>JAWZYV010012046.1:0-352909 GCA_038373885.1 Cheiracanthium punctorium
CTTTGTCGACGGACTAGTGATCAGTGGAACATGTCCATTGAAAAAACGTTCAAACGAAGATTCCGTTGAGAAAAAATTCCTCTGTTACATTTAAAATAGGTCGCACGTGTTCAATGTGTGCACGACGTCCGTAAAAAAAAAAAAAAAAAAAAAAAAAAAAAAATATCCAATTCATACACCGTAGTGATGGGCATGAATGAATAAAATGAATCGATTAATCGATTATTAAATCCATCGATTTCGAAAAATTCATTCGAACGCGCAGCACAGCGCATTCGAATAGCATCGGTGAAACGATGATTCGCGATGAATCGTGAATACAATTCGAATTGCAAAATCGCGACCCTTCACAATTCGATTCATCGATTATTGGCAATAATCGAAATCGATTCATCGATTATGGAAATCATTTGAATGGCACATCTCTACTTATTATAAAAGAAGGTGTCTGTGTGTCAAAATTCGACCGAGATTTTTTTTAATTTTATGTTTTATGCGATTTTTGGCATTTTTTCTCACCTAATTCGTAATGACGGCGGAAATGACGCTCACAGCAAAACGGCATTTGTGTCATCGGATAGAGGAGAAAATTTTCTTTTAAAAACAGTTTGTTCTGAATACGTAACATGATTTACCGATTTTTAGGAATTTTTTTACTAAACATCTGCTTCGCGATTTTTTTTCGTAAAATAATTTTAAAACTGTCGCATCTTGAATTCTATCCGTCATAACTTTTAGATATTTTGACAAATCGTGAAACATTCTTTTCTCCCTCTTTTAAAATAAAAACGAAAAAATTATGTAAATTAGATGATTTTTTACGAATTTTAATGCAGCCTAATGTTTAGAATTTAATAGCATCAACGCGATCTTACGCCATTCATTACATTGCGATCACGGCACGAGAATTTATGTTCGGTTGTTGCCACAGAAAGGATTAGAAAAAAGGGTTTTTTCAACCAATCGAGTTTTTAAATGGGATATCAGAATTTCAATTCGCAAGTGAGGATCTATGACGTCAAATGCTTTAAGATACCTAAAAATTACGCCATAATTTTAACTCATTTATTCCAGCTCTATTTTCAACACAGGGAGACGATATATTTTGATTAAAATTTACTGTAGAAATAAACTAAGAAATTCACGATTATTATTATTAGAAGTGGTATTTTAATCCGGTGCTTATTTAAAAATTGAAATGTTTTCACGGCGCTGAAAATGTTCATTTTAAAAGTTACAAAGTTCGTTTCAAAGCGCGATATATTAAAATTTTTCTATTTACTATTTTTATTTTTGACATTTAATTTAGCGCAAGCGTTGCCTAACATACGCATGCAGTTTGCGAGTATAGTTTTATTTTAACTTGAATTACGTTCCTCCATAAAGGTCCCATGCTTAAACCAAACGAGTGAAATTCGATCAGTCGGAGCGAAAAGTGAGTCAGTTTTCAAAAGTGAGCTTCTCCTTTAGGAGCGTTTTTCGATCACAAGAGCGGAGCGGAATATAACAATAAGCGAGTACGGAAGTTCTCCGAAAAAACAGGAAGGGAAGAAAGAAGTTCTCAGAAAAAAAGACTACTTAATGAGCACTTTCGCGGAAAAACCTGTCGGTTTCCATGGAAACTGATCGCTCCGCGATGTATCGTTTTTTTTTCGCTCTTTGGGTTTAAGCGTGAACGCAAAGTTTTAATGATACCGTTTGAAAACAATTATGCGAAATATCGAAAGTAACTCCATCAATCTACCGGGGTATCCTTTACGGCAGTCAAACAGTGACGTCATAAATTAAAAAAAATGTGTGAAATTTGTAAACTCTGCAACTCTAACGCCCTGTCACAATTAAAATGGGAATAAGTAGCTCCTCGAGATTACACAGTTTGATGTTTTTCAGGAGACAGGACTATGGAGGATATAAAAGATATCGCTATTGGATATTTAAAATGGCACCCCTTGGATATTTTCTCCCCACAGTAAGATGAAATGGTTTGCGGCGCTAAATACGCCAATCTTATAAAACTATGTATAAATTAAATATATATGGAGAGTTTCCTTAATGGCAACCATTATGTGAAATGATTATTATTTATGCTAATGCGTAAATTGCAAAGAATCGCCACAGAATCAAAAGATCCCATTGAGGCCAAATAATCTAAGCTGTTTCTTTAAGGGAGCCTTGAAGAGGGAGAAGCGAGTATAGATAGTATTAATGTACGTAATAGGTAGTATTATTAGATTTGTAAAGATAATATGAATAAATCGCAATGTACCACGTTAATAAATATTTCATGAAATTAAAAGTGTTTATCCTTTTTCAACGGTTGTCTTACAACCAACTAAACGAAAAGTAATTCTAATTAGCGTTAATATATCCCGCAGTCATTTCAACAGAGGGATTACTTGAACTTTTTTAAAAATGAAATTCTGTTTTGTCACATGCAGATATGATTTTAGTAGTAAAATATTCCCTTCTTCCCGTATGAAGAGCCGGTGCGCAGCTATTTTAAAAACATCTCTTGAAAATAGCATAAATGAATTCAGAAGACCTCAAAACGTGTCAATACACCAAAATCTCGAAGTCGATTTTTTTCATGATTACAATACTTTCCTTATATGGTACATGTTCGGAAAGAAATAAATGGTGCTCCATTTCATGTAGTGTCTTAGGTATTTAATGCTACAACTTGAGCCTAAAAAACAGTATGATGTAGAAATAAGACATTTTGAAAGCCAGGAGTTCTCTGCAAACCATTAAGCTTTCCACTTTTTTGATAGTGAATGACACTGACGTAGTTTTTTTGAGTCATTATACTGCAATGATCAGGTTAGTACTCATGACACAAACTTTACATTAAGAGTCAAATAATTTTGTTCTTTTTTTTTTTTAAATTCCACATCACGAATAATTTCGAATTACACATGTAAGGAAAATTTTCGTTTCCTACCGTGCGAAGAACGGGCACGCAGCTAGTTAGTAATAAAGTACTTGAACTGATTTGGCGTTCGATGTTATTTATATTTCATTAGAATTTAACAAGATTCATGGTAATAATCAAAAAAGCTTGATTTTACATACAATTTTTTTGTCGTACCTATCCATACTGAGACAAAATCCTCAATATTGTAGGCTGACCGGCCTTTTTACCCAAATGTCCGGCCAAACTGGCTGGTCTGTCCGGCTATTGGGTTTGGCGACCTGGCAACCCTATCCGTGGACATGGAAGCCTCTTCTCCTTTCAAAATTGACATGTATTTTGTATTATTTAGAAAGTGCGTAAATTTTGTATTTTGCATCTTTTAATTCAAGAAGTATTTTGTATTTCGTATTTTAGTGCTTGAATCCATGCATTTTGGATTTTGCCCACCTCTGCTTTGAAGGGGAGGGGGTTTGCGTCTGGTGCTGCTCTCTATTGTAGAAACATAAAACTAATGCAGGTACTCCCGTTTAGTGGCGCTATCTACTGTCTTTGATACAAACTAATATCAGAAGTTTGAAATCGCAGAATAGGAGGCAGTGGTCCGTGATCCGGGCGCTTGGTTTGTTTGTTTGTGGGATGAGCTCTGAGTGGGCTCTAGGTCGAAGGGTGGGGTGCACTCCGTGGGTAGCGTTGCCAGGCGTCCGGACATAGTTAGGCTTTTGGATTGGCCAAACTGGACGGTGTCCGGTTTTGTTAGGCTTTTGACGGGTGACTTTGGCGGATGAGTCATAAAGTACTTGAACTGATTCGGCATTCGATGTTATTTATATTTCATTAGAATTGAACAAGATTCTTGGTAATCATCAAAAAAGCTTGATTTTACATACAATTTTTTTGTTGTACCTATTCATACTGAGACAAAATCCTCCATAGTGTAGGCTGTCCGGCCTTTTTACCCAAATGTCCGGCCAAACTGGCGGGTCTGTCCGGCTATTGGGTTGGGCGACCTGGCAACCCTATCCGTGGGGGGTCTTTCTAAGGGGTCCTAACCCGTATGGACGCTCAGTTTCGGAGAAAAACCACGGAAAATTCCGAACGGTTAGGTCGACGGACGCGCGGCGGGACCCGAACCCGAGACCTTCACACTTCGCCCATCTACCCTTTCCAGTGACATAACCACTGTGCCATGGTGAGGCCCGGACGCTTGGAGTGAAAAAATTAGAGCGACGACACACGAGCAACCATTCGTTTTGTGCACGTGTAAACTTTCAACATGGAACTCCAGTGCACTTACTGTGAAGGGATTTACTGTTTCAATATTCACCATCAAGGTGTTATTCAGGTTTTTTTTTCTTTTTTTTCATAAGAAATCTAAATCGGATTTTTTTTTTTAATTTAAATGAGATTGTTTCAAATTTTAATTTTGTGTGATATAAACAATAATCCAAATCAAACTCTGTTCAACATTGTCAATAATAAAATTTCAAAGTAAATTAATTTCTTAATTAAATTATTAAAATAGTTCTTAATCATTTCAAAAGATAAACAAGCAATAACTAAGTAATTTCAGACTGAAAATCAGAAAAGAAAATTTTGTTTTATCTACATTTACAGTCAGTTACATTTAAAAAGCATCTCATAATTATGCTGCACTCAAATAATTGTGAAATATTTCAATCTATATTATTTATAAAATCTCTTTTTATAATTCAAATGCTTTATTTCTTACTGTGCAGCCATTTACGATGTCTCTAAATGAATCGCTTAACTAGTTATATTGACATTATAAGAATTTTAATAAAATGACTAGCTGCGTACCCGTTCTCCGCACGGTGGGAAACACTTATTTTCCTTGCACATATATAATTCGAATTTAACCAGAAATGCGGAATCTCAAAGCGTGAAAAAATACTTGAATCGTGCCTAAAAGTTGACGTCATGAGTGCCAATTTTAGACGATTGTAACATGTCACAAAAACTACGTCAGTGTGACAGACGAAACTTTTCTCTTCCGAAAAATGCCTGATTTCTACATCCTATAATTCTCTTTGTGAGGTTTAATTTATAGCATTAATATATAGTATATACCATATAAAAACATTACATGATGTTGACATCCATTTTATCTTGCATTTCGCAAAGCGTGGACAATGCATTAGCGCAGTTATGTTACACACGACTTTATTCAATTTTACCTAAATTAAAAAACCTACATGAAACAACGGATGCATCATTTACGTTTAAAAGCCAAAAATGCACCCTGCTCCGGTGAAAATCATGTCGCTTTTGTAAATGAAAACGTTCGTGATGTAACTTCTGAGAAAAGCTTATTGGCCCTTATTGAACTCTTAATGCAGTATCACACTTGTTACATAAAACTGACGTTGATCTCACTGTCAATTCGTACTAAAACGTACGTCGTCAATTCGTACGTCGCGTAGCTCGAAAACGGGTGATCGGAGACCTACCCAATTTTGTACGGAAATTCTCCAAGACGAGTCTCGACACACCTCGAAGCGATTTTTTCGAAATTCGAATTAGAAAATGTTTTATTTTATGTTTTGTCCGATTTTTAGCGATTTTTCTTTAATACATAATAACGCCGGTCATTGCACTCGCAAGAAAACGATAGTTACATCATCGTATAAAGGAGAAAATTTTCTTTTAAAAACTGTTTGTTCGGACTGTGTAACATAATTTGCAGATTTTGGGGAATTTTTCAAATAAAATTAAATTGGACGCTGACTTTCGTAAAATATTTTTAAAACTGCTGCATCTTGAATTCTATCTGTCATAACTTTTTTATATTTGGGCAAAAGACGGAGCACACAATTCGCCCACTTTTAAAAGAAGAACGGAGGAAAAATATAAATTAGAAGAATTTTTACGAATTTTTAAGTAAAGAAGGATTTTCATTTCAGTAGCACCTGCTTATGAGTTTCGGTTTGATATCTTGCGGTTTGATTGTCATGGATACAGTAACAATGATTAAAATTGCCAGTTGAAAAAAATAAATAAAAGCGGGTCCCGCGAGCAGACGATTTCTTTGCTTGGTTCGATTTCCTTTTATAAATACTGGATTTACTTGTGAGAAGAAAAATTAAACTGCATAATCTAGAAAAACAATTTTAAAGCCTTTATACATAGCGCAGTCTTATCTCTTTTCTTTTTGTAAAGGGTTGCAAGAGAGGGTGACGTATTTTTAAAATTTAAAAAAAAATGTCCATTTCATGTAGTGTCTGAGGTATTGAACGCTTAAACGTGAACCTAAAAGACAGCATGTCTGAGGAAATAAGACATTTTGAAAGTGAGAAGTACACTGCAAACGGTACATTTTCACTTTTTTGATACCGAATGACGCTGATATAGTTTTTTTTTTGTTTTGTTTTTGTGTGTGTGTGTGTGTCATTATATTGCAATGATCTCAGGTTATTACATATATGACACAAATTTTAAGTCAAGAGTGAAATAATTTTGCTTTTTCTAGATTTCACATCACTGGAATTAATTCGAATGACACATGTGAGGAAATTTTTCGTTTCCTACCGTGCGAAGAACGGACACGCAGCTAGTAATATATAATTTTTTACATATCATTGCATAATTGTTAGATGGTTTGCCAACATAAGTAATAACAATTTCTTTTTAAATCTATTATTTGTTTATTTAAGTTAGTTTTTGCTGTTGTTATTAAATGTTTTAGGAGACAAAGATTTTTTCATAGTGATCAGAACAGGGTGTTTCCAAATACAGAAAGCCTCAATAGGTGTATTATGTTCTTAAAAAGTATTATATATAAAATAATCTCGATTGTATGAAAATTGTTATAGTATACGATTTAAAGTGAACTTAGAAGGAACTTTTTGCACAAGCTTCTATTAATAGATATCTTTTACTATTTTGAGGTTAACAGTAATAATATGTTCATAATCATTATTAATGACATTCTTATAATGTTTAGCGGTGCGTAGGCATGGAATTGACAGGGGTCATTTGGATTGTATGTCTTAGAAAATGGATTGTAATTGAATAGTTTTCTTCCTAAATATAGGAGAGATAGATAATGGTAAGGATGTTTTTATCAAATACTTGCTTACCTTTAAAATAGAATGGTATCTTACGTACTTACTGAAAAAACACTCAAAATACTGGTGTTAAACGATAAAGTAATTAAAAAACTTTGTAAAAAACACACATAAGAAGTAAAAGGAAAAAGGATACGCGTTTCGTTCAAAAATTGTTTTGGGCTTGGACTGAAGAAGTTCAAAACAATTTTTGAACGAAACGCGTATCCTTTTTCCTTTTACTTCTTATGTGTGTTTTTTACAAAGTTTTTTAATTACTTTATCTTACGTACTTGTTTATTTAATAAAAAATTGTGAATGAATGATCATTGGTCATTTAACTATAACCGATGTAAACCAAATTAATGATAAAAGTCAAGAGGTTTCTAAATTAAATTAAATATAACTGGCTTTAACTAATTATTTATATGGTTTATATATGTTACAGTGAAAACCCGAAATCAGTCAAAACCCGAATGAGCTAGGCAAAACGCGTTCTGACTGACAGCGCTAGGCAAAACCCGAATTAACTAGGGAAAACCCGTTCTATTGGAGTAGCGGTAGCACGTTTTCGAGCGGCCCCTACAGCGGAGGCATATTTTCCAGGGGGCCCCCTAAAGCGATGGCTAGACCCACTGATTTTTTTCGGGTCTCGCAAAGAGCCAGTGTTAGCATATTTTCGAAAGGGGGCCCCCTACAGTGGTGGCCGGACACCATGTTTTCCCATGTGAATTCAGGAATGTTAACGCTTTCTCCACTAAAAATTGGATCTTGCTCTCCCTTCGAAAATATGCTATTGCTGGCCCTTTGCGAGACCCAAAAGTCCTCACTGTGTCCGGCCACCGCTGTAGGGGCCCCCCTCGAAAATATGCTAACGCTAGCCCTCTGCCAGACCCAAAAAAACATCAGTGCCTCCGGCTATCACTTCAAGGGGCCCCCTCGAAAATATGCTTGCGCTGGCCCTTCGCGAGACCCCAAAAAACATCAGTGGGTCCGGCCACCATTGTAGGGGCTCCCTGGAAAATATGCTAACGCTGGCCCCCTGCGAGACCCAAAGAAACATCAATGGGTCCGGTCATCACTTTAGGGGGCCCCTCGAAAATATGCTAACGCTGTCCCCTTGCGAGACCCAAAAAATCATCAGTGGGTCCGACCACCGATGTAGGATCCCCCTAGAAGATATGCTAACGCTGGCCCTCTGCGAGACCCAAAAAATATCAGTGTGTCCGGCCATCACTTCAAGGGGTCCCCTCGAAAGTATGCTAATGCTGGCCCTTTGCGAGACGCAAAAAAACATCGAAATTTAAATTTTTATACGGTCCCCGGTCCTTTCAGTTATATTTAGAAAAAACTTTACACAATTTCATGCACAAAAAAAAAAAAAAAAAAATCGCCCTTCTACGACCCCAATTCACCGGTTACCCACAGAAACTATTTTGACTTCAGTCCGTTTTCCACATTTAAAAATGTCCCCCGTTACGGTCAACCGTGAAGGGACTCTATCCATATTAAAATTTTAAATTGTAGGTTATCATTTCATTTCTTGGCATCCTGCGGAGAAAGAAGCCAAACTCATTTTTGAATACTCATCTTTAGGCAAAAGCTCTATAAAAATCTATACGGGATTACTAATCCTTTATTGACTTCGATTGTTTCTGATAGAATAGATTATGCAATTTAAAGTATTTTTGCAAGTGGAACTATGTGTCTCTGACTCATAGCCATTGGACACCGTTAGCACTGAACACCCTCTATATTTAATTTTACTAACTGGAAAACGTTAGCCAAGAGGAGGTCGGAATCTAAGAAGGTTCTCAGAAAGGCCTTGGCCCAACAGGGGCCGCCCTGTTAATAGAAGAAGATTAATTAAATTAAAAAATAGTCACCGTCATTTCTTTTCCCCAGATATTCCAGAAATTAAAAAAAAAAAAAAACTTCAAGAGTACTTGTGAGTATTGAATAGAGTAGTCAATCATTCGAGTTTGATAAATATAAAGAAGCTGGTTAGCAGGTCTATAAATGATTTTGTCTCTAATTTGACATCGATTCAAAGCTGACGATGTCCAATTTTCATCTTTGTCTAGCTCTGATTCCGACGTCGATGAATAATGCATCGATTACTGAGATAACGAGCGCAGTTTGTTTTCTGCGCTATACCTAAGTACGTTGATGCCCGGCCCGTCCGCTGAAATAATCAATAAAAACGCAACAAACTGTACTTTTAAGTCAACTTTTATTCGAGTCGTTCAAATCCTACAGATTGACCACGTCCTCGGTTCAGGAGCACCTAGCAGAAAGTTCTTCATTGTTTCGGGGATGTCCAGGTCCTTCACCCACTGGGGCAGCACGGTAGACTTGCTTTCCGCCACGGCAATCAGTCGAGTCCTCACGGCACATCGGCTCAGCTGCTGCAGGCTTCTCGGACCGTACGGACGTCGGCCAAAGACGGCTGACCAGCGCTGGTCGACGAATTGGTCCAGGGCCCCTCGATCGCAGCGGTCACTGCCCACGAGGTACAGGACAAAGTCCCGCACTTCGTCCGGGGAGACGAAAGGGTCGGGCACCGCCGCGAAACACAGCCGCAGGCACCGCACATAAGGTACTCGGCGTCGCTGCTCCTCCCTCACTGTCACTGCCGCCAGCGTCCTCACAATCAGGTATATTCGACGGAACCCCCTGGATGGGTCCCTCGATGTTCTGCCGTCGTTCCTTCGAAGACAGCTCCAAACATCTTCAAGGCTACGGTTCGACCCATGCTCAGGTCCACGGTGGCTCCAGTGTGCATATGGGCGTACTCCCTACGAAAAACATAAAGGTGAGGAATGACAAGTACACCTTTGTTTTTTCAATCCTAATACACTCAAAAAATTTCTAAATGGCCACCTCTATTCCACGGCCCCACTCAAAAGTTTCCCAAGTACCTTATCGAAAGAAGCTAGAAATCCTATAAATGTTATCCTTATTGGGCGACCACGGACCCACTTCGAAAATAGAACGGCCAACCATTCTATGATGTTTTTGTTAAAGAAGGACCCTTCTGACGTCACTATTTGCGCAAGCACCCCTTACTGTCGAGGGTCTGGCTCTCCCATTTCTGGTCTCTTTTACCTTGCATTAGGGATGGACGCGAGACAATTTTTTTTGCGAGACGAGACACATATTTTTAACAATACGATATAGGGATTTTTGCGAGGCGAGACGCTTATTTTTCGTCTCGCGTCCATCCCTACCTTGCATTTCAGGGCGGTTTTACAGGGTGGCTACAGAAATTCAGAAAAAAAGTTCCCTGATTTTTCCCTGATCGTCTAACACTCGGCGATGATCAAAAGGATGGTGACAGTAGAGAATTTCACAGTGGAATAAGGATACAGGGGTCACACAATGACCACGAAATTCCATCCTCTCGGTAAAAAGGCAATCGCTAATCGACCACTGGGGGTCATGAATGATTACTTTTCAATAGGATTCGTTACTGAATCGCAGAAATGCAGAAGTTTTGACCCAAAATGAGTGCTTTTTATTTGCATTCAAGATATCTGATGGATTCACATATGAATCGTACATCTGGTTTCTTGTACGATGTGTATCTTAGTATGAGTCGGAATATAGCAGTGGTTTTGGACTCATAGAGTACCTACATCACTTAAATCTTGGATTTGTAAAGTGTCTGCGCATCAGCTGAATATTGAATGATCCAGAATGAACCCATGACCCACGAGTCGGATGCTGATCTACATACAACTAAAAACAGTCTCTTTCACTAGGCGAAAACGAAAAGTTCCCTGATTTTGGGACATTTTCATGAAATTCCCTGATATTCCCATGATTTTGCCAGATGGATAATGTACCCTGATCTGTCGCCACCCTGCTTTAGCGGTCAGATTTATGGATGTTAAGATCTCGCAAAATTCAGATTCGACCAAAAGTAGCCCAAACCTCGCCACGTTCTTCCGTTAGACCGAAAAGTGATTTATATTATGGATGCCTTAGCCGGAAGGTTTCCGGCTAAGGCATTAAGAGGGGCAAGGATATAAGGTACAAGAAGAGGGACCCTCTAGAGATAATGGATTTGTCTTTCCTGGTCAGACAAAGGTACGTTTCACATGCATCGAAAACATATCTGTCAAAGTGGTTGTAAATTGCCTGCAATACGTCGTTTACACTCAGCCCACTTTCGCTTCGTACCGCTTACGAGCTGTAGCCAGAGTTGGCAAGTTTTTGACAGTTGGTGGTTTTATCCGGTTTTAACCATGGTTTTAACCGTCATGTCAAAAACCCCTTTTTGACATAGTTTTTGACACTAAGTGTCAAAAACCTAAAATTTTGTCCTGAAACCACTTTTATATCAAAAATAATTGTTCAACTATCATAATTTTTGACTTAATACCAGAGTTGGCAAGTTTTTGACAGTTGGTGGTTTTATCCGGTTTTAACCGTCATGTCAAAAACCCCTTTTTGACATAGTTTTTGACACTAAGTGTCAAAAACCTAAAATTTTGTCCTAAAACCACTTATGTAACAAAAATACTTGTACAACTATCATAATTTTTGACTTAATACACTAGAATAAACCTTTGGACAATGCAAACTATTATTTTGTTGACAAGACAACCCCCAAACTTGAGTTTGGTTCAAGCTGTACTGAATAAAAAATAACTAAATAAGCTACTAGAAAAATAGAAAAAAGGTATTTATGAAAAAAAAAATTATCAACCTATTTAGTTTTTAAAAATGAAAATACATTTGTTTAAGTTAATCTGTGAAATTACAAATAAATAAAACAAATATTTTCAGTTTTACACAATTACATTTTTACCTAGTCCCATTCTAATTCCTTTTTACCCCGGAGCATGCGGTAACAAAACACCAGTTTTTCAGCTTTTTGCAATCCAAGTTTATTACGTAACTTTGTCTGGATAGACCCAAAATTGGAAAAGATTCTTTCTATTGATGTTGAACTGCAAGGACAAGAATGCAAATGCACCATCAGCTGTAGAAGTTCTGGTGAAATACTGCTGTTTTTAACTTTTCCCACAGCATGCAGGCAAGAAGCTATAACTGCTTCATTATGGATATTACTCCATCCATCTTCAACTAAAGTGCATTCCTTTCCTTGAAGTTCTGATTTCATTTGCTTTTCTAACTCTTCAGTGACTTCATCTAAGAGACTGATAATGCTTTTCTGGTAGGAGGTTTATAACCAGGGCGTAGCAAATTTATGAGCTTGAGAAATTCGTTTTGTTCAACAACATTAAAAGGGATATTGCAACTGCAAAAAAACTTAGCAAGTTGTAGATCCAGCTGTTTTTTCATGCTGGGTGCAGTTTTCACTATGTAATCAGATATGTTGTTTTGCTGTAAACAAACTCTTTTAACATCTGCAACTCGAGATGTACATTAATTTACTTCAAATAATTCATGACTTTTCTTTAGACTTGTATCATCAGTTTCCATATGCACTCTTTGTTCCTCATTTACTTTGCCTTGTTTTTCTCTTGTTCTTCACTATTGCATTTTGTTGAATGTATTAGGTTGTAACGAAAGTTTTCCGCCACTGCAAGTATTGCCTGCACAAGCAGTTCGCGTTGGTGTCTTTGCCAATATTTTGCGAAACGATCTTTGTTATTTGAAAGAAAAAGACTTGTTTTAGAGCACTGTGTTGTGAAATCTGTAAAAAAATATCGGTATGATTAAGTATAAGGTGTCTGAAATGGAACTATCACGCTACCAGATTGAACCATCATTTATTCTCAGTTCTGTTGCAAAAAGTCAGCTACAGAATGACACCGAATCATGGGTACAGCTTAAGGTACTACTGTTGTATCATATGACACTGTGAAGATTTGGTACAGAAAGTTCAAAAACGAGGACTAGGACATTAAAGAAGCAGAGCGCTCTATCTTTGCCTACGACAATCTGTGGAAGAAGATAAAATATTCATCCACTCGAGAGCTAGCTAAAAAAAAGTTAGACTTTAGTGCCATGTCCATGAGTCGCGCTAAGCATCGCATAAACTTGACATATAAGGTCAATAGCTGGGTACCGCGTGAGCTGACTCAAGCAAATTTGGCGGAAAACTTTCGTTACAACCTGATACTTTCATCCAATCCACTCTATTGGCCATGGTATGTCCACACTTTTTGCATCTTCTGTAAATTCTATTTCCTTCTTTCACACAAATAAAATCATTCCATATAGTATTTATTGGCCTACCACCTTTATCCATGATTTTAATTATGTACAGAACAGATTTAATAAAATAAAATAAAAACTGAATAATACAGTTATTTGACCAAAATTTAAGTACTACTTTAAAATAGCTTAGCTTAGTTTTAAGAAAGACTAAAGTGTTCTTAGCTAGTTTCGGAAAAATTTTCCCGAACTGACAATATTATTTTGCTGCAAACAAGCTCTCTTATCACTAAGTAAACTGATTGCACACTTCTGACCATTGGCCACCCAGGTGCATACTTTAGAATACAAATAAAAAACAGGTTTGCTATCTATTTGCCTTTCAAAAGACATTCTACAAAGGATTAACACCGTGTTGCTGCTTACAGCTATGAACTTGAACCAAGAAAAGGGGGTTGTTTTATACGTACAGAAACTGTCACCAAAATAAACTGCCCTTGCTTTGAATAATTAAATGGAAACTATTAACATAATACAATGAAGAGTATATTATAAAATTTTAAGTGTATTGATAATAGCAAATCATTATTTCATTTTCAAATTATTAATTTACTTACCCAGGAAATATTTATAAAACAGATGTGGTTTATATGTAATATTTATGCAGAAAATTTATTTATACACATATTTAGAATTTTTTTTTTAATGTTTAAATAACTTAGGATTATTCTTTGAATAAAGGATAAGGAATAGTTTTAGTAACACTTCTAATCCTAAATCATGCATAAAGTAATTCATATAATTATTTATATTAACACATTTAGAAATAGCTGAGTACTTAGGGGAGGAAAAAATAGATGTGTATAAGTACTTACACAAATACTTTTCACCGTTTCAGATATTTAGTTCTAACATGACAAATAATATGAAGGGTGATACACATAGTTTTAATGTAATTACATTAATTGTGAAATATAATGTATTTAAAATTGTTATTCATGACCATAAAAAAGAAACATTAGGTTTTCGACAGTTTTCGTCAGTTTTTGACACTTTTCGACAGGTTTTTGACACTTTTCGACGTCAAAAACCCAGCCCTGGCTGTAGCGCGTGAAATACGCAAAGAATCGATGACGGGACGAAAAAAAAAATTACGATGCGATGAAAGAGAGAGAAAAGGAATTTTTTTCATAAGGTGTCCTCTCTCTTATGCAAGAAATAGAATGTCTGAAGAAAAGTTTTTAAAGAAATTTGTAATGATGTCCCAGCCTTCCACCCGTCCAGTGTTTTAACTGCTGTAAACATACATCGATTTGTGCGAAATTTATATTTTTTCTATGTACAGTACCGTGTACCTTATTGATGTTTTATGATGGTAAGTAGCATTTACAGTTCTTTTACTAGAGAAAAAAATCCAAATCAACGCACTCTATGGGCAGTCATTCTTGAAAACGTATTTTAGAGAAATTCAGTCTTTTGAAAGAAAACAAGTTGGCATATATACTAAGGCTCTCAAAATAAAGCTCTCCATTGAGAATAATGTCTGTATTATTAATAGTTCTTCTACAGGAGCACTCAAAAGAATTCCAATACATTACAACAACCTGTGGCATTTGAGAGACACTCATACATTTCTAGCGCAAAGACAATGAGTATAAAATTTTTATCTTCTTCAGTTAAACGTTAAAAAAAAAAAAAAAAAAAATTAAAGGTCTTTTACAGGGTCTCGTAAAATTGCACTTATAGTGATAATACAACATTATCTTATCTCCGAAATTTCGCCAGTTTTAAGGAAAATACATCGCCACTATATCTTTGTGTTGATAGTTTTTTTAGCATATATGCGCATGGCATGCATGATTTATCCCTCTTGTTTTTAGTGCTTCTTAAATGGTGTGATATATTAAATGTTTTGTAAAAATACAACATGCTCCGAAATGTGTCAGGAGTTTTATTAAGATATACCTTTTTGTTTACAAAATTAAGTACTAATTAATAACACTGTTTTACAACAAGTTTTTTAATTTGTTATAATAGATAACTTTATGAAAAGTTAAAATTTTAATGATTCATTGATTATTTCCAATTGTACATTTTCAATTGGTGTATTTTGCAAGTGCTTAATAATTATAACTAAATTAACTTATATATTAGATAAATAGTAATTATCTAACAGATAAGTTAATATTGCATATCTTTAAAAATCTGTTTAAATTCATGTACATCTTTATGTCGTATATTTATACTCTACTATTTTGATGACAATTTGCATTCAATTAAAAAAGTTGCCTGGTTAAATAAATGATCAGTTTTGTTAATGATTTTTAATTCCCCATTTCTCTTTCAAATTGGGTGTTAAAACTAAACTTTGGTGTAAATCAGATAGTTAAAAAAAAGTCCATTCCTTCAATTATGTTAGTTACATATAGACGGAGCAGTTATACAGCAAGAAAAATATTTCATTGAGGAGGTGGGGGACAAAAGTGAAAAGGACAAACTGATGAAAAAGTAATGTCTCGGAAGGTAAAAAACCACAATTTCTTACAAAAAGTTTTGTTTTGTCTCTCCCGCTCCCTTCCCAATCTCCCCCCCCCCCCCCCAAAGGGTTTAATACTCTAACTTTGATTAAACTAAACTGGTAAAATAATTATTGCCTTTGTACTTAAAAGATATATAAAACAGTAAATTCCTTGATTATATTCAAAAAACGTCGTTATGTCACGGTAATTGTAACGAGATCTCATTAAATGTAAATTTTAATCAGTTATTTTTATAAGTAGAAATAAAATTGCCTTGACATTTGGATTGAATCTTACGCTTTGCATTTTGGTGAGCAAACATATACCGTGGAACTCTAGGTAAAAATTAGGATATTTGGTTAATAGCCATTGGCCAGTAGCCTCCACTTTTTGAATGTCCACTTTTTTGAAGTAATGGCCACACATCAGCAGAATTTTTTTATTTGAATAAAATTTAAATTATTTATTTCATTATCATTAAAAATCATTTTAATGAATTACATTTATTATCAATAAAAATTAAATTCCATTAAAAAGTATCTCTCTATATAACGGAAGATGTCCTGACTGAATGACTGACTGACTGACATACGATCACCGCTCAGCCAAATCTACTGGAGATATTGACACGAAATTTTAGGAGCTTATAGCTTTTGTGCCCAAGGCGTCATTTAAGAAGCGATTTTTAAAAATTCGAACCCAGACGGGTTGGCGACCCAAGACGTTCTTTCCACGTTTTCCTTCATATCTCAGGGGGGGGGGGGAACGATAGCCGTAAAACTCTTGCTTTAAAATGTAACTAATAGAAATACCTAAAAGTCATTTTCAGGGTTTTTTAGAATTTTCATCCAAACGGGGTTAAGGGGCCAAAACGTTCTTTTCACATTTTCCAGGGATGTGCCAGCTGAAATTAAATTTTGGAGAATTTGTGGAGCAAGAAAAAAGACATTTTTGGAGCAATTTGGAGCACGAAAAAGTCACTTTTTGAGCACAAGAATGTCAGTTTTGAAACACAAAATTTATTTTTGGAGGGAAAGGGAAAAGTCATTAAAGAATGCCAATCAAAAAAATGAAAATTAATGAGGTTCTTAAAAACTCTTAGCTTATAACAAATACCAGTTTTTTTGTTGTTTTTTTTCGGTGGGGGGGGAGGGGTCAGAAGCTTATGAAATAAATAAAAAATTTAGTTATTTTATACATTGCTATACAAAATATCTATTTTAAATCAAAAATACAATATTTCCTAAACTATATTAACCCATTTATGCCTAGCGTCCCCTTTTTGGGATGGCATTTTCGCTATCAATTGAAAACATTATTTATTTTCCTAGCCTTTATTCACGAATATAGAACCTCGATTCTACATAATATTTTGACATGGCCCAGTAGGATGTTGACATTTCAATTTTTATACATAATGATTTTAAAAGATATCATCCCTTGCTCAAGAAGTTGACATCAGAAATTTATCTATTATTGCTGGTATTGGCAAAAATCGAAGAAAGTCTCAAAAATATTCTGGGCACAAATGGGTTAACTATCATCAGCAGCTAATAAAAAATTTGGTAACAAAAAGTTACAAATTTATATCAAATTAAATTTAAAACAGAGGTCAATTTTTACTCTTAAGACATTGGAGGTTTTAAAAAAGGGATGCCAAAGAAAAAATATTCATTTTTAAGATTAATAGAGAAAGATTGAAATTAGAATGCTTAGAATGTGTGATGACTTTTGTAAAAGTTCGGGAGATTCACAAACGTTTAAACAAATATGGAAAAATTAAAAATGTAGCAGTTTTGCTGAATTTGGAGCAAAAACGTCCAAAAAT
The DNA here is from genome assembly GCA_038373885.1 of Cheiracanthium punctorium. Taxonomy (NCBI): domain Eukaryota; kingdom Metazoa; phylum Arthropoda; class Arachnida; order Araneae; family Cheiracanthiidae; genus Cheiracanthium; species Cheiracanthium punctorium. The sequence continues at coordinate 17,458 of JAWZYV010012046.1, forward strand.
GATCTTTTTGTAGCAGATTGGAGCACCAGGATTGATTTGGCACAATTTGGAGCAATTGGAGCAGCTGGCACATCCCTGATTTTCCTTCGTATCTCAGAAGAGAAAAGAGATGCCCCAAAATTTTTGCTTCAAAATGTTACTAACGGAAATTGCTATATAAAGCCCTCTTACAGAAATTCCCAATAACTAAAATATGCCTGTATACATTATAGAGGTGATGTAGAAAGCTTCAGTTTTTCTCATAAAAAGGCTTGCATATATAGTTAATCAAAGTTGGTGAGGGGGAATAAGCTTTGCAATACTAATAATAGTAAAAATATAATTATTAAAACTATTCCAACAAAACTAATTAAAAATTAATTTTAATTACAGTTATATATAGCCAATATTTTACATTTTAAGAAATGAGTTTTAAATAATTTTTAGCCAGTTTCCTTTAAGAAGGGTTTTTTTTTTTTTTTTTTTTTTTTTAATTTAGAAATTAAAATTCGTTTAAAAATATTACACTTATACAACATTTGATTTAAAAAGTTTCTTTTTTTAAGGAAGTTTTTTTAATTGACTTATTAATACCATAATTTAATTCTGAAAAAAAAAGTATGTCTAAAATAAAAGTAGTAATATTTAAATTAAATACTTTCAAAAATAAAAATATTTCAAAAGTAAATATTTCAACAGTAAGATGAATTTGTTATTTAAAATATTATATAAGTATCAAAATAACGGATGGGTGTATATCGATCCTAAATATATTGTATATTTTCTAAAATATCATGATATGGACGATCCCCGATGCAGATTCCCTCCCACAAACGAAATGACAAGCAAAAGGATGGACACACTTACCAAATCTGTGGACAGCGAGTGAAGTAAAATACATCGGGCAGCGAGATCTGTCCATTCCAAAATCCGTACTGTATCAGAACTCTGAGAAAACGCCAGTCAGCTCAATCGAGAGTCCATTTCAGGGTCCTTGTCGTCGTACTGTACATTTTCGGCGGACCCTTTCTCTCCAGAACGTCCCACTGGTCGAGAGGTCCATAATGAGCCGGTAACAAAACAAATAGGATTGCAAATCTTTCCGCGAAACTGTCGAAGTCGGGGTCAAGTCGGCTGCACAATCGGTCGTTTTCAAACCTGAAGTGAAAGTAGACCAGGCGCATCCTGTTGACGATGTCCCTGTCTTGGCACGATCCTGTCTAGAAGCGTGGAGCACATGGCCTCCACCGATTTCCAGTCTGCGGACCCTGATTCGGCACCTAACCGGCTCGTGACTCTATCCGACTCATGGCTTGGGCCGCTGCCCTCCACCGCCCACTGTGTTCCTTGGCCGTGTCTCTCGTTCCATGCCTGGCGAGGAATTGCAAGTGCTTCTGAAGATCGAGAATGTCCATCGATGAGTCTCGTCGAATCTCTCCAGAGTGAGCTAGTAAAAATGGATACACTGTTACTGATGAGCACTGCATTTTACAACACAACTCGCCATGACCAATCAAAGGACGCATTCTCCAATCCCGCGTACCAATCGCGTTGGGAGAAAAACAGGTTTTCCATCCGGTTCTTCCAGCTGGATTCTCCGCTCGTCGTTAATTTTTCGCAGTCGTTAACTTTGCCCCGCCTTGAGGTGGAGTTTTAAGGAGGAGCGTCAACGTGTTCATGTGATTGGCTAAAAGACCTCCCGTTTCCCTCCGGAGTTGTTATCGCAGTCGGTAACCAAACAACTGGTTCTGCCCAGTTGGTAGCTAACAACCGACGATTTCGTGAACCACCGGCGGAGAATTCCACCCTTCGGACGCGTCGATTGTTGAAAATAGGTGAAAGGGGTAGAAAGGGTCCCTTTTTCCTGATTGAGCGGAGGAACTCCCACAATGAGCGCCTTATTGCACTTTGCGACGATGGAAACTTCTGGGATACTTTTTTTTTAGAATCGCCCAATTTAAACCGGTATTTTTCTTGCACGCAAGCAGCTGTTCGTGCCCAGTACTGGGCTGCAGTATGAATTATACAGGGCCAGTCAATATTCCAGTATAGCAAATTGCGCTTGCTGTTTTGTACTTCAATATTGCTCCCCCAACAATACTTCTTTGTATGAAATTCATTTTTTAAAAATAAAATAATTCCTTCATTGTAATGACTGAAGATCCTTTTGTAATTGTTAATAAGCAGGGCCTGATTAACACTTTCTGATACTATATGCCCACTACTCTTTCTAGGCCCCCACTCACCTATTCCTAACCCGTTGCACAAGTATAAATAATAAATAGTGTAGTTTTGAGGCCCCCTAGACTTTTTTTTACTATAGGCCCTGGCCTTATGGGCCTATTCGGTCATCAGGCTCTGTTAATGAGTCATTTAAAATTTATGTTACTTTCGTACGAAACGATCTCTGATATTCAAATTTCTTGAAGGTACTGGGTCAGTCTGTGTGTGTGTGTTTGGGGGGGGGGGGGTTATACATGCACATTAATCCAAAATATTAATTTAATGACATTTTCTGCAATAGAAATACATTTCTATTGCAGTTTATAATTGTTCTTTTTTTAAACGTACTTAAATTCTTTCAAATTTTAATTGAAGTAATACCATAACATTTTTATTATTATTATTGCTCATTACCACGCTTTTATTAATTTGCTTTCGAGTCCGTATGTTAGCAAATTTTGCAATCTATTTTAAACAAACTTCCCGAGGAGCCAGAAACTTGAAAAATAGTTCAGATCTGGATGACAACGCAACTTATTTTCTTCAAATTACATTTTTATGAGTGTTGGGACCAAAACGTACTTTCTAACTCCCTCCTCCTTTGTACCTCAAAAGGAAAATAAACAATTTCAAATATATCCCACGATTTAAAATACTCTTTGTAGGACAAAATTAAAAACGTCTTAAACAGATAACACATAAAACAAATAATAAATGAATAGTTTAACTAAGTAGTCACAATATTATTTCACTCTAGATTATTGTGTTAACGATAACACTACCCTGTAACCGCCCTATTATCATTTACTTTATTAGCCCACGTTTTTAATTTCAGAACTCTCACAAAGCCCGTTTTGATACGTGATGCAGGGGCGTATCCAGAAAAAAAATACGGAAGATTTCTAAAGAGTGGAAAAGGCAGACTTGTTTAAAAAAAAAAAAACAATTTAAAATTAACATTTTTGTTAACAGAAATCAAAATTTCATTTAGGTTCCGGAATCCCTGATCCCCCCCTTCCCTAAATACGTCTTTGTGGTATATTAGAAAATGTTTATCTATACTACTAAACCTATTGATAACCCTCTGAGCGGGTTCAATCCGTGAGGACATTCGGTGCCACGGATTTAACTTGCACGTGTGCATGACGGTCTACAATGGTAGGTCTGCATTCGAACATGTAACCATTGGGACAACCCTCCGGTTACTAGTCCGATGCCTTAACCATGTGCACTTAACTCTTGTGTGTCTGAAAACAATTAAATTGTGCTAATACTGTAAGCGAATTCTTTCTTTTTTATTTTCGGTTCTTGAAAGAACCTTAGCTCTGAAAAGTGCTTCTTTTTTCTCTGTGTGTGTGTAAGTGTGTTCTATTTATTTTAAGCTTTACAGCATTCCGATTTCACTTAATGCACCATCATTATCATCCGAGATATCCGATTCACTTGCGTATCTGTTTCTTCCGATGATCCATTTCCTACTGTGAAGCGAACACTTTCAGTGGTTTCTTCAACCCATTTATCAGTTTCCCGGTACTCAACTTTCCCGTAGCTTCCTCCAAAAAAATTCAACACTTTCAGAACAACATTCCGTTCTTGAGAATGGATTCCTTCAGCCATTTGCAAATCACTACAATTTAAAATCTTAGGAAGCGTACTACACAGTAGAGTAGAGAACTCCGAAGTGGAATGGCTCAATGACTGGAAGAGGAAAGGGAATGGTGTGTTCTTTTCTTGGAAAAGGAAACAATCCATGCCTACTCAATTCCGCGTCGTAGCGAAAAGGACCAATCGCCAGTCACTCCCCCTAGGGGAACAGGAGAAATAGTAACCCCTAACCTGCTGTCCCGAACCTGAAATGAATTCTTCCAAGTTCTTCTTCTCTGAAAGAAATGACGAAGCGGAATCCATGGCCCTAAAATTCCACGTGGCTGAGAGCAAGCCACGTGGACATCTCCTCGCACCATAGGGCGCTGATTCCAGCTGTCATAGGAGCATTTTTGGGGATCGCCTTCGAATTCGATGAATCATTATAAACATTTTCTGGGTCCATCAATGGATTTGTGCGGAGCGCATTGAAATTTATAATGTACTATCTTTACAGTTTATATATTTTCAAAAAAAGAAATGATTAAAAAAGTAGTATCAATTAAGGAAATTTCAAATGACATACGAAAAAAAGTTTTCGAAAAGTGATCATGCGCATGTAAAATAGGAGGTCTTGTTATTAAAATGGCTATGCCTTCCAATCCTACTCGGTATTTTTATCAACACTATTAATAGTGTCCTTTAATATTTTTACTCTATTTCTTTCATGAATCATTGTAACTCAATTTGTTAATGCTTAAAATATTTTTAAAAATGAAGCATTTACATTTATTCTGCATACATTTTTCTAGAGCAGTTTAAAAAGTTGTATTGAAGCCCATTCAATGCGTCCATCTTTTCATGTAGCTTCAATATTTAAGATCATCCTTTTTTTTTAACCCTACCTTAGAGCCGCCCAATTATGGACACACAAGAGATTATTAAAGGGTCATATTCCGCTTTGTCCTTTGTCATGCACTTTGGATAGGTAAAATGAACTTTTTAAAATAAATTATCCTCTCCCAAAGACTTTTACTTGGGCTTAGACTAAAATTTAGCTTTATTGCACATTTTGTTTGGGTCAGTTAAGCTTTTTTCAAAATTATAGGTAGCCTGCCGGGTTTTGTGATGGGTCGTTCCGGGGAATTTTTTTTTTTTTTACCACTACAACACTGAGAACGAAACAATTCTGAACCTACTGACTCAATTTTTAGATATCTCCTCTGTGAGCTACCCAGATGAAAATACCTATAAATCGATAGTGGGTAGACTCACTAAAGGTAATTCTAGTGCATTCCAAAAATCGAACAATAATTTCTCGTTACACAACTAGTCATTTTAGCTACAATAGTATGGGCTAGAAATACTTGGCCATTTCGTCTATAGCAATTGTGCGCATCACCTACATGCATAATTCTACGATCTATCGTTCTAGTTTTGGGAATAATCATAACAATCATGAATGAGTTCTAGATGAGAGCTGTATTTTTTTTCCCACCGTGTACTATGAAGATAGAACTATATTGTACTATAATATTAGGGTGTAAAAATTCACTCTTTCAGTTATAATAGTGATGGAATTTACCTCTAGTACATTCATACCTTACTATACTAGAACGCTATTGCAAAGCAAAAATAACTTCGAATGTTCAATGGTTCCTGAAAAACCTTGGTGTACTCATTTTGTTTCTGTTTTGTACATTTTATTGAATTCGGCAACAGCAAGGCCAGGGGAGCGTTTGTTTGTTTAGAAATAAGTGATATGTTTATCCTTTGTTTGCAACTACCGTGTTGACTCGCACAATAGCTGCAATTATTTTTTAATTTTTCCTTGCGAAAATCATGCGGGGAAATCTACTGAAAATTATTGTATTCTAATGTTAAAAAATTTACTGGTATAATATTAAAATGACTAAGTTAACGAATTTTTCCAGATTATCTTCCGTATATTAAATAATCTTTTCGTCAGTGGAACACAAAGCAGAGGAATTTTTCTTTTTACAGTAATACAGTGAAATCCCTTTATAATGATATTTTGGGGGTCAAAATAATATATCGTTGTAAAGAGAATTATCGTTATAGAGAGTACCGATATTGGAACGAAAAGATTTTTGTTCTGCACCCTGCGGTGTCACCAGAAAGTGTTCTGTTTTCATTCAGCACACCCTCGCAAAGTAATATATAATAAATGAAAGGAGAAAAATATTTTTATAGTTTTCAGTCATTTTCACAACACTCAAAAATTTTAGTTCAATACCCTTGCCACTTCGCCAGGGATTCTAGCGGCGATATAGCTTATAAATATTTATAGCATATTTGAATAACAAATATATAATGTCTAAATAAATAATACCTGAATGCCGCAAAAGCGTTTTTTAAAATGTATTAGATATTAATTGAAAATACATACCCACTAATTTATTCTTATTTATTTTGAATTCCGTGTAAAGAAATCGGAAATTGGCAACAGTCGACTGTGAAAGTCCGTTTTTTCTGCAAACCTCAGCTTGCTTCCTGCCTTTATCAAAATCTTTTATGATGTTGAATTTCACTTCGATAGATATTTGTTTTCTTTTAGCCATTGGCTTTCGATTTTCATAAACAAACTTCAAAGTAAACAAAACTCATAAATAATTTAAAATATTCTCGTGTAATAATCGACCTCGATAGGATTTATCGGAGGTTAAAATTCCTACTCAAGTTCAGACAAAAGAACGTATCGTTTTCTATATCAGTTCCGGTGAAAGGAATCCTTGACCATTTTTAAAGAGGGGGATAGGAATCAAAGATGTGTGATCCAACTGCCCTTCCACCTTACGAGAAATGCTTTTTCTCGTGACCATAGTGTTACATCAGCGAAACGAAACTTAGAAGACGTTCTTTGGCAGAGTCGTGGTCCAACCCCATTTTACCTCGACTTTCTTTGTGTAGCTTTCAATGTGTGTGCATGAGTTGGGCTTCTGATGCATCGTAGAAAAAAAATATATATATCGTAGTAGAGATAATTATTGTGATGTAAGGGATAGTTATTACCATCGTTGTAGAGAGAATCATCGTTTTAAAGGATATCGTAATACAGAGAACTGTTTTACATTAATCTAAAGGGAATTCAGCCAGGACTATGAAAAAATATCGTAATAGAGAGAATTATCGTTATCGAGGATATCGTTGTAGCGAGATTCTACTGTATTTTTATACACATAAATGAAAAATCCAATACATGGCTGAAACTTTTATTTAGGCAAACTATTTTGACGGTTATACGTCACAGATAGATCGTCACAGATACGTCACAGATACGTCACAGATAGATCGGCTTCTGCTAAGCTGACTGAAATCGGTTTCAGGATGCTAGAATGGGTTTGAGGCGAAACGAATCCTGTGTGGTGTGCCTGTTAAAATCAATGTATGTGTGTGAAAAGTGTATAAATGACAAATGGTGGGCTTCGGAGCCCAATATTCAGGTTGGTTTTTGTCTAATATGCAAAAGTTCACTCGAAAAAAGAAGTACCGGAGCGATGCACGTGGACTCTTCAGTCGATGCCAACACCATGCTGTCGTTACAGGATAAAGCGTCGATTATCGAGCTGTTTTACAAGAATGACGAATCAGCAACAGACGTGAGGAAATTTCGCGCTGCAAAATAAATCTTTGGAAATATAGAATTGTGTTGGTATTGCGTTTCTGCTCATTTTATATCAATGCATATAGGGATGGACTGCGAGACAGAAATTTGCGAGACGAGACAAAGATTTGTAGTTATTTTGCGAGACGAGACAGGCACATTTTACATTGTGATATAGAGATTTTTGCGAGACGAGACAAAGCTTTTCAGCGATTTTGCGAGACGAGACGGCCTATTTTTCATCTCGCATCCATCCCTAAATGCATACCTCATTTGCTTCACCTATTCAACATCAACCCCACCTATCGGTCATTTTTGAACTAATTTTTTTGTTGTTGTTGTTGTTCTTTTAAAAAAAAATCCACCCTCTTTCTGATGCCATTCGTGCGAGCCGGACATTTTTAGTATCATTTGTTCTTTTTTTTTTAAGTTTGCACGAACTTTTGGCGCACCCGGTACATAGATTCGTCGGGGTTGTATTGGGCAGGGATATCTCTTTTCTTCTTGGAGATATGTGAAAAGGACGTTTTGGACTCGACCAAAAAATACGAAGCTTGAAAGATTCTCTCCAATCTAGCACGTACGCTAAAAATCTGCCAAATTTTCGTATTATTAGCTTGAACTAGAAGTCCGTTACCCATTGTGGAGGCTATGACAACATCGGACGAAAGCACGGCTACACTCAATCCTAAAATAAGTATTCCACTTTTATTCAATACCCAAACTGAGGGCCGTGGTAGCCCAGTGGTTAAGGCGCTCGACTCGTAACCGCAAGGTTGCGGGTTCGATACCGGCGTACCCCTCAAGACCCAATCCGTGGTTCCGAAAGTCCTCTCGGCGGTCGCTAGCAGTTTCCGAAGGGTTTCAGTATTCAGAAGTCGCCCACCTTCTGATGAGGTTCCAAATTGTGGCGGGATCGACGTATATGTAGTTCTAAGCGACACATTCAGTGACTCGAGCTCTCCTCTCCTGGCAAATAAATAAATAAATACCCAAATTGAAATTCATGCTTTTCTGGAAACGTGTGGAAACTTTTCGCATTCGAACGATTTCGTTTTGTATGGCCCCCCATTATATCAAGCTTCAAGCAAACGATTATTTTAATTAAAAAAATTAAACTACGTTATCTGGAAAAGCTATTTTAAACGAACTGACTTACCTTCCAAGCCTGATGACCGTGACTTTAAATAGGACGCCCTTCTCACTCGAAAAAGCTCATCTTCTCGCGCAATGGTTCTCTTTTTTTAACCTCTCGGAAATAAAATAGAGCCGAAAACAGCAAAAAACAACGCTGAAAAAGGAGGGAACGGGTGGATTTTCAGATTTTTAAAGGAGTGCAGATTGTTTTCTATATATTTTTATACATAATCATGAAAAATTTTCTAGGGGATCGTACGAACAGTGAAGAAGTTATTAGGCTTTTTTCGTGATTGACTTTGCAATCGTTTTGGAGCAGGCCCGGACTGACCAGGGTGTCCGACTGTCTGCAGATGGGTGGGCCCCCCATCCTCGGTGGGCCCTCCCTGTTGAGGGCGCGCCCCCAAACAGAAAAAAGAAAGAAAATTTAAAAAAAAAGTGCTATACTGATAGCACTTGAATGAAGTTTGGCACATAAAATTTTTTTTGCAGCTGCGATTGCGCCCCAGAAGGCTTCCAAACACTTCCTTTTAAATGAAGTTCTCAAAATGTTTTGAGTGAGGGTTCCCGAACGAACAAGGGATTCATGAATAGGAATGACGCCTATGAATGAATAGATCCATATTTTATGAATGCATTCATTATCCATCATAATGAATGAATAATAACACCCTACCTCCCCCCATACCCCGAAAGTGAACACATCCTATTATGGATCGGTTGCACAATAATCCGGGCCCCCCCTTCTCTTGAAACGGGCGGGCCCCTACCCTCCCAGTCCGGGCCTGTTTTGGAGTCATGGTGCTAAAAGTTTTATATCTTGGATGAGTTGCCCGGAGTGAGTCAGGGATCAGCGTAACTATATACAGTGGGATAGTTTTGTGTTAGGCAAAATAGTAACATACAAACATCGGGCAGAACTTTGCCTTAGACAACAACACTCTAAAAAATAAGTTAGCTTCAATCAGAATTAAAAATATAAGTTTTCAAGACTTACCAAATACAAGTTGGATTCAAGAGGTTGGTTGATCGAGCTGTCGTCTCCATTGTTCCGAAGAACAAGTGTCATCGAGATTTTTAAAAACAGCGAAGCAAATCCATAGTCGCTGTTATTGTTGTGTTGGAACATGTATTCGGATTTGTGTGCTTGCACACGAGGAACCGCTTATAAATCCACGTCAAAGAAAGGACAAACACAAGCGGGGAGGGGGGAGGCAAATGCCTCGGGGGAGGTCTTTTCTGGGTATCTAGCGCGTATTCACGTTACATCTGGAGAAAACCGCCAAAAACTCCAGACCGCTAGACCGAGAGGACAGAACCCCGTTCCTCCACTTGAGCCATGTTCCAATGTCAATGGCTTTAACCACTGTGCTACACATTGGTAAATCCATAGTCATCTTAACGTTGATTTAAATCCATTCAAACTACGTGAAAAGCAAAACGAAAACACTGTGCCTGTTCGTAAATTCATCCACTATAGTGCAACTGCAAAAACTACACGAGTGGTTTAAACGCTCCGTTTTTAAACCTGAACCGGTGTCCTTAAAAGTCAACCGAGTCACAGAATCATTCGAGACAGGAGCCAGTTTCCATATACATTGTCGGTTGCATTGGGAACATTTATTTTCGGACTATTCAAGCAAGGTTTCAAGAAGCCGCTTATAAACCCTCGTCGAATAAAGTGGCCGAGCCTCACCATGGCACAGGGGTTAAGTCACTGGAAATGGTAGACGGGTGAAGTGTGAAGGTCCTGAGTTTAGGTCCCATCGCGCATCCGTCGACCTAACAGTTCCGTAGTTTTCTTAGAAACTTAGCGTGAATACAGGTTATTATCACCCCTTAGAAATACCCTCCCCCCTTGTGTTGTCCTTCTGAAAAGGATTTATAACCGGGCTTCAAGCCAAGCACCCAAATCCGATATGCATTTCACAAACAACAATAATAAAGTGGCCAACGCAATGAAAGTTTATACTAGTAGTACAATGGGCGCCCATAGAAATTTTTCTAAGAGGGAGCCAACATCCAAAAAATTTTTAGAGATTTCAAATTTGAAATAATTTCAGATACGGTTTTCTTTTGTAATGCAATTTTATTGACAATATGCTAAAACTCTAGCCGGGGGACAAGTGCCTTACCTTGCCCCCTCCTTAAGTATACATTTCAGAAGGAAAAATCCAAGGAGTCTAGAAATTTCCAAGGAGCTATACCACAGTGGTTTTTTTAATCACTTTATTTTCCAAAACCCAAAATTTAACATATTTAAATCAATAGATATTTATTAATTGGATGAATAATTATCTAAAAGATAAAAAGACAAAATCTAAAAAAAAAAGCTCACATACACACAACACTCACATACACACAAACCCATCTCGTAAAAATAGCCTCAATGAATTCAGAAGACCTCCAAACGTGTCCATACACCCCAATCTCGAAATCGATTTTTTTTCAGGATGACACTACTTTCCTGACAGGGTACACCCCCCAAAAAAAGTATTCGAGCAAGAGAGAAATTTCCTATTTTAGATTTGCGAATAATAATTGAGTTTTTGAAAAACGCACAACTTGATAGAAATATAGAAAGTCATATTTATACATAGCCTAATTCATATTCTTTGATAAATAATTTTTAATATACGAAACCAACGTGGGAAATTTCTATCTTGCTCGAATACTTTTTTTGGAGAGCGTACAAGTTCGGAAAGTAAAAAAAATTGGAGAGTAGCCAGTTCTGTACTATGAATCTACTTTTTTTTTATGCAAACCATTGAGGTTATAAAGAACAAAATTTAAAAATTAAGAGTTAGCAGGAGCAAGGACGTACCCAGGGAGGTAGTCGGGACCCCCTCCGAAATGTCAGTTTTTGTAAGCAAAACAATAATGAAGAAGTTTTGTTGTATAAAATTCTACCTTTTTCACTGTTTGGACCCCCTCCGAAATTTTTGGACACAAATCGAAAAAAAATTTCTGGGTACGTCCCTGAGTAGGAGCATAGGTAGTACGGCAGCATAGGTTTATGTGTTTTGTATGTTTGAAGGAATGGTTGTACAATGTTTGCTACACTTCAAGATCTTGAGCTTCACAGGAAACAAATTATTTTTTTCATCGTTTCTGGCACACTTAAATGACTTTGTAGCTGGCTCAGTAAACTTTCCTTTTCTACTTGCGTAATATACTCTTTTAGTTGAGGCAACATTTTGAATGCCCTTTCACATACGAGCACATTCTCCACCCACCTGTGGAAGACAAACAAAACAAGGAAATTGCCCTCCAGAGAAAAGTCTTCTCTTCTAGCTAGAGAGTATTTAAATAACTGATAAATATTCATTCAAGATGTGTCTATATCCCAATCTAGTACTGCAAAACCTTGCCTGAAGGCATTATGAAGTACATGTAGACAACAAGTACTAATATTTATTAAGTGCTTGCCATATTCATAAAAAATATGCTCTTCAACCATTTTATGCAATTCCAAGTTCGCATTAGGGCCATCCATGGATAACTGCAATACATTGCAAAGTGAAATAAATAGCACCCCCCCCCCTCAAGTCTTTAACCTCCCGAAACCGAACCCACCAAACACATTAATGTTTCGACTTCAATCGGCGTGAATTTTTTTTTTTTTTTTTTTTTTTTTTTTGTGTGTGCATTTCCCCTCCATTTTTCTTTATAATCAATATTATTATTTAAAAAAAATATATATATGAAAACCACGTTTCGCGCTCGTAAATAGTCTAAATTAGTAAATAAAGGACAGGTGTTGACAATTTTGACTTTTATTTTTGGGAGTTTTGTAATTGTTGCCAAATTGGAACTTACTATTATTCTGACGAATCACAGACGACCATACAAAGCAGAATGCACAAGTACAAGCGGGGCTATCGTGATTCTACCGGGCCTGCTTGTGGTCACCGAAGAGTCATCCAAAGAGGCCTACGGATGCTCACTTATTGGCTTCAGCACTTAGATACGTCATCTAACGGCCGAATCTGACCAATGAGGAAACGTCCGTAGGCCTCTTTCGGAGTGCACAAGCAGGCCCGGTAGAATCACGATGGCCCCGGTACAAGTTAATTGGTGGTTAAACGCTGGTCAGGAAACCAATGGTTTTAAATAGTTGGTGAATACCGTTCTGTGGTTACCGGTGAGTTATCAGCAACAGCATGTAACAGTCAAATGTTAGTTTCATGATCAGGCTGTTACTAACCGTGAATACGACGGTCGACTCATGAATACGACTGTCAGTGTTGCAGCTTGACAACAGTCCTCTTGGATGGCAAAACTAACCTATAAGCTTATTCTACGGGACGACTGGTTGGCATAAGTAACCAATAAGGTTACTCTGCGTGCCATCACTGAGCTATTTGTTAGTAAACATGGAACAAGTTTGGGGAAATCGAAAAGGGAAAGGAATGCTTCTTCCATTTTCGACCGGCACCGGGCATTTAGGAAGTTCTTCCGGTCGCCCAGGTGTATTTTGTTTTTCCAAGTAGTTCAAAGGACCTTGGAAAATGTTTGCAATTCTAAGGAGTTTCCAAGGATTCTAAGGAGGCGTACGCACCATGAGTTCCGAGAATGTTCGGATAAACGAACGCATCACCTAAGCAACGAAAGTGAAGTCATTCTTAAACTCCAAAGGAACTAAGACCACACGTTCTGGTTTTTGCACGAAATCCATCGATATAGGAATCTCTAGATTGAGCATAACGAGAGAAAACTTGTTGCCTCCAGATGGTAGCCATGATAGTGGCATGCACATGCGCAGAATGGGAATAACTTAAATTAACTTAAATTATAATGGTATTTTCAATCATTTTAGAACGATCTGTATTTTAAAAATGACTCGTATCGAAATATTTTCCCTCAAACTTATTTATTTTTCTGAAATATTGCAACGAATGTTCTATTTTACATCGATGGCAGCCATGATAGTGGCAGAAATGAGGTGAGTTTTTGGCAACAAAAAGCACACGATGAGGAACATTGGATGAGTAATCTAGGTATTCCTAAATCTATGACGAAATCGAGTGAACTTGCGAGTGGATGAGTATACGAACTCCAGGTTTCAAGTCACGTCACTCAGTTGACTTTAAAAACGATGGCCGACTGATTTAGGTTTCATAACAAGAGTGTTTAAGAAGAACTAAAACTGAAGCAAGTGGCACTGGTCGAGAATAAGCCCATTCTAAACACTGGACAAAAATCCGGTCTTTTGAGTCCATGCCATGTGGTTTCTTTGACTCACTCTTCTCAGCTCAGCGATTGTCACGGCACAATTGAACGACCAACAACAGAGCGATGAACTACATTGTGGGCCACAGACACAGAGCCAACAGTGTTCTTCGTGTCTGTTGGGCAGCACCCTGTTGCTGGTCGTGCAAACAAGCGATGGCAGCAGCTACACTTTCTCAGCGTTGGATAGTATACCCAGCCGTAGCGTATGCCTATAAGACGGCCATTTTTTCTTTCTTATAGTCTTATTCACCAAACATTTTCCAGGTGGATTAATCCAAATAGGCATGTCAAAGTGATCAATAAGATATCTTATTGAAGCAATTTAGAATGCATGCTCAGAACCATACATGTCCAGTGTTGGGTGGGTAAGCTGGTCACTGTTGTCCGGCAGACTAGATGAAGTTCTATGGAATGTAAAACTGTTTTCGTAATGCTGTCCACCCTTGTTTGGGATACATCACCACTCACTTCTTATACCCACTAGTCCTCAAGACATCTTACAGATGTATTCTGGACAAGCTGTAACAATTCATGATAAGATCAGGATTCATCCAATTTCTTGACTTTTATGTCCTCCTGACATCTTACAGATATCCATACAGATGAGGTAGTCCGTTGATGGACTTCATTAGACATCGACATCTGCAGATTCTGTATGAAGTTTTGAACCGTTTGTGGGGATTTTCCTAAGCATTAAGATATCTTACTGATGAGGATGACTTTTTAACATGTTAGCTTGGATCGATTTGAATGCTAAGTGTTAGGTGAATAAGGTCATTCATACATACAGACGTATTGCAGATGAGACAAAAAGAAAATGAACAAGTGTGCTATCATTGCCGTCAAAAATTGACGAATCTGGTTTCAAAATTCTAGTGTACTGAATGGAGCAGCACTTTGATAACAGGTTCAATGGAGTCTAAAATGCATATCTTACGTGTTTAATAATGGCATATATAAATAATGTCATTGCAATAAACAATGTTAGAACTTCTTTTTTAATTAAAATTAAATGGTCACTTAAAGCACTATTTTTTATTATTAAATCTTACCGTAATAACAATGTAACACAGTTTAATTATTTTATGTTTCCTAAGATGCCTCCTTTTGAAATTCCCAGATATTTGCTTCCTTTAGATGCGTAACGGTGTAGTTAAAAAAAATCATGTGATTTTGGTACCCAAGTACAAATAAACTCATGATGTCAGGCACTTCAACTTTTTGAAACTGTCTCTTTACAACCAGTACTACACACTGAAATAAACTATAAACCTGTATCCGTTTCAAAACTTTTAGGAAAAATTCTTAAAAGTCAGAAATTTTTGCAAAGCGTGTCACTCTCTGAAAAATCCTGCAGCTCCAATCCACGTTAAAGAATTTTTTCTGAAAATGTCGCAAAAGGCACAGCTTTTTCGCTTATTGCAGTGTGTCAAGTAGCTTAGGAAGGATCCTCTGGAATTTTTTGGAGACCATGGTGCTATTAGTTTATTTCAATTTGTGTACCAAGACTAAAAACAGTTTTTCCCCCCCCGAAGAACAGCCTTAAACAGGGTTTCTACAGATTACACAGCTTTTGCTTCCCTGACATCTATCACGCTCTTCCCCAACTTTATCTAGCGTGCTTTCCTGAATTTTGCATTTCTATTTTTAACATTACATCCTTCAATTAATAACTTTTTATATATTTTGCCCTTTTTTTACAAATAATAAAATTAATATATACAAGAATCTGTTTTGACATCACTGGATTCTAACAAAAACCATGTTTGATAATAATTTAGGATAAAATGAAGCCTATTTCAACTGCACAAGATAGGCTCATACAGAAAACATTTTAAAATTATTTATAAGGTTAAAGGAGAAAATGAAAAAAGCAATTTCTATACTTAGGTTCAAACAGCCAATATTTTCTGGATTTTACCACAAAATTCAATTTTTCTTGCATTTCCCTGACCTTTCTTCAATTTCTGCTAATTTCCCCGACTTTTTTTCCCAAATCCCTGACCAAAACTTATTTCCCTGACTTTCCAGGTCTGTAGAAACCCTGCTATAAAATGTCTCTGACTTTCTCTAAAGCAGCAATTACCAACCAGAGGAGCATGCAAGAAAAAACAGGCTAAAGTGTGAGTGATAATGCGCATCCAAAAAAAAAGTTGCATTCATTTTACTACTTGGACTTACTTTTACTTTTTGAGTAAGGAAAACACAAGTCAATAGTTTCAACAACAACAAAAAGTATTTTATTTTGTGAAAGAAATGAAACAAAACAGAAACATCTCATGTATTTTTTTATGTAAAAGATCCATTGGTTACAAAATAGTGGTTTGTTTGGTTCCACAGAATCTGCACAAGTCACTGGAATAACAACGTCCTGAATTCAAGCTCCGATTTGTTGACATAAGTTAAAGCACATTTTAAAATAGAAAAGTACAATTCAATGCAATAAAACAAAGAGACTGACATACCTGCCAAACACAACAGGGGAGGGAAAAAAAATTGATTTTTACCATGTATTAACAGTTTGGGTCTCTAGCAATTTATAGTGGGGGAAAAGGGGGATATTTTTTATTTCGTCATAAAAAAAACTTTTTCAAAAAAAAATTACCCTGCAAGTAGCATATTTGATAATAATTATAAATTTATTACAAACATTGATAAAAAAAAAGTCATATACGGATTTTTCTGCCCTTATCGGATTTTCATTTTACTTTATTTTAATCAATAACAAAGTCACTGCAACCCATTCTGCCATTTTAAAACTGAGAAAGAGACCGCGATCCTCTTCATTTGCTATAACCCATCCCTATTTCACAAATGCATATCTCATTACAGATCATTTCAGGCCATTGGAACTTTTATAAAACACTTTAAACTTGCAAAAAATCATAAGTGCATTGAACGATCACACATCGGTAAAATTCAATGAACATCCAATAGAGGTCAACATTCAATAACTTAAGGGATGTTCGAGAAAAAAATAATCACACATTCGCAAGGATGGGGACCCACTCCAATCACCTCAAAAATCCTCCAATTCTTGACTGCATTCCTGGTAGACAGAAGTTTCCCATACCTAGTACATTTACAGAGACACATATTGAATTTGATTTTCTCAATGTCCTTTAAATTTACTATTTGTGGAATAGAGTGTAGTAGGTACCAGATGAATCATTTCAGTATTAGGTATTTGTATTTTAATTATACCCACATACACATAATATGAGAACGCACTCATACATCTGTTTCTTAGAACATACAGTGTTCGAAAAAAATGTGAGTTCTGGTTCATAAGTTTGGGTGTTGTCATCTACATTACATTGCGAGATCAGAAAACAGATCCCATGCAAACATGCTTTTAAAAATTTGGAAAATTTAGCAGATGCGATTCAGAAAATTTAAATTTTAATTATATCAGAAGACATTTAAAAAAAAAAAAAAATTGAAATCATTTTGGCTGTGTCATGCTCGGTGACCCTAAACGACCGCATAAAATGATTTAAGTTCTTGAATCTAAGGAATAGACAGAAATGCCACTCATAGAAAGTAATTGAATGATCTTGATAAAAAGAGGTCAATAATGATAAGTAATCCTACGTTAACAAATCCAGCAGTCGTTTTCAACAGAAGAGGCAGCCTGAACATTTTTCTTTTTTTTAAATTTACAAGGAGATCGTTAGAAAGAAGCAAAATCTGGGATTCTTTGGAAAATCCATTGGAATTGGCAGGTATGTTTGTAGAAAATAGGGATGCACCGAATAGTAAAATTTTAATATTCAACAATTGGTAACAATTTTTTTTTAGCATGAATGAGTTATTGTATAGTACCATAGTACAAAATTAATACAAATTCATGATTACTAATATCACATTCAAAGTAATTTTAATGTAAGAGAAAACACTCAGATGTTAAATTTAAATATTGTAGCTTTATAATTTTCTTAAATTGTATGATACATTACATTAACCTTACTATTACAAACTCATTTAAATATGAAACAGTAACCAGAAAAAAGAACCTCATTATTAAGTGTTCATGAATATAGAAATTCAATTAATTGCTAATTTTTTGATGAAATGCAGATTTAAAAAAGAATGATCATAATTCTCAACTATTTAAAAGGTGATTAAATCTATATATGAAAGAAACACTTGGATATTAAATTTTGCAGTACTTTAATTTCTGAAGCTTCACACTATATGAAATGTTAAATACTGCTTAAAAAAAAAACTAATTAAATGAATCGAGGTACAAAGTTTAATAAATTTTAACCAAATATTTGGTATTCGACCGAATATTTGGTTAGAAATTTTACCGAATATTCGGAATTCGGCAAAATATGGTATTCGCTGCATCCCTAGTAGAAAACAGACTGTCAAATAAAATAAATGAAAGAAATGAACTTTCTTTACAGCCACAGTCTGAACAGGATTCCACTGTTAGCGAAAGATCAGTCAGCAAAGCCATCGGAAACTTTGAGATCGCTTCATAACCGCGATCCTCAGGAGTTGTTAGCATGACGGGCACATGCATAGGCATAGCGTCGGGGGGAGATCACACACCCCCGAACAGACTTCCCTTTTCTGCTCTAAACTCTATAGGTAACCCCAAACCAAAAATATTCTGTCACGCTATGCCTATGGATGCATGCACTGCATCCCATATGGACAAGGTAAAAAAGGCTACAAAAGTCAGAGATTTCTCGCCAAAACTTTATGCATCCTCCATAACAAACATATATTAACAAACTGCTAGCAATATACAGGGTGTCTAAAAAGCGCAGATCTGGGCTTTTATTCCTTAAATATAGATCCTAAACATGTACAATAAATGACACAAAGGTGCAAACTTATGCTATCGATTTTATTTTTTGGGAGATTCAATATAAATGCATTTAAAGTCTTATGCACCCTGTAAAAAAACACCCAATGAATAAATAGGTCCTATACATTAACAGAAGATGAACAAAATTTTAGCCACTCATCTCATCATAACAGGGCGAGAGATATGAAAATAAGTATAGGCCGACCGAATGCACTTTTCAGTGTTTCAGGGACTGTACACAAAGAAAACAGGGACTGCATAAATACACAGTACTTGCACTATTATTGACACTTTTTAGAATACAGTGCTGAAATTTTGTCCATCACCTCACTGCATGAGGCCCATTTTACTCAATTAATTTTATTGCATAGGGAACAAATAAAAAAATTTAATTTCATATTTATTGAAGCTTTCAAAAATTTTAACCGATATCCTGATATTCTGTATCCCCTCCCTTTTTTTAGCATAACTTTCATTTATTGTAAATATCTATGATCAGGAATGAGATTGGCAAAAAAGCAAAAAAACTGAAATCATACGAGAGCAAAAAAATTGCACACTTAGTATTTGTATAGGATATATGTGAAAGAAGTTTCAAGAAATAAAAATCCGAATACGCTATAAGATAAAATATCACACAGTTAAGTAATAATTACTATCAGGAATTCACAGAAAAAAAAGGAAAATTTTCAAAGAAAAAAGACAAAAAGTGAATTCCTCTTTAAAAAAAAAAAAAAAAAAAAAAAAAAGTTGAAGAATCTCATCCCTGTAGGCTCCCTATTTAGAAATAAAAGCCCAGATCAGTGTTTTCAGACTAATTTGCATAGCTCAATACTACAATAGTTAAGGCTTTTATCACACACCTCAGTATTTCTTTGTCACAATTTGCTAGAGATTTCAATTTCTGCAAAAAAAATGTTAACACTTAATAGATATATATATATATATTTTTTTTTTTCCTTTCTGGTAAAACCTATTCTTTAAATTTTCTCAACTGCCAATTTCATAAAAGCATTTTGAAAACTGCAAATGTTAAAATTAAATTAAATAATTTGTAATTGCCTTCCTAAAAAAAGACTGACACTTAACTTGACAGCCAATGAAATGGCTTATGCCAAAACTAAAATATGATCTATAAAGGCAAAAATGGACCCGTCCATTGTCCAGTCTCATTTAAATGACACAAATATCTTTTTCGTTGCTAAGCAGTGACAGAGTCATAAAACTAAACATGACTGTAGCAAACAACAAACAGCTATTTTTAGCGACAGAACTCTTAGCTTTCTTTTGCATATAAAAATATTTTTAAAAAAGATCATCACATGCACACATCATGATCCAATGGACATCCACACATTTCCGCTACATCTTAATCAAAAAGTTTTTGCGATTTTTAAAAAAGTCATTTGACGACTTCAATAGGAAGGGTGTATTTTCAAAACAATGTTCCCCACTATACAAAGATATATATGTCTTTTTACACACTGTGTGGAATATACACAATGTATCAGGGAAAGAAAAAAAGTTTTATCACTTGAAACAATCTTACACAACCCTAGTTATCAATTAAAAAAGACCTAAAACTCCATAATGATATATATATATGGCTGTTTTTTTTTAACCACCTTGAGTCAAAAGGTTTCCTTTCGCTCAATAAAGTTGTTCCATCGGTCCTCAATGCCTATGTGAAATATGCTGTTGACAACTCTATCTGTTGAAAAAATTTCTAGCGATTCTTAAAAACAAAAAAATGTTTTTTTTTTTTTTTTTTTTTGGTAAATAGCCATCTTCCATTTCTTATAAGATTAAAACCCGTGCCTTTACAAGAGAATCTTTGGACTTTTTTTTAAACAGATGGAACTGTCAACAACATGGCTTGCATGTTAAAGATCAGACGGGCTCAGCCTGAACCGGGCTCGGGCTCTGTCATTCACGATTGCGTTCGGGCTCGGAAAAATTTTTCCTTTGTTGAAGATGCTCCTTGAAACAGATTTTAAAAAATTATTCAAGGGGAAAATAAAAGTACTTATTTAAAAAAAAATAAATAAATAAATAAAAATAGCAGCACGGGCACCTAGAAGGTGTGGAAGTTCTTAGGGTATTTCAGAACGGCGGCTTATACTGCTTAGTGGGTCATGAAATCAGACATTATTGGATAAACATGAATATAAAGAATTAGAAAGTGCATTGAGAGATTGAAACTCTATTTGCCTTTCATTTGCAAAAACGGCAAAATTTATTCAATCCTATCCATTTAGTAATTCATTTTTATTTATCTTTAGCTGAAATTTAGGGCTCGGATTCAAAGTCCTCGGGCTTGGCCTTCAAAAAATGAGCCCAAACTCATCTCTATTGCACGTGGGTTGATGACGGATGAAACACTTGTTTCAGCAAAAGAAACGAGTGCATTCAAGATGGCCTATAGGATTACAGACAAAATATATTTTGCTATGAAGTTTCAGGTCCATTTATAGCAAAGATACTTATTTCTAAGTGAAGAAGAACTTTAGAAAGCAAAATCTGTACTTTGCATCCTTTGTTCTTTCAATCTGCGTGTGCCAAAAACACTACGATTCCACATGCAAATCTCCACAATTAACATTTTTTTGCAAGGATGAGAACAAACAGGTTAAAAAGTCACAGTACATTTTACAAAAAGGTACCTACAACCAAAATGCATGGATGAAATAAAATGGACTCGCTTTGCAAAAGAGCACCCAATGAATCGACCGATTTAAAAGGAAAACAGGCCAATGAAAGTCACGTCGAGTATTTCTCTACATCGTGCAATAACAATTTTGAATGCGCATGCTTTTAACAGTCATAAACATTTATTTTTTACATAATAATCAACTGGAATCAGCCCAAATAACATATTTATAATATTTACACAATTAAAACTAACAACTACTATAAAAATTTATACTGATTTCCTTCATCTTAAAACATTTTTGTACACATACACTTTACAATATCACACAATTTATTTTTTTTTTTTGTGTGTGTGTCTAATAAATAATGAAACTGTAAAAATTGCTTAAAAATAGGTCCATTTAGAAAACATGAAACAGGTTTGAAAAAGCAGAGTGCACTATAGGGTTGGTACAAATTTCCCCATTTCTAGGACGCTCTTCCCTGACTTTATCTGGGACGGACTTTCTTGTTCCTATTTTCAATGTTAGCTCTTCCTTTCTATTAGGACTTTACACACACATACAAATATATTTAAGATTCCCTAATTTTCCCAGAATTTTTTTTTTTTTTTTTTTGTGTGTGTGTGTAACATTCCAGACTGTGTTTTTATGATATGCATATAATTTGCAACTGTCCTATCAATACAGACCATCGTTAAATCTTAATACATCTATGCAAAAGGTAGTAGCAAAAAGGGGATTGGGGGGGTTCAACAGCCCTTCCCCCAAAACTTTTAGGCCTATCCATTACTATTTGTAGAAGTATATAGAAAAAAAAAAAAAAAAAAAAAAAAATGATATTAAAACATAAAACCTGAACCTCCCCTCCCCTCTGCTCAATTTTTTTTTTTCCCTGACTATTTCTGGTGGACATTCGAGCATAGCATTCAAAATTTTGAATAGAATTCAAAGAGCACCGGAATAAAAATATCAAATGCTATTGGAACAACACTGAAATAGAAACTGCCTGGCTATGGCTTTGCATGTGTTGAATGCTTGAAAGATTCTAAACATTTTAATTTTCTAAGTTTTTAACCAAAACTTGCAATAATCCCTGCATTTTTCAAGACTTTTCTTTGTTCTATCCAAAATAAACACGACAGACTTTTCTAGGTTTTTCAAATTTTCCCAGACCAGTGGCAACCGCATTCTGACGAAAAACATAAGACACATTTAAAATGGATTTAAGATAAGTTAGATAAGAAAATTCAAATGACCCAATTTCTTACAGTTGAGACAAGAATAGCATGTACCAACCCTGCACTAAGATGAAATGCAAAAACAAATCATGTTCCTGAAATGGTACTACCTTAAGAACTTTGTGCCAGACACTATTTCATCCAACACCACCCAAAGAGATAAAATTTGTAAAGACATAAATAAAAATAAACAGATACAGTACACCGGTGGCTAATGCCCAAAACAAATTTCAAAATAAAACGGTTGAATTATTTCAAGACTAGTTTAAATATTCATCAAGCTCAAAATTAAGTACAGGTGGGAGAACCAAGATATAAAAAAATGAAACACACTACAATGAAACATATATACCCATAAAAATTTCTTTCTTACAATTTAACTGTAAAAAAAAGTACAAAAACTTAACATTACCAAAATAAAATGCAAGATACATGTTTTAATAGACACACATTCTGACCCTTGCAGAAACATTTATTTAAGACAGTATCGCAAAAACGGCTGTCTAAAATAGAGAGACAGCTTTGTGCGTTTTGATAGAATAATACTTACTCAGTATCCATCACAAAACATCTGAGGTACAGTTGCTCAAAAAAAATACTTGCGTGTAAGCCAATTTTTTTTTCTTGTCATATTGACTCTTATTTTAAAAAAAAAAATAAATAAAATAAAATAAACAGACCTTTAGCAAAGGAAATGAAACTTTTACAAATCCTATTGTAGATGAAAGATTCTTTTTTTGCAGACGTACCAAGTTTCCAGACTGAAAATGTCCGAGATTTCCTAGGCATCTATTTTCAGCATAAAATGTTTCTTTCTTAAAATGCTAAGCTAGCAGTATCTTATTACTTCAGTTGTAGAATCTGGGAGTCCACCCTTGTCAGGAAGCAAAATAAAAGTAGCATTAGAAGACTCATCCAACATAAAGTGTCTCGGATAGCATACTTTTCTTAATCTTAGTAGCCAAAATAGCAGTATTTTTCCTATAGGACAAAGTGTACCATTGACATAGTAGCCATAAAAAAAAGCAAGTTGAAATAATCCAATCCCTGCTTTTTTCCCTCTTTGCTCTCACACACTATGCACGGGTTGAACATAAATAAGAAGGGTCCATTATTAAATTTAAAAAGTGCACAAACTGAAAGGATTCAATAAAAAATAAATCTCACGCACACTCTATTTTCTAGTTTTCTTGCTTGTCTACATGACTTGACTGAATATACAAAAATGTGTCACAATGACATTAGCAGAGTGGCCAACCTGGCATGGTGAAAAATCAGGATATTTTATTCTAAAAATCAGGAGACTTGTTTTCGATTCAAAAACTAAATTTTAAAAGATCAGGGTTGTATCCGCTGAAACTACATTTCGGAGAGAGAGAGAGAGAAAAAAGTATCTTCGGCACTGTTTCTTGCCAGATATAAATAGTTTTGGACCCTAAAATATAAATAAATAAAATAATTTTGGGTCATGTCATTTATTAGGTAGTCAGTAGCTTGTAAAAAATTTAGCAACACGAAAAATGTTACGTTGGAAAGTTAAAAATTGGGGTCCATTTTTACTCTTAAGGCATTGGAGGATTCAACAAAACAATGCCAAAGGAAAAACAATCATTTTTAAGAGTGGTGGAAAAAGATAGAAATTTCAATGCTTTAGAACATGGAGCTGCACTTCCTTCACTAGTATACATTTGTCAGTGAAGTCTGAACTTTTTGATGTCATACATGCATGCGTTCCTGGAACTAGTTTGATTGCAGGAAAGGGAAAAATGCTGAGAAGGGTTCCTTGCCACGACAAAACTTAGAAAAAGATTTCAAATTCAAAAAATTGCATTATTCATGTCATGAATGATAAAAATCAGGAAAAAATGAGCCCATGATCAGAAATCAGGAGAAATGTATCCTAAATCAGGTTGGCAGGAGATCAATGAAAAATGGGAGAGTTTGAAACTCTGCACTAGAATATGCAAATACAAGAATCTTGGGGAGGCTTCTAGGTTCCAGTCTGGTGCTCAGAAAGAACACAGAACAAAACTGGTCTTTTTCGGATGGAGCAATGAGTGAGCTCAAAAATGAAAAGTCACCCAATATTTGAAAGAAGTATGCAGATGGCCATTTCGAAAACGAAAAAGAATTCTAAGTTGCATTATTTTTAATTGAGTAGTAAAAGTCTCCTTTAGAGTTGCTGGTGGACATCCTGTAATGTATATAAATTCTATTTCCAAAATCTGCTCAAGAAAGATCGGAAGCACCAGACAAAATAAATATGAGAAAACTATTCACATCTAAAAATTATACAAATATTTCTTATGTACAACACTGAAATGATACCCAATAAAAATGACAGGCCCTCTCCATTTTGGGGTATTTAAAAAAAAAATTCCCAGACTTCCAGACAGGTCATTGAGAATACACGAGAACGAGTCTTGCTAACTGGATGAAAAATACTGGACAAAGTTGTCATTTCTGAATGAACTCTTAGAGAGCCTGGGGGAAACTAAAGCAAATTTTTGAGACTTGGTACGTCTGAATCTGTGAAGCCAAAATACAGAAATTCAACTTGCACTCACACTTTTATTTCATTTTATTTTTGGGGGAGTTCAAGGGTGTCAAAAATATTACAAAATGCCATGATTTAATGCAGCATTTACAAAATCAAGGTATGTCATTTAAAATGTGCAGTACAGGATAAAGTATAAATTTAAAAAATACAACATAATGTATTTCGTTTTAAATTCACACTTACAAAACAAAATGACAACTTTATACATACAAGAAAACACTATACAGTGAAATAAGCATTCATTGATAAATATATATATATCTCCTCTACATTAAAAACACAATTGCACTTTGAGATATCCTAAATGATTCTAAATCTGAAAGCTCATTACAGAGACGTACAAAGAAAAACTATTTATTTGCTATCTACATTGCCAAAAATAAAAAAAAAAACTTTTTTTTTTAAACATCCATATTACATTTTTATAAAATAGTAATAAATTGAATAGAAATTTCTTAATTAAAATTCTCTTTAAAATCTGTGTAAAAAAACAATGATTTCGATTTTCATTTTGTGCAAGTCATTTACTTTCTGGCCCAGTGGTAGCGGTCGTGGCTCAGGTACGCCGAACGTATCATCTTCCGTGGGCGGCGGGGCATGAATGGCAAATCCTGGTACCCTCCGTTTGTGTGAGCGACCCGGGCGGCAAATGGCATAGCCGCAGGATTCCAGTCAAAGAAACTCGATGGATGAAATGAGATGTTCTTGGAGGTGAAGGGATGTTTGGGGGTGAGATTTTTTACAAAGATATGTGGATTCGATGACGTGCTACGAGAAGAGACTTGTTTACGGGGACGTTCGACAACCGTCTTTCTACGGCTCTTTTGTTTTCTTGTACTGTCAGGAGATTCCTGTAGGAGGCAAAAACAAAAATGACATAAAAATACGAGCCATTTTAAAATCAGGGTTCATAGAAACGTCAAAAGAAAGGATAAATCATGCCAAATGAAATTCATTATTAAACACTTTCCAACACAATAGTGCAATTTTGATGCAATGTAGAGTGGTCAAACTAGGCGACTTTCTACAAAATAAAAAAAAAAAAGCCCTGTCTATCATCTATTCATGCAATTTAGCAAGACCCGGCAAAACAACTTTACATGGTATTCCCATTCTTTAAAGGAAGAGTATACTATCCATATATTTATTGCACGGTGCTTGAAATGGGTGAACGCCTCAACTGCCATAGACCATCGTTGGAATTCTTTTGATTGCTCTTGCAGGCAAACTGTCATTGCTACATACTCTCTCTTGGATGCAGAGTACTCGTTTGTAATCCTTAACAGCATGTATCGACTTTGCTTTGTTTGAAATGGATGAATATCGTTAAAATACACTTACAAGGATGAGTTTTCTGAGAACATCCTGTCACAGAATTAATTTTGGATGCTCCTGTGAAAGAACTATTAACGATATAAACACCCCATTCAGTAGGTTACATCATACGATAACATACATTTCGTAGCAATCAATGTATATTTAGAGCAGACGGACAGAGAGACAAACCAAAATCATAAACACTTTTACTTTGCTGGAACGTGTTAAAAATATCAAGGACTCATCAAGACAAATTAATATTTTTTAACAACTCCAGAGTTCCTTCTAGGCATATTTCGGGGTGTGCAGCACCCTACCCACCCTTTTGTTAAAATAAATGCCACCCAGCTTGCTCTCATAATAAAAAATTGCATGTCGGCATGCTGCTCTGTGATTAAGGCTAGCGCCCTGCTAAAAATGGGCTCCGCTTCCAGAAATCGCCCACTCCATTCTACGTAGAAAGGATCCCCTTTTTATATATCCTATTAGTGTTGAGTTTGGACCGATTTTGCAGGACACAGCTCCCGGTGACCGGCCCTTTTATCGTCTTCTTAGCGGTCGACAACTATGAGCACTTCTGCTTTTGCATTTTTATTATTATTTGTCTACAATGACCTTTCTTTTAAATTTCTTGAATCACTATTTGGGGTTTGTTTTTGTGGTCCATCACAAAAATACATTTATTAAAACGGGCCATTCATAGAAATACGGTTGATTACGATAACCCCATCATAAGAATAGGATTGATTGAAAACGCCCTTTTACTAAATTAGCATTTATGAAATCCGACCATTCTCACATACTTCATCTCTTCAAATATTCTGTATTTTTTCGGATTGAAATATTGTTACTGCCTCTTTCATTGTCTCTGTTTTCAATTGAGTATTACGAGTGCATTACACTTAGGAGTTCAGGGTAGAAAATACGGTTGAGAAATTAAAATTATCCAAAAATTTCTGATTTGATCTGTCTATCCTCAAACATCGGTGTTACATGTGATAAAAACATAGTTGCGAATTATTAAACAATCATTATTCAAGAGTTGGTTGCTAACTGCATAGTTATTGCTCTTCACAATGTTTTTAATTGTTTTGCAAACTAGCAAAGGTTTTTTTCCCCTGAATGATTTACTCTCTATTTAATTTCTTCTCACATATTATTTATAATTATTACAGGTATTAACTAACCATGTATAATTATGCATGATACTGAAAGTAACTTAGAAAAACACCGTTTTTAAATTGTGAAATGTTGTGGGATTTCCAGAAATTCATCTAAAAATTGAATCGAGCGATTTGCGACATTTTGTGAATACCACTTGAAATGTATTATACTATCCTCAAAATTAAGCATAATAACAATCTTTTGCTTCAGCGGTTAGCTAGGGTTAATGGTGCCCAGTGCAGTCCTTTAGTTTGCCACCCCATTCTTTCTTAGTGTTCTGCTGGCCCCCTATTTTTGTTTTTATCTTGCACCTTGGCAGACCGTTCCCCCCTCTTATAATGACACTGTTTTGCTTACATAAAAGTAGAACAACCGCATAATTTGGTCGTTTAGACTATTGAAAAGATTTATTATTTTAAATAGTCAAAACATACATCATCTGAAATTTAGAAAATTCCCAGCATTTAACTAAATGAAGTAAAAAATAAATAAAACAAACAAACAAAAAAAAAAAACTAGAGGAAGCTAATTCTGGGAAAGGATGTCTTCAAAAAACTAACTGTGTCATAATCTAACAGTTAAGTTATTCTTAGAACAAACATTCATCAATTTAAGCTTATTTAAATTTAAGAAAAATAATAATTCTGGAAGTTTTCTTTTACTTTTTTAAAAAAATTGTTTAATTTTTTTTTTTTTTTTTTTTTTGTTACAGAATGTTATTTAATCAGCTTATTAAAAAACATATTGGTTAAAACAGGGTGGCCACCCATGTTAGGAGGCAAAATAGTACCCTTAGTAGCATCACGGACTTAAAAAAGTAGACAGTTTATTAGCCATTTTTTAAATTTTAGTTGCCAAAATAGTAGCATTTTTGCATGATTTTGTGGAAACATATGTCATTTAGCTTCTTTTAAGAAGGAATGAATAAAATAAGTTTAAAAAATTACAAAAAAGTACAGAGCATAAAGTGCATTTATTTTTATAGCACAATTAAAAAATCAGATTAGAATGTTTGATAGACAATTAATTGCAGCTTTGTAAAGAAAAGGGAGTTGACAAAAACCGAAACAAGGTGTCCACCAAAATTGTTGGTAAAATTTCAGGGCGATATTTCAAGGCCTACCTGTGTTTTTTCCAAGGACCCTCGTACAAAAAATGATCACCCTATTTTTTAAAAAACCCTTTCCCCTAGTTAAGAAAAATAGTCATCCTTTCAGGCAGAAAAAGAAGATATGTGTGTGTTTCAAACTTTACAATTTAAGTTGAGATCTAAAGTCTCCATTTTGGTGAGAAAACACTACAAGACATATGCTACAGATTAAAACCCACTTTTCGAATGCCATAGGAACAAAAAGCTAAGTTCTAACTTTACATGCAATTCACGGTTTGAAAAGAATAATAATTATTTTTTTCCCCAATAGGCGGGCTCTGCCCACAAGTCTTTGTCACTATTTCTGAAACTTCTTCAACGGCTTCTGAAACCTTCTCAAGGGTCCTTCAAAAATATCATTCTTATTAATAATAAATATGTACATAATGCAATTTTGAAAAAAAAATGAAGGACAAAATTCATATCATAAACTAATTGTATTAAAACCTCTTCTTTTCTTAATTAAAAAACTTCTAGTTTTGAACAGATTTAATTAATCATAACACATTTATGTCATATTTACAGCAAAATAATGTCTACAAATAAATTTTCATTTGCTTATTTTTAGAAGAAATTTTCTCCAAAAGAGGGGGGGGGGGGAGCTAACTATGCATAGTAAGTCGGAACACACATTACAACCCTACAATGTTAAAGCTTTGGGGATAAGTCCTAGTCAAATTGAGATCATAACAAACCAGTTTCTATACTTCTTATCTACTTCTTGTGCAGGGTGTCTACCCAATTTCTGAGAGTCAATTTCCAAACTTTTGGGAGGTCCCGGGAAAAAAATTCCAGACCCATGCATTTAACTTTGGGAAATGGCACAATGCCCCTACCTTGTCTTTAAACTTGCATATTTTGTACAACTTCTTGAAATCCATTTTAACTGAAGTATACAGGATTAAGCTTTCATCCATTCAGAAACAGAAGGAGTCGCATTTTCTGACTTAATTAACTCACTGTTCTTGGAAATACGGTCCTAAGCCATAAGTTACCATGTAAGCTAATTTGTCTTTTACCCTCCCGTCACGATGGATGAGTCCCCCATTTTTCCCTCCTTATACAAACACACCGCTTGATGCTTTCGCAGTCCGAAAAATGCGTTGCTTTCGGTTTGAAGTTTGACAATTAGAGAGAAAGGGTAAAAAAAAAAAAGGACACTGGGAAAAAAAAAAAAAAAAAAAAAAAAGATTATTTTGGTGAATATTCTGGACCTATTATCCAATTTCCCCGTTTTTTTCCAGACCCATTTTCCAATTTCCCGGATTTTTCCAGACTTTCCAGAGCGGTACACACCCTGTTGTGGAACTCAAAAGTGCCCTTTTTTATAGGGGAGGGCTTTTTTTCTAGAGTCAACACTATCTATGTGTACATAATCAATCTTTTTTAATGAAGTGCCCTAAAAATTATAGAAGTGCCCTTTTTAGAATTCAGAGCACCCTGCCCTTTTTTTGATCCTAGAATGAACTCTGCATACTCTTAACAGCAGCATTTACGAAAATTAAATTTGCAGTAATAACCTGTTTCCAAAAGAATGTGAACATTTATGCATGGTTATGTAATGAAGCATATTATTTAGTGTTATGAAATAATGGTTCACCATCCCTACCTGATAATATTTTGTCCTGCATGTATTTATTTTATAATGCTAAATCAACAACATAATACAGTACAAAGTTCAAAATCCAGAATTCTCCAGACCTTGGCAATTCTGAATTTTTGTGTTTTTATAAGTTATTCTGTCAGAAGTTTTAATAAACTGAAAGGGAGAAACTTTGACCCAAACTTGAAAGTGCTTGTTTTGGTTATCGTACAGAAAATAAAGAGTCAAAAATCTTCTATGAAAAGTTGTGGCACTTTGTCAATTTTGGAGAATAGGAAATATCGAGCAGTGAGCACCTTAGTAAATTGATATATATATCCATTTCGTTTATTGGGGAAAAAAAAATTACATAAATTTACAGATTAGATACTTAAGCATCCAATAGTTTTTTTTCAGTTGGAACAATCCAAAGTTAAATTTTAATTAGAAAATTATGAAAATAAAGAATCTTGAATTGAGACAAGAAAAATGCTGAAATTATCCAGGGTGACTACAGAAATTAAGAGAAAAAAAAAAATCTCAGTTTTCATAGATGATCTTTTCAAAAATTATATAGTATTCTCTCAATCATGAATCTCCCTTGCATAATATACTTATGCAACCAGTAGATAAATCGATGAATAAATCATAAATACATAATTAAATAATAGATAGATAAATAAAAATTATACAGTATTCATAAAATACTGGTTCACAATTTCATAAATTTGAAAACAAAATTTAATCAAATTAATTTTAGCGTCACAAAATGCTTCGAAAATGCAGAAATGAATATTAGAAAAATCTAATAGGAATCGACATTTGAAAAAAATATTTTTGCATGATTGATAATAGTATTTCAGATGCATTAAAAATGCTAAACAGATTTTTTTTTTCTCTGATTTTTCATAATTCGGTGACGAGAGGGTTAAGAAAAAGGCAATGTTTCGTAGCGATAGAATACTACTCGAAAGATGCAGGTGGGCAATATGAACCCAGCTCATCCGTTCCTGCCAGATATTCTTCATGCAGACAACATTGCGATGTGCTTAGGGGTGACACCACAGGGTTGGTAAAGAAGTTACATATATTTTACCGAAAACTTAAATGTTATTGGTAAAAAAACAGAAATTGCATCGATACTCTGAGAAAATAATAGCTGTTTTCCTCAAAATAGTTGCCTCTTGAGCTATTTTTTTTTTTATGAAAAAAGTTGTCATAGTCAACTATTTGTGATTATAGTAGCAAATAGTCACCTATTAGTTTTCTTTGAGCACCCTGCAAGAAGCACAATCATAAAAAACACTCATCAAAATTGCACCCAATTATTCAAACCTTTCAATTTATGTTAAATTATAACAAAAGTTAATAACCATTTTTATAGTTATACTATTATTCAGAGATGCTACAGAGGTTTAGTACTTTCATATCACTTTTTGTATCAGAAAAAAATCGATTTTTGTATCAGTTTCTTCGATTTTGTATCAGTTCCATATCAGAAAAAAAATCTAATTTTGTATCACAAAAAAAAAAAAAAAAAAAAAAAAAACTACTTTTGTATCAAAAATATCTACTTTTGCATCCATTTTGCAAATTTTTGTGTTTAAAAAGAAGAAGAAAATTTTATATTTATCAATTTTGCAGGCTTTTGTATTCTTTGACATTCTTTGTTTCAATATTTATTTTAATTCTTTTTCATTCAATCATAAGCCTGCTTTTTTTTTTTTTCTTGGGGGGTGGGGGTGTTAAAATAAGGCTAAAAGATTCATTTACATTTAAAATAGGGGTCCATTTTTACTCTTATGGCAACGGAAGCTTCAATGAAGAATGCTAAAGGAAAAATATTTATTCTCAAGAGGAATGGAAAAAGATTGAAATTAGGATGCTGAAGCATAATACACTTATCGTACTTTTTCGCGCCAAAAAAAATTAATACACTAAGACAGAATTCAATATAGGAAGCAGAAAAAAAAATTGGAGAAATCTACTGATCTGTAGAATAAATGAAACTTTAGATACTGTCCCTAAAGAAAAACACAGAAGCTGGGCTATGCAGGAAATACACATTTCAGGGCTGCGCAATGTGTGCAGAAATTTATATTTTAGATTATTTATTAGAGGTTTCACTAAAAATTCGTATGTTTTCCTGAATCATTAGTGCAATACAGTTTTCTGATGAAAACGGGAAGGTGATAGTTTAGTATGTAATTTCTGGTTTTCTTTATTTTTTGGTATCCTGGTGAGCACTGATTTGGCTTAAAATTATACTTTTTCTATCAGGAAATACAAAGAGATTCTTTCGGCAAAGAGATCATCAAAAATATTCTTTTTGTATCAGAATGTATCAAGAGATTCCATTGGGAGCAGTTTGGCACAATGGGTGCAGTCGTAGAACCCCTGTATTATTACATTAACCCATTTGTACGTAGTGTTTCATTTTTGGAATGCTCAATTTTTAGCATTTCTGATATCGGTTGCACAAGTCTGTAAACATTATTTAATGCTCCTAGCCTCCATTCACAAGTATTCAATCTCAATTCAACGAAATACTTTAACATGATCCCTGTGGGATGTAAAAATTTCACTTATTATACATATTTTTTTTTTATTACTTCTTCATGCAGTTGATGTCTATACTGCTGGCATCGGCAAAGATTAGAGACAGTCATGCAGTCTCGACAAAAACTGGTTAAATCATAACAAGAAAAAATTTGTAACATACCTGGGGTAAAACAGATGAATCTGAAATATTTTTAAGTTGAACGTTATCCGATAGATTTTCTTTATTATCTTTAAAAGAGGCAATCGTATGGAGGGAACCACTACTTTCTCCAAACCTAAATGGAAAACAATTAAAAAAAAAAATTATTTTAATAGATAGTATCTATGTAATACTGAAAACAAGTCAAATCTGATAAACAGGATTCACAGCACTTGAATTCACACAACAATCATGTGTAAGAGCATAACCCAACAAAATCCTAAGTTATTTTAAAACGCAACCAACATTATTGTTGGCAGATTTAAAAACTATTCTAAATTTATGCATTATCCATGACATTGTTACCTAATTAAAGTGACATGACTTTAATTACAGTCAAACGGGTACTCCATTCATGGAAACCATCCCAAAGGGATTTTTGACTTTTGAATTAAATTATTTGGAACTAATGAAAAAATGTAAAAAAAAAAAAGTAATAGTTCAATGATCTAAGAAAACAAGTGAAAATAAAACAAAAAAGAAGAAACCATACTGCTGCGGGAAAACCGGCTGAAAGTTTCAAATTGATATCCATTGCATCACTGAAATGTTTTCTTGCTGAAAGTGTAATTTAGCAAAAGATGTAAAACTGCTCCTGAATACCATAATTTGAGGAGCAGCACTGCTATTCAAAATGAAATATTCATTTCTAACGCTGTTCGAACTACTTCCTCCCTTAAATAATTAATTCTTCTGCTTTCAAGTTCAGGTAGATATAAATGATGACGCCAACTTTTAGGTATCCTAAAATTATCTTTTAAATAGCCACTGTAATTTTGCCACTGATCAGAATTCAAAGTTCTTTGATTGGAACAGTTTTCAGTTTACTTTTGAGCTTTCATATTAAAAGAATAATAATGTTTTAACTTTAGAGTAGAGAAGGGGAAAATGTAGTTTGCTGTTTTGCCCTCACCCTATTTTGTTTACTCAGCGCCTGTGTAAAGCTCTAGATTACATGTTTTGAGATGGGGGGGGGGGGGGGAGCAGTGAGGGAACTGTGGAATTTCCAGAACAAGATTCACCAAGACACACATTTTTTTTCCCCTGAACAAGATTCATTAACCGTTTGACGGCTATGCAGCACTATCGCACTTCCAGATTTCAAGTCCAAACAAGCTAAGTGGCGCTGTCATTTCAGTAGGAGCCTGTGTGCATGAGCAAATATTTTGCCACTCTCGCGTTTTCGTAATGAAAGTGTGTCTTTTAAAGCATAAATAGTGTTTTCAATTAGTTTTCATTAAAAAAATAATAATAATAAAAAATTCTTTGAAATTTTTTTTACGTACTGACCGGAAGATATGTATTATCACGAAGATTTATGTATTGAAGGAAGACCGGAATAAAGCGTTTCAACCTTATCTGCACTCGATGCAAGAAGGGGCTACATGGAATTCGCACAGGAAAACACAGACGATAAACTTTTTTATTGTATAATTATACTTTCACGTTTTTTTTTTTCATTTACCACTGATATCTTTATTAATTGCCTTAAATAGTTGTTTTCGTTAATTCTCTATCTGTAAAACTTTAAGAGAAATATGTAAATTGATGTAAAACTGCAAAAGTTATAAAATTTTCAGTAAAAACACACTTTTTTATTTTGAAATATCCAAATGATCTATAGCACTTTCGGAATGTATGAGGATTTTTATGGATAGCTGTCCAACAGTTAAGGTGGCAACCCAGGTGGTCACTAGAGGCTGCAGTCAATAAATATATAAAACTGAAAATTTTTCGAGAGGCCTAGGATAGGTAGGACTCAGCCACCCTAGAGCCAAACTGATATTGCTCCCTGATCTGTAGGCAAAGAACCAGGGTTGAAAAAGCCCACTTGAAAAAACCAGAGAAAAAACCCAACTGGGTTTTTTCAAAATTTGAACTTTTTTTGTAGAAAGTTGAAATTTTACGTAGTAAGTTGTACGTAAAATTTCAACTTTCAATTACGTAGATAATACATCGCTTAACATCAGTACATCACTAGTAAAGTTTATAAACAGCTCCTTACCTCCCCCCACACCACCACTACCTAAGGGAAAAAAAAAATCGGAGTTCACATGGGCATTCAAACTTTCTGAGTCAATTTTTATGCCTATCAGTATTGAATAAGGATTTTTTAACCATAAAAAAAATCATTCGTTTAAAAAGTTGTAATTAAGCATTAGTATATCACTGTTAAAATTATGACTAATAGTCAATTTATCTAAGAGCAAACCATGAATGGAGTTGCTATTGTTATTGATTTATACATTTTTTCATGAATGATTAATAATTGTAATCCGTTATTACTATTCCATTAACCTCTTTTTATTTATAATTGATTTTTGTAACCCATTCATTTGCTTTAAGTTGCATTTAGTAATAAACAATTTTTTTTTTCAAATATTCTGAAACCCCATCCCTTCTTCTGAAAAAACCCAGATAAAACCCAAAAAACCCACTGGGTTGGGTTTTTTCTGAAAAAACCCGTTTTTTTAACAACCCTGCAAAGAACCCCCCACTCACCGACAACACACTTCTTGTGGATCCACCCACACAGTCAGTTCAAGCGGCAGGTTCAATTTCTCATACTGCAAGCCGCACATCTTGGCTGCCTGTTCCAACGCCGAATCCCATGGCACTGAGGAATTGACGCGTATGCAGCGGTAGGCCTGTCCCCTGCAGGGCTGATCGGGGAACCAATGGCCCTCAAATTTCTCCGTCAGGATGGAGCCCAGGCTGCGCTGAAACACCTCCACTTGCTCCGCAGTGATGTCTGCACTCTTACCCACGAGGCAGGTGAGGAAATCGACGGCTGCACAAATTTCTTCTTTCATCGTGATCGACGCAAGAACAAATAAAAAGAAAGACAATCATGCAGGTGAGGTGGGACTCTAAAGGTGATTTCTGGAAAGAAAGAAAAAAAAAAACAGATCAATAAGGCAGAACCAGGGTTAGAAATTAAGATATTAAAGTGAGGTGCCAATGGCACCCAACTATTTTATCTTAGTTGCCAAAATGATCTACTTAGGCATCATTTTGAAATGATGTAGTGTAGTCATTCAAATATCCAATCATAATAGCCAATTACAAATACTGATTAAAGTTTGTTTACTCAATATATACTTGTGAAAGTAAGAAAGTAAATAGGTAGAATGTTAAATGCTGGAAAATGCTGCTAACGAATTAATAATAATAAAGAATGACTGCATTATTTAAAAAAAAAAATTGGAGCTGGAAAATACTGTTCTTTTATAAAATTCTGCATCCTATGCCGGCTTTCTGTGCCATCCATACGTGAAAGGTCATGTGGTATGCGCCATCACTAAGCTAAAAATGCACCGAGCTCTAGCCTTAAAGGGGAAAAAAAAAGGAAACAAGCAAACAAAAGAAACCCAGGGGAAAAAAATAATTTTACTGAAAAAAAAAAAAAAATTTCATTATAGTTATGGCAAAAACGGAGCCTGACTATCACATTTGTAAGCGAGGCACTAACCTGGGGTCTCAAAATCAGATAAATGACCCTATATAAATGAGATTTCTGATAATAATGACTTATTCCATGTCATTCTGAATAGGTAATAGGGTTTGAAGGGTGATGGGTGATAAAACCTTTCGTAAAATTCCAAATGTGTCGAGTATGTTATAGCAATGGCCGTTGATCAGTATGCTTTGCTAAGAATTTTTTTTTTTAAGTTAGGCGTCAAAAATGATGACCCGGTATTATTTCAGGGTCGTCAAACTTAAATTTCTGGGTGCAAAATACAACGAATGACCGCTTATTTCTAACCCTGCCACATTGATTACATAAATCACATTTTAACAGGATCCAACCTACAGTATTCTGCATATGAGTGTGAACCAATAATAAAGTAAAAGTAAGTGAGGCATTCATTTTAGATTGGGTTTCAAGACCACCCAATATCGTAAACCTCAGGGACGATGTTTTGCAGTCAAGGCACATCTACACAAGAGCTACCTGTCAAAAGAGATGGGCTGGGGCTTTGGGAAGAGGACATTTTAAGGGATTCTAATGCATATTCACGTTATATCCAAAAAAAAAAAATCCCTAAACACCACATTGTTATTAGAGATTTTATCAACGTTGTCATGTGGAGTTATCCACTCCGCATGAACAATACATCATACTTTGGGTTTTATAGACTGGGCAAACATATGTAGCAGCTTTTCAAAATTATATTTGCAGTTGAAGATCTGAAAAGATTCCTCTTACCCCCACCCCATAAAGAAGGTCGTAAACCAAGTCAAGTAGTGTTCCCAAGTAGAAAAATTTACATTTAAAAAATAATTATGTTTCCTTCTGCTTAAAATCGAACGGTATGCCAGAACCCCAGATCTACACACTTCTGCTATCTACCATGTTCAGTGTCATATCCATTCTACCATGGTCAGCCTCAGAAAAAAATATTGATTGGATGCCAAAATGTATGTTAATTTTTTTTTTCTTTTTTTCAAAATTATACATAGCCTCCTATATTGGTTACTTACATAAAAAGCAGGTTTTATGATCATGAGTTATAAACTTGTTAACACCTTCCCCCCCACTGCAGCTGAGTCGTGTTCAAGGGAAAAAAATTTTAGCACTACAACACTGGACAGTATTGTGCTTGAAATGAATGAAGTCCCGAAAATTGCCATATGTAGAAATTCATTTCGTAACCCCTAACAGCCTATATCACTTCCGAGTCATTTAAAATAGCTTAATACCTCTAAAATACCTTTTAATGAATTTCTGCCCATAGAGCGTAAAATATTTAAAATCGTTTGGGCAGCCCTATAAACTTTCCAGTCGAATGGGACCAAAAGGGAAGTGCACAACTAGATGTTACAACAATCCTAAATATAAAATTTCAACATTCTATGAGGAATAGTTTTTGAGATATGAGAGTTACATACCTAAATACGGCATAGAAAAACAGATCAAAATAGACTCGTGGTCAGTCTAAATGGGTTGCACGCACATTTATAGGAACATGCATGCTAGCATAGGATGAGATGCATTGCAAAAATTCTTAAAAGTAAATTGAGAGGTAGCCAAGATGGGTTTTTTCATAGAAATCTGCCAGGATCACATTACTTCCTTATACTCCATACAAAGAAGCAAAAAATATTTTTTAACATGTACTTTTAAATGCATTTACAAATAATATTGCTTAGTTATACTTCAAAATGTTAATTTCATATAATAGACTATCCCGAGTCATTGAATTTTAATCTGAAGGATATATAATCTAATGTATTTAATAATGTTACAGAAATGCAGACTTTTCGACTGGGTGACACTACTTGCCTTGATTTTTTACATTTCCTTATGCGGTGGGGGTAGAAGGAATCTTTTCAGATCCTCCATTACAAACATAATTTTGAAAAGCTGCTCAATATGTTTTGCCCAAAGGCTGTAAACGCAAAGCATGATGTGATTATACGTAATTACTAGATGAATCACATTCATCATAGCCTATTTATTCAATTATGAATATTTTAAAATATAATTACGCTGTTATCAGGGTTTAACTTTGTAAAAGATATCTTTTCATGACCAATATTTTTTAGTTTTACAGATAATATACTGTTCGAAGCCTGACTATAATATTTTTGTGTCGAGGCCACTTTTCAAACTTTAGGACCCAGGGGCATAGCCATGGGGGGGTTGTTAGGGGGGGGGGGGGGGGCTCATAACCCCACCCTCCCCCATGAGAAATTTTTGCCATACAAAATGTATATTCTTCACTACATTACCACACACACGTATACATATATATGAGTTGTAGTAGTCGTAACTCCCCCCCATGAAAAATTTCTCACTACGCCCCTGTTAGGACCCTATATATAGCTGGCTCAAATTTTGTGCCCTTGTACATAGCTTTAAACTCAATTTTCTGGCCTACTTGTATATGTGTGCCCAGGGCACGTGCCCCAAGGACCTATGCGATAATCGGGGCCTGATACTGTTGTGTGTTTTTAAGTACTTACAAATAATATAAAGTGAATTCTAATTGGCCTTTATTTAGTATTTAATTACAAATTTGAAAGGCGACATTTTATTTACAGTGAAAATGAAATTTTAAAAAATTTAATATTCAGCCTAAACTATATGCCAAATATACAGTACTCGACCAAATCACTATTCGTTACATCTCTAGTTTCCATGCTGTGAATGGCAACAGCTAGATGTAAACATTAGTACCATAACGTATGTACAAAAATCCAAATTAACAGTTGAATGATGTCCGATGGAGCAAGCCTATGTCACACAGTAGCCAGATTATAAAATAATAATGGATACCAAAAATGCAAGATCTTTCGTACTTTTCACAGCTTTAAACTATCGAATTGACAATACTTGGCGCATTCATTGCCCATCTAAAAAATGTCACCCTGCATTGGGCTAAAGCCCATTTTAACTATTTGCCGTTTCAACATCGACTTGGATAACACCCAAAATGTGTAGCAACCCTAACCACAATCAATTGAATGACCAATACTGTTAAAACAAAGAAACACAATTTTCATTGAAATGAGTTTAGAAATTAAGTCTATACTACACTGAGTATAAAGAATAGTAAGCTATGGGGCAGCGAAGCTGGCTGCCTCGGCGGCAAGTTTTAGAGAAAACACTCAGATGTTAAATTTTGTTTCTTTTCAAGTTTTCTTAAATCTTACAACACATTACATTAACTTTACAATTACTAATTCAAATAGGAAACAGAAACCAGAAAAAAATCATAATATTTAGTGTTTATACATTAAAGTCAATTAACTACTGATTTATTTTATAAAATATGTAGGGGTTAAAAAAAATCATCTTTTCACAAATATTTAAGAAGATGATTAATAATACATAAAGGTGTT
This sequence comes from Cheiracanthium punctorium, assembly GCA_038373885.1. Lineage (NCBI taxonomy): Eukaryota > Metazoa > Arthropoda > Arachnida > Araneae > Cheiracanthiidae > Cheiracanthium > Cheiracanthium punctorium. Next base: position 57,338 of record JAWZYV010012046.1, read on the forward strand.
GTTTTTTTGCATGATAATGCCCGACCTCACACTGTGAACATGACAAAACAACTCCTACAGAAATTTGACTGGGATGTGTTTGATCATCCTCCGTACAGCCCGGACCTCGCTCCTAGTGACTTTCATCTCTTTTTACACCTAAAATCTTTACTTCGTGGTCAACACTTTAACGGTGAGGACAAGCTGAAAGAACATGTTACCACATGGTTAAAAACACAGGCGGAAACCTTCTATGAAGAAGGATTACAAAAACTTGTGCGACACTATGACAAGTGCCTAAAATTTCAGAAGCTATGTAGAAAAGTAGTTTAACAGTTGTAGATTTTTGTACAATAAATTTGTTTCTGTACCTGTACACGCTTTTCTTATATAACCAAACGGAACTTACTTTGTGGATATACCTCATATAAAGGAAACACTGATACATAATGTTACATTTTGCAGTAGTTCCTGAAGTTTACACCATATGAAATATTAAGTATTGTTTAAAAACAAATTATAAAATAATTATTGTTATCAAAGATTAATAACGGTTTAATACATTTTTACTAAATATTCGGTTCATCCTAACATGGACGATAATTTTGTAACCTGAAACCATGGAGCTAAGAATGGAGCCCTGTCTTCCTTATATGCAAATTGTCAGTTTTGTTTTACATCCACTATTCACCAAAGATGACATTTTTAGTCAGGAATCTTGCAATAAACAGTCGACTTATTATTCATAAGTTCAGGTTCATGCTCAGTTTGTGCAAAAATTTAGCAACTAAGGCATTCACAAGAAACAGGTCTTGGGCCGGCAGTAAAAATTTCTCATAGATTTTAACTTGTGTCTACCAGGTTTGTTTTTAAGATTTAGACCATCAGTTGCTGACCTTGACAGTCTTTTTAGACCACCAATTTCCTTTGCTGGTGACTTTCCTACTGGTTAATATCATTAACATGCATGGGCGCCCATAGGAATTTTTCTGGGGGGGAGGGGGGGGGGCAAACTTCAAAAATTTTTTCCAGAGGGTGCAAATTTTAAACTTTTAACAAATTTAGTTCCGGCTTTGCCATTTGTTTACATCATAAGACATTAACCTTAAACTCTCATAAGAGGGGGGGGGAAGTGCCCTACCTTGCCCCCCTTATGGGAGCCCATGTTAACATGTCTATTGCATCACTAACATCCATTTTCCTATTCACATGCCTGCTCTATAATACAAATACAAAAATACAATACAATACCAACAACTAAAGCCCACTGATAGTTCATTTTAATTATGTAACCAATGAAAGTTTTTAATCGTTTTCTTAAGAAGATTCATTTCTTGAAATTTTTATATTTCGCTCTGTAGTATTTGTAGAATCAGCTATACGTCTACTAAGCAACTATGAGGCACAATTAAATTATTTTAGTTTCTATCAAGAGTCAATGCAGACATAAATTGGGGCTGTTTTGCGGCCCCTTCACAAAAATATATTATTAAAACAGCCCTTCATTGACATTTTATGCTACATCTATCAATGTTTTTTTTCTTTAAAACTGACTTTTATTAAAAAATTAGTATGAAAATTCACAAAAATAAGTGTTGAAATACACAAAATTAAGTATTGAAATTCACAAAAATAAGAAATTTTCACAAAATAGGACCCTGGAAAAAATACCTGGATCGACCCCTCTCAATGAACTTAGTCTTTTTTTTTTTTTTTTTTTTTTTTGGAGTCATAAGTGGAAGTGAACAAATCATTTAAGATTTCAACAACTGAAAATGAAACTTCATACTCTCTTCATCTGATAGATAGTTAAAAAAAAAAAACCAAGCTACACAACTAAAACTATTCTACCTCAAGACTAAAATAACAGGAAAATATTATTGATCAACTCATTTAGACATTTAAATGTGAATGCCATTCTGTTGACATTGCAATTATAAGAACTGTAATTTATTAGTAGCAATTTCTATGACTTAAAAAAAAACTCCTTGTTTAAGAGTAAAACGCGAATTCCAAATTTTGAAAGAATAGCCAGTCAGTCAATTATAACATAGAATGGAAGAATTGAAGCAGCTTTACTACTACTAAAATGCAACATTTAGAACTAAGATGCATACATTTACAGTAGCTCCAACAAAAGAGAGATAGTCGCAAAAACAATTCCACATAGAATAATGTTTTGCTAATTTTTAAGGGAAACGAAACCAAAACCTCAGAACAGTTTTTTTCGTTTAATAAAACTAAATTTGTTAATTACTTTATCTATAATAATGATAATAGTTTTCGAACACTTCAGTTTCAATTTCCCCTTAACTCTATAAAATCACATGTAAACAATGAATCGATCCAGGTCACAGCACTACACGGAATAAATTAATGAAGTTTATAACGGACATGTTCCCATATGCTACGCATCCAAGAAAAAATATTACAAGGCAAAATATTGAAAAAATTTGCGAAAATTCTTAACGACGGTAAAAAACAGCCGTGTTTAGTAAAAATGCTTAACAGTACAAACTATTTAAAAATACTTTTGTTGGATAAACAGCTGATTACGTATATGGAAACTGATACATAGATGTTTCTAAATAAAATACCACATTATGTAAATGCAACAAACTAACTGTATTTAAAGCAATTTTACAGTTGACAATATTGGTTAATAATTAAAAAAGTACAACAAAAAATTTTTTGAAATACACATACAACACGGAAGAAAACACAAAATCTCTTTTACGCATTCATACCTTGATGCCAACATTTGCTGCAATTTCTTTTCCTTCAACAATCCTTATGGCAAAGGAAACGTAGCAACCATGATATAGCATTCGAACGAGCCTAGCAACAAGGAAGAATGGCCGCATTTCTAAACGCCAAACACGATAGGTGACCAAACGTAAGGTAACCAAACGTCCCAATTTTCAGGACGTTTTTCAAATTGTCCCCAAAATGTAAAAATGGAACTGGGGACAATTTTTAATTATTGCATTGTTTTTCAATTAAATTACTGTTAATTATAGCATTACTTATAAATGTCCCCAGTTTTGTTGTCAGAATCGGGGACATTTCCCCGATTCTGACTGCAAAAATCTGATCACCTTACCTTACCAAACGTCCCCATTTTCAGGGCATTTTTCAAATTGTCCCAAATGTAAAACAGGAACTGGGGACATTTTTTTAATTATTGCATTGTTGTTTAATTAAATTACTGTTAATTATTGCATTAATTATAAATGTCTCCAGTTTTGTTGTCAGAATCGGGGACATGTCCCCGATTCTGACAACAAAACTGTTAAAAAATCTGGTCACCTTACCAAACGAGTTACATCCGTGCAGTCCCCGATTTTGAAACAAAACTGGGGACATTTATAATTAATGAAATAATTAACAGTAATTTAATTAAAAACAATCGTTATCGCAAAGGAAACTGAGTGCATTCAGCCTACAAATTAGAGTGTTCGCATACAAAATTAAGTTCGATTAGTTTCAAAGTAAACTGAGCACGGATCAGGTTCCTTCAGTTGTTGAGAAAGAGAAAATTCTCTAGCGACTCAACATCCAAAAACGAATAGCTGCATATTTTTTCTAAGTTCCCAGCCCGAAACTAAAAAGTCTTTACTTCCGCATTTTGACGCATCAGAGCAAGTTCCGCTGCGTATAGTGGTTAGCACACTCTACTATGAAGACCATGATCAAGGGTTCGAATCTGAAGCGGGGCAAGTACTTAAAGGTTGGTTTAAAAAAAAAAAAAAGATTGGTGCGAATATATTTACAAAATTCGTTATTAAGATGTAACAATAAATTTAAATTAATCATTACATACAATTAGCTAAAAATTATTAAATGGTTTTTGTTGATGTCCAGGATTCGACCGTAAAAGGTCTATAAATAGACAAACACGTCCATTATTATGTCCATATACATGTCTATAAGACGTCATATGGGCGTCCTATAGTGCCATTTTGAGGTAAAATGGACGAGAATTGGGCGAATCCTGGATGTTTAATGTCAGCTTGTCTATATGACGTCTTCTAGACGTGTTCTGGACAAGTTTGTGCTATCTGGGCGGGACCTTCACACTTCGGCCGTCTATCGTTTTCAGTGATATAACCACTGTGCCAGCGACGAAACTAAATACACTGAAGCTGTTCGTAAAGTCAAAAGAACTGATAGCACTAAACAAACACACGCATTCCAGTTTTCTTATGAAAACTAAGGTGACCACACGTCCCCATTTTCCGGGGACAGTCCCCATTTTCAGGACGTTTTTCAAATTGTCCCCAGAATGTAAAAATGGAACTGGGGACAATTTTTAATTATTGCATTGTTTTTCAATTAAATTACTGTTAATTATTGCACTAATTATAAATATCCCCAGTTTTGTCAGAATCGGGGACATGTCCCCGATTCTGACTACAAAAATCTGGTCACCTTAATGAAAACTCATGCTACCAGTTTGTCGTTTACGAATGCATCCAATCTCTTTTGTGTCGTCAATAAATATTTAATATCTTTTCAAAAATCTCTCAAAAATCAATCATGTTTGCTTTGTTTTACGAACGTTTGTAGACGATTTTCCTTTTTACAAACAAATACAAGTTCACCCTTATTAAAGCCGGATTCATACTGTCCGTACCGCACCGCTAAGACGCCGCAATGACGTCACGTGGCGGAGCAACAGGGGACCGCGCGGCGAGCGCCGAGGAGAACAGAATTTCCGCAGCGACCGCAAAGCTACAGCCAATTACAGAAGAGCTTTTACAGCTACAGCCAATTACTTAAGAGCATTGGTGTATTTACTTGCGGCAAGGCAAGCTCGCCGCGAGGACAGCCAACGGTTCAAAACGGCGAAACAGTACAGCATGGTTGCGATGCGGAGCGGCAGATATGAATCCACCTTAACCGTGTTACATTTTATTTTCACTCAAATTTGTTTCAATGTGTAAGATTAAAAAATTCCAGGTGAGTATTTGATTCCGAAAGAACAACTGAAGAGCAATCCATGCACAACATGTCATAGTCTAGTCATTTGTCGACCAGAGCGGGGCCGTCGTTATTAGCAACCGGGCCTGCTTCTTCGTTGCCACCGGAAGAAATGAGTGAAACATTGAGGCCTAATATTTACATTTGCGCTGTTCGATTGTATGCGATTTGGGATTATAAACGTTAATTTATTTTATAATTAAAAAACAATTTTGTTATAGTTTTCTCATAATGATTTAATGACAAGGTGTTTTAGATGTAGGTAATAATTTTTTGAAGGTTGCGCTTTTTTTTTATGGAAATAAATCAACGAATTCAATCATAGAATTCGAATTTTACGTTCTGAATGTAAAGGTATGTGTACACTTGTATTTAGAAATTCTACAAATTTATAGGATATAAAGTATGTTTTGTGAATTAATATTCATGTGTTATTTATAAATCATTTTAATCTGAAATCGTTTAACTTGGTAGTTTATTATTCTAGTAAATAAGCGTGCGTTGTAATACTAGTTAGACATTCTTATCTGTTTAATACTTTCAGTTGAAAATGTCATTTATCATTTATTATAAATGCACTAAATGTGTGATATTGGTTTCAGTGCAGAAGTACTGTAAAATATACTATTAATTTATGCACATGTTTATGTAGAAACTTTAATTGAAGTTAATATTTTGTATAAGCGTTCATTATGCTCAGTTTCAAAGTTTCATTTAGATAATCGCTATAATAAAAAGTAATTAATTCAGGGATCGTTTGTTTTTAGTTTACTAGTGTTTAGCGCAACTTGTGAAAAGGGATCTTGAAATTTTTCGAGTCCTAGAGCTGTTAGTTTATCTTAATTTGTATTCAAAGTCCGTGGAGCAGGGTTTTTTTTTTTTTTTTTTTTAAAGCTATAACCCTAATATACAACAATGCAGGGACGAAAACATTTGTTTTCAATCGCCAGTTAATAATAACTTAAAAAAAAAGGTGTTGGAATATTAGTGGTATTTCCTAGTATGGTTTTCTAAAATTTATATTTTTTCTTTGGAGAAGAAAAAGTATATGGAACTAACACTGAAAATTATAAATCATTTTCATTTCGAATGGTAAAATTTTCGATAAATAAACTCATTTGAACTAACCAAAATAAAAACAGTTAACAAACGTGTTTTATCATACACTGTTACGTTATTCTTAACCCTTTTGATATATTATCTCCCCTTTAAGTTCGTACTACTATTTATGGAACACCCTTTATTTTGTAATTCATTCTAAATGTTTCTCGTTAAATTAATTTACATTATTTTTCATGTAAATACCAAGGACTTGCAGTGCACAGGTTGTACTTATAATTATAGCAAAAATTCTTCTGATACCTACGCCTTACTAAAGATTAAAAATTAAATAGTATATCAGTACTTAAATTTTGTATACGTGAATTGTAAATATCAAATATTTTAAATTCTATTTCAGCTCCTCGTCATATATTTTGTTAATATATTAACCGAACAATATTTAATAAATGAAAATTTAATAACTACTAGTTAAATTTATTTTAAAAGTAATAATGGCTGTAACTGCTTTGAAAATGTGAAACTTAAACATTCAGTATAAAGAAATGCATAAAAATGTCTGTATCATTTGTGTATTCGTTTACTTTAATGTATACTAAAAGTCAGCTTAATTTTTTCATGTATATTAAAATTCAAGCTAAAATAATGAATCATGAGAGTGAGCACTACTTTGTTTTTCCTTCAAATTACATGCATCATTTTACTTTAATGTCCGCGTGTATCATAGTAAAGAAACTGTTAATGAGTTCGTACTTGAATTAGTAACACAATCACTACTTAAAACTACATTTAATAACGTTTCAAAGCATCGGAAAGCTTAAAAATTGCTTGATGTATACTGGAAGACGCGAGCATCCGTAGGCCTCTTTGGATGACTCATCGAAATACACGCGCAGGCCCGTTATTAATAGCGAAGGCCCCGACCAGAGCCTCTCTATTACGGGTCTTCCCTGATGCTTTTTCTTTCAACTGTAGGTCAATGGCTTCAAAATTGTTGTTCATCATTTCATTTCATTTCATTGCTCACTCTGACAGGAGAAAGAGGAGAGGACTCGTAAAACTTATTGTTTTTAGTTTTATTTTACATATACAATTTCTTTATTATTGGTATTTAAGTTTATTATTTAATCACTTAATTTGATGTAAAAGAACTTAGGGTCACAATTATTAGTTATTTAATTTTATCTCACGTGCTCTAGTGCACTAAGCCTAAATGTAAGTATGAGGTATATATTGTAATTTGAATAATTATTCCTATATAAATTTACACCAGCATTATAAATTCTTCATTATTGAATATCTGTTGCAATTACATTCCCTACAAAGAAGGGAACCAAAGAAACTTCGTTAGCTGTCATGTCTTATGCAGTAGCGTATTTGTTTACTATGAGGTAGGCTCATACCTTAAGTTAGGCCAGGTTTTTTGATTCAGATAATCCTTATAGATCAGATCTTCTGGGTGTGATAGTTGCATAAATGTATCTTGTTTTGTCTTTAAGTATATCATATGAAAGCACTATTTTATAAAATTTAGGTAAAAATGACCAAGACGATTGCGAGCCCCATGTAAACAGCGACAGTCGCCAACATTTTTCCATGATCAATGAATCAAAGTCAAACAATTTTAATACATTCAAATTGCGCATAAATTCCACTAGCAAAAACTAAAAAAAATCAACAAAATACACCGGTCCGTATTAAACCTAAAATAATCAGAAAATTTAGCAACAGGTAATTTAAAATAAACAGTGGACCGTTTTTAACCTAAAAAAATCAACAATCCTAATAAAAGTGGATTAAGCAACCTAGTTGTAGAGCTAATCCCAATCTCATTATTTTCTACATCCATCTGCAATGCAGATTTAAAAATACCAAAAATCCGCAAGGTCATCTTAACATCTGAAAAACAGAAACTCATGCAAAAGATTAAGAAATAATTTTGATAAAATAACCGTCATTTATTGAAAATATGGAGTCATTTTAAATTTTAACTGCTGATACAAAAGAGAGTGGGGTCCTAAAGTAGGAATCAACCAAGTTAGTATATTGGCTTTCAATGAACAGGGATGTGCCAGCTGCTCCAAGTGTGCCAAATCAATCCTGTTGTGCCAATCTGCTACAAAAAGATTGTTTTTGGACATTTTTGCTCCAAATTCAGCAAAACTGCTACATTTTTAATTTTCCCATACATGTTTAAACGTTTGTAAATCTCCCGAATTTTTACAAAAGTCATCACACATTCTAATTCAATCTTTCTCTATTAATCTTAAAAATGAATATTTTTTCTTTGGCATCCTTTTGTTTAAACCTCCAATGCCTCAAGAGTAAAAATTGACCTCTGTTTTAAATTTAATTTTATATAAATTTCTAATTTTTTGCTACCAAATTTTTTATTAGCTGCTGATGGTAGTTTACCCATTTGTGCCCAGAATATTTTCGAGACTTTCTTCGATTTTTGCCAATACCAGCAATAATAGATAAATTTCGGATATCAACTTCTTGAGCAAGGGATGATATCTTTTAAAATCATTATGTATAAAAATTGAAATGTCAACATCCTACTGGGCCATGTCAAAATATTATGTGGAATCGAGGTTCTATATTCGTGAATAAAGGCTAGGAAAATAAATAATGTTTTCGATTGATAGCGAAAATGCCGTCCCAAAAAGGGGACGCTAGGCATAAATGGGTTAATATTGTTTAGTAAATATTGTATTTTTGATTTAAAATAGATATTTTGTATAGCAATGTATAAAATAACTGAATTTTTTATTTATTTCATAAGCTTCTGACCCCTCCCCCCCCCCCAAAAAAAAAAAAACAACAAAAAAAACTGGTATTTGTTATAAGCTAAGAGTTTTTAAGAACCTCCTTAATTTTCATTGTTTTGATTGGCATTCTTTAATGACTTTTCCCTTTCCCTCCAAAAATAAATTTTGTATTTCAAAACTGACATTCTTATGCTCCAAAAGAGACTTTTTCTTATTCCAAATTGCTCCACTAATCTGTTTTTCTTGCTCCAAATTGCTCCAAAAATGTCTTTTTTCTTGCTCCACAAATTGCTCAAAAATTCAATTTCAGCTGGCACATCCTTGAATGAATGAAAATATGTTTTTCACAAAAAGGATGGCGAAATAATTGCCTATTAAATCCCTGGATGGAGTCGTTGACATTGCACTTGAACAAGTAATATTTTATTTATTCAATATACGTAATAATTTTAATAGTTGATTGAAAAGCTAATACAATGGCATGCAATGTATGAAAATACGATTATTCTCAAAAAGGATGGGAAAAGATTGTGTATGAAATCACATGGAATCGGTGAAATCGATGCATCTAAAATGATAAAGTTCTCCACAAAAGATGAAATATTGGGTTTTGTGCGAAATGAAATGAAATGGGGTGTTACGGCCTATTATGTATATCATCTACGCGCGGGCGAGGGAATTGCCCACTGAAGGGACTTTCTAAGGGGTCCTAGTCTGTACTTATGCAAAGTTTTGGAGGAAACCATGAAAAACTCTTGAACAGGGCTAGGTCAACTGACTCGACCAGAGTTTGAACCAGGCACCTTCCGCCTTCCAGTTGAGAGTGCAAATCCTCTCTGCCTCTGGTAGGGCTGGGCTTTGGGGTAATCTGCTATTCTAGCAAAGTTTGCATGCACGAACATACTGGATCAGCATTGGGCAGAAGGAGCTTTATGTGTGAGCATAGTCTTCCGACATGGCATATCATCCACATGACTTCATTGCGGATCAGCCAATAGGAGCTCAGAAATAGTCTCCGCAGACCTTCTCCAGAATCTGCGATGGGTGTTGCACGGTTTCTGCGACTGGGCAGCTCATGTAAACTGGGCAAACACGGGTGCGTTTACAACTCAGAAAAACATCGATGGATTAAACAACCTGGCTGTACAGCTCATATAAAGTCAGTATGATTATAATAGCACTAACGAAAACATCCAATATAAATATAAAATTCACATTGAAAACCTTAAACATTGCAAAGATTCATTAAAAAAAAAAGCACTTACCTATATTTTGTTTAATTAACTGGCCAGAAATATCCCTAACGCTCTCCTCCCTAACATCCACCGGCTTATAACGTAAAACCAACATGCTTTCTTTTAACGAGTTTTATATTCACAGCCTATACCTAACAAAAATGCGTGAATATGCATTAGAACCCCTTAGAAAGTCCTCCTACCAAGGCATCCCTCCCTTGGCAGATCACCCTAGTGTAGCGTTGCCATCATCACACACAACCTAACAAAAATGCACACTTTCTTTTCACGCTATAACATACTTCATTCCTTTCCATCCATAGCATGAAAAATTTTCTAATTCCAAACATCTATTCTGCCAACAAACAACGATAAAAACGAAATGTGAATGACTTCAGGGTTCATAGAACATCCGACCATGGATCCCCAGAATGGCATCATCATGGCCCAAGGAATGCGACGGTATCGTTGACAAGACGTCAACATAAACAAAGGAACAAAGCTTAAATAGCACCGCCTTCTCAATACAGTCCAAAATTTATTTAGATAGTATTTGATTTTGCATTCATATGAAATTCATAAAAATCTGTTCTTCTATTTTTGATTTAAGAGATCAAAATTAATAGGTTTGTGTTCTTTGTGCTTCCTTCTGCCTCGAATTTTTAAAGCAAAGACAGTGTTTGTATTAAGTTTGATTAAAAAAAAAAAAAAAAAAAAAACTAAAATAAAATGGCTCGTGGAGGCCAACGGTGGATCCAGGAAAAATGTCTGCTCCATAATCTTGTCTCCTTTTTCCTCATCCATTCATTGGACCCCCATCCCGGAAGCAGAAAGTGGTTAAAAGTGCGATGTATGTTGCAGAACAGTCACAATCTTTGCAGAACATTTCATCTTTTAAAAGAAAGAATATATGAAATGATATGTGTTCTGCAGAGTAATTAAAGTGACTTGCCCTTTATGCTATGCCTTCTCTCTCCACTTTTTGCATGATTTTTATACCTAATTTGCATTTTACTGTGGTCTGTCAGACTTGGACAAAATGACTAAGAAAATTTGCAACTGTTCTAAGTTATGTTGCAGAACATTGAATATAATTCTGCTCCTGGGACCCCCATTTTGGATCTGCCAATGATAGAGGCTGTGAACGTGTCTGGGGCCTATTTCAGATTGTGTTCCGTGTTTCAAGCCTCTTGCATTAAACTGCTGGATTTGATCCTCACTTCACTATTTTAGTATGTGAGTTTGCAGTCCAGCTACAGTGCTTGGTACATTAATGTAAAATAAATTAAGGTGTACATTAATAACTTAATAAGGAACAGCTTTAGTATAGTTCTTTTTTGGCGATTTTTTGATTTGGCGACAAAATCTTTTCGCCAACCCAAGTTTGCCTTGCCGATGCCAATTGTAAACAATATAGGGTGGATCGGATGGCACTGGTTTCCGAGATAATGGATCGTCGCCGTTAATTTTGCTATGATTTATTTTAATGGCTTTTAAATACATTTATGACAAAATAAATTATAAACAGATTACAAGCTTACATGTACATATAGATTCAGTTTAATAAAATTTAATTACTTTTCTTTTTATGTGAGGGGGGCTGTGCCCCCCCTTCTCTTTTTAGTAGATTAAATTAAATAATGCAAACAAATAATATTCTAAAGACAATACCTCACAAAAATAACAAATAAAAAAGACAAAAAATTAAAATATATTTTAGCATTCTGACAAAAGATTACGTAAGCAAAAGTAAAGAACTAGTTTAAATCATAACAAACAATGCTTATCTTATACCTTAATTAAAATCGCTAAATTATTGCAATATTGAAATAATAAAATATCAAATATTATATTAATAACGAAATTATTGGTTGCTCCTACCCTTAACAAATAAACAAAGGGAATCATAACAAATAAAAACAAACAATGCTTTATCACATACCTTGATTAAAATCGCTAAATTATTGCAATATGGAAATAATAAAATCAAAATATCTAAAATTATTTCACTGTATAAAATATTAATAACGTAATTATTGGTTGCTTCTACCTTTAACAAATAAACAATCGAGAATGAAAATATTAACCTGAAATGTACTATCAAAAGAATGTTTATTCATACAAAACTGTATATGAACAGTCAGTATGAACCTGAACATCCATTTTAAATTTCAAAAATAATTAAATTTAATGTAAAATAAAGCCATTAAAATAAAACCATAAAGCACTGCTGTATACTTAAAAACAAGGCTTCAAGACAAACACACATTGTCATCACCATTTCCCAGAAACAAACCGCCGGGTTTAGGTTTACCATATCCTAACTTTCGATCATCGAACGGCAGGGTTACCATAATGGCATCCTTTATTACGCCAAGAAAGTCGCCAAATAAAAAGTGCGCCAAAGTGACCATACTAAAGCTGTACCAACCCAGTTTGGATCTGCCAATGATAGAGGCTATGAACATGTCTGGGGCCTATTTCAGATTGTGTCCCGTGTTCCAAGCCTCTTACATTAAAATGCTGGAAATGATCCTCACTTCACTATTTTAGTATGCGAGTTTGCAGTCCAGCTACAGTACTTGGTACATTAATGCAACATAAATTAATTAAGAGTGTGCATTAATAACTTAATAATAAAGGAATGAGATGGTAAAGTACATGTATGACTCAATTTTTAGTATGACATTGTACTCAATCTAAATTCAGTACCTACATCTGGGTCACTATCATGGCTAACCTGGATGGGCACTTTTAATTGTCTGTAAACTTGCGATGTAAGTACACTTTCCAATCTCCCTCTATAATGGACTCCTTCCCCAATCTGAACTCTTAGGGTGGGTGATGCCAGAGTTGGGCAGTATTGCTAATACATGTATTTTGAAAATACATTTGTATTTTCACTCATAAAAACAAAGTATTTTAAGAATGTATTTTGTATTTTCAAAGTACAACAACAAAAAAAAAAAATTGTATTCTGACATTCAATGAATCGTAACACAACAGACTGCTCAGATAGCATGTGCCAATGAAAATGATAAAATAGCTGATTTTCACTTTTCCACCCCTCTCGGTGTCATCGATGAGCTGCACCAGAATGAATGTTTAGGCAACTTATTAAGTAATTGAATACTGACTTAGCTTTAGTAAAGCTCCCCCCCCCCCTTTAAAAAAAATCATGGCATAAAGGTATTCAACTAATTACTTACATTCATAAATTTCAAACAAGCTGATCTAAGGAAGAATAAGTACACAAAAAGTACCTTCAAAAACATATTTATGTACCATTTTCAATATTTAATCTTAACATGACAAATAATTTGAATGGTGGTATGTAATTTTAACTTATATTAATTATAAAATAAAATATATTAAGTTTAATTTTGTAATTCGATATTTGAAATAAAATGTGACTTAAGACTAATAAAAATAACATGTATAGGTTTTTGACAGTTTTAGACATGTTGTTTTTGACGTCAAAAACCCAACCCTGGAGGTGCTTACTCCTATCTGGCCTTATGCTTGCAGGGCTAGTGAATCTCCCATAGTAATTTCATGTCTCATCCACCAGGTTATTTTTTTAATTTCTTGGTCAGAGTCAGTGACACAAGACACAGGAAAGTTTTGCTTGAAAGTGTGTTGGATAATATTTGGCATATATTATTGGATGAATTTAAGTTTCTGAAAATTATTTTGAAAAGAAAATTCAATTTAGCAGTGTTATTCTAAAACTTAAAATTCTGTATTAAACATGAAGTTATGCTTTTTGTTTAATATTGTTGAGATATCTTCTAAACTTCTTTCTTTTGGGGCTGTGAATTGTCTATAAATGTTCATAAAGCATTCATTCTGGATTAATTTACTATGCTTTAATTTACATATATACATTTAAGAAGTTTAGCCATTCAGGCGAATATGCCTGTCTCTCATTACATCTGAATAAAAACATACTTAGACAGTGGCGCTGCAATCGCATAGAATTTTTCTGTTCGGAGGAGTAAAGCCACAAGATTCTACAAATACAGAATGATAAGCTATCGATAATTTGATAAGCTATCAAAACCCATAAATTATTTTGCCTTACTGTTTGGTGCTTGGTTTTTTGGCTTTTAAAATAAAAGATAACCAGTTATTTCTAGAGAACATGTTACTCAAAAATGTTGTTGAACTTCACAAAGATATACCTTCAAAGTGGCGGATTTTTATGGAAGGAAACAAACAAAAGTTTGAAAAGATAATGCCAGATGGATTTTGTTCTGTTTTTGCCCAATTGCTTACAAGTTCACAAAGATCTTAATCAATGGACAAAACTAAAAAATAGGTTAAAAGTGGAAAAGGTGAGAAAACTAGTAAAAATTGAGCATTTCTGATGGAAAACATGGAAGAATGTGAAACTGAAGGGTGGTAATAATATATTTGAACTTTTTAAAAATTGTATTTTTTAAGTATAAAATGTTTGTTTTGCAAACTAAATTTAAATTGCAAGTTAGTAATTATTTTGTTTTTATCAAAGACAGTCGTCTCAATTTAACCCATTTATGCCTAGCGTCCCTTTTTTGGGACGGCATTTTCGCTATCAGTCGAAAACGTTATTTATTTTTCCTAGCCTTTATTCGCGAGTATTGAACTTCAATTCGACAAAATATTTTAATATGGCCAAGTAGGATGTTGACATTTCAATTTTTATACATAATGATTTTATGAAATCATCCCTTGTTCAAAAAGTTGACATCAGAAATTTATCAATTACTGCTGGTGTTGGCAAAAATCGAAAGTCGCAAAAATATCCAGGCACGAATGGGTTAAAGAAAAACCCTACAAGTAGGCAATTTCTTTTCTTTTTCTTTTTTGAGAAACAGGCATTTGGAAGTCGTCTCATCATTCCATCAGATTCACTTATCTCATTGGGAGGGGGGGATTAAGCGAAAGTTATAATTTGAATTAATACTTCAGGTCTCTTCTCTCAGGCTTTTTCATTTATATTTTATTTTCATGTCAACATTTCTCATTTGGGGCATGAAAGTTAAATTTGTCATTTCCTCCTTATGCATTGAAATAGTCATTTCACTTGGGTGTTCATGGCCAAGGTTTTGGTATGGAAAAAGGTACGTGGGCACAGTAACTTTAAGAATTATTGCTCTGAAGCTTGATAAACTTGCAGGAATTCTATGCTTCTAATCATCCAATTTGTGGGGTTTCAATAAAATGGAGATGCTTACTCCTCTCTGGCTTGTGCTTGCAGAGTTAGTGAGTCTTCTATATTATTTTCATTCCCTCATCCGCCAGGTAATTCTTTTAAAAAATTACTTGGTCAGAGTAGATGATATAGGCACTTTAGAAGTTAGTTATTATTATTATTTTTTTTAAGATTTGAAAACTTGTAGAATGGTTTAAAAAATTGTAGAATGTGAAAGACTTGCATTGCAACATCTATTTTAGTTCTATGAATGTATGCAGGACCAAAACTGAATACAGATGTCGTACTTGCTTCTTAAACTTGTGGGTGACAAGGGAGATAAAATTTAACTATTTTCTGAGTTCCAAGGGTCCTTTTCAGTGATATTGAAAAATAATGGAAACATGTTAACACAGGATCGTGTAATTGTGAGTTCTCAAGAACAATTTGATGAGCATTGAGCATTTTGTAACCAAAATGATAAACTAAAAAGTACTTTAAAAATCAATGATTTAAAAGTTATAAGTACTCCTGGCCATCACCCTGGCATTTTTCAAACATCAAGTGACTTCTTCACCTTTTTTCTCTGCTGCAACACAGTCTTCTACTTGCTGTCGATTTGAGCATCTCCAGTGTCACTGATGATACCATTTGGCTTCTTCGATTTCTGTCTCCTGCTGCAGAGACAGCAGGTAAAGAAGCCAGTTGATGCTTGTAAACAGCCAGCATGAGTGGAGGCATTGAAAGGACATGCAACTTTTAATTGCAGGTTTTAACATTATTTTTATTATACTAAGGAAGAAACTTCTGTAATTTTGAAACCATTTAATCAGAAAATGTGCATTTTCATTACCTCCAAGTTTTATTTTCTGCAATTGAAATCTAAGTTATAAACTGTCTTGTACGGAAACAAATCTTGTCTTAGAATAAAATCTTAGAAAATCTTATTTTTATGGAAGTTAATGGTTCCTAAAATTTGTGGGTTTCATTTAAATGGAGATGCTTACTCCTCTCTGGCTTGTGCTTGCAGAGCTAGTGGTCTCCTATATTATTTTTCATCTCCTCATCCGCCAGGTAGTTCTTTACGAAAATTATTTGGTCAGAGTGGATGATACAGGCATTCTGGATGGAAGTATTTTTTGTACATTTGAAAGGTTGTAGAAATACATGTATGTCTTGAACAAAACCTCCTCCAAGAAAAACTTGTTGCTTTTGTGGAAATTAATGGTTCCTAAAATTTGTAGGGTTTCAATAAAATGGAGATGCTTACTCCTCTCTGGCTGGTGCTTGCAGAGCTAGTGAGTCTCCTATATTATTTTTCATCTCCTCATCCGCCAGATAGTTCTTTACGAAAATTATTTGGTCAGAGTGGATGGATGATACAGGCATTCTGGATGGAAGTATTTTTTGAACATTTGAAAAGTTGTAGAAATACATGTATGTCTTGAACAAAATCTCCTCCAAGAAAAACTTGTTGCTTTTGTGGAAATTAATGGTTCCTAAAATTTGTAGGGTTTCAATAAAATGGAGATGCTTACTCCTCTCTGGCTGGTGCTTGCAGAGCTAGTGAGTCTCCTATATTATTTTTCATCTCCTCATCCGCCAGATAGTTCTTTACGAAAATTATTTGGTCAGAGTGGATGGATGATACAGGCATTCTGGATGGAAGTATTTTTTGAACATTTGAAAAGTTGTAGAAATACATGTATGTCTTGAACAAAATCTCCTCCAAGAAAAACTTGTTGCTTTTGTGGAAATGAATGGTTCCTAAAATTTGTGGGGTTTCAATAAAGTGGAGATGCTTACTCCTCTCTGGCTGGTGCTTGCAGAGCTAGTGAGTCTCCTATATTATTTTTCATCTCCTCATCCACCAGGTAGTTCTTTAACAAAATTATTTGGTCAGAGTGAATGATACAGGCATTCTGGATGGAAATATTTTTTGTACATTTGAAAAGTTGTAGAAATACATGTATGTCTTGAACAAAACCTCCTCCAAGAAAAACTTGTTGCTTTTGTGGAAATGAATGGTTTGTAAAATTTGTGGGGTTTCAATAAAATGGAGATGCTTACTCCTCTCTGGCTGGTGCTTGCAGAGCTAGTGAGTCTCCTATATTATTTTTCATCTCCTCATCCGCCAGGTAGTTCTTTAACAAAATTATTTGGTCAGAGTGAATGATACAGGCATTCTGGATGTAAGTATTTTTTGTACATTTGAAAGGTTGTAGAAATACATGTATGTCTAACCTCCTCCAAGAAAAACTTGTTGCTTTAGTGGAAATGAATGGTTTGTAAAATTTGTGGGGCTTCAAAAAAAAAATGGAGATGCTTACTCCTCTCTGGCTTGTGCTTGCAGAGCTAGTGAGTCTCCTATATTATTTTTCATCTCCTCATCCGCGAGATAGTTCTTTACGGAAATTATTTGGTCAGAGTGGATGGATGATACAGGCATTCTGGATGGAAGTATTTTTTGAACATTTGAAAAGTTGTAGAAATACATGTATGTCTTGAACAAAATCTCCTCCAAGAAAAACTTGTTGCTTTTGTGGAAATGAATGGTTCCTAAAATTTGTGGGGTTTCAATAAAGTGGAGATGCTTACTCCTCTCTGGCTGGTGCTTGCAGAGCTAGTGAGTCTCCTATATTATTTTTCATCTCCTCATCCACCAGGTAGTTCTTTAACAAAATTATTTGGTCAGAGTGAATGATACAGGCATTCTGGATGGAAATATTTTTTGTACATTTGAAAAGTTGTAGAAATACATGTATGTCTTGAACAAAACCTCCTCCAAGAAAAACTTGTTGCTTTTGTGGAAATGAATGGTTTGTAAAATTTGTGGGGTTTCAATAAAATGGAGATGCTTACTCCTCTCTGGCTGGTGCTTGCAGAGCTAGTGAGTCTCCTATATTATTTTTCATCTCCTCATCCGCCAGGTAGTTCTTTAACAAAATTATTTGGTCAGAGTGAATGATACAGGCATTCTGGATGTAAGTATTTTTTGTACATTTGAAAGGTTGTAGAAATACATGTATGTCTTAAATAAAACCTCCTCCAAGAAAAACTTGTTGCTTTAGTGGAAATGAATGGTTTGTAAAATTTGTGGGGCTTCAAAAAAAAAAAATGGAGATGCTTACTCCTCTCTGGCTTGTGCTTGCAGAGCTAGTGAGTCTCCTATATTATTTTTCATCTCCTCATCCGCGAGATAGTTCTTTACGGAAATTATTTGGTCAGAGTGGATGGATGATACAGGCATTCTGGATGGAAGTATTTTTTGAACATTTGAAAAGTTGTAGAAATACATGTATGTCTTGAACAAAATCTCCTCCAAGAAAAACTTGTTGCTTTTGTGGAAATGAATGGTTCCTAAAATTTGTGGGGTTTCAATAAAGTGGAGATGCTTACTCCTCTCTGGCTGGTGCTTGCAGAGCTAGTGAGTCTCCTATATTATTTTTCATCTCCTCATCCACCAGGTAGTTCTTTAACAAAAATTATTTGGTCAGAGTGAATGATACAGGCATTCTGGATGGAAATATTTTTTGTACATTTGAAAGTTGTAGAAATACATGTATGTCTTGAACAAAACCTCCTCCAAGAAAAACTTGTTGCTTTTGTGGAAATGAATGGTTTGTAAAATTTGTGGGGTTTCAATAAAATGGAGATGCTTACTCCTCTCTGGCTGGTGCTTGCAGAGCTAGTGAGTCTCCTATATTATTTTTCATCTCCTCATCCGCCAGGTAGTTCTTTAACAAAATTATTTGGTCAGAGTGAATGATACAGGCATTCTGGATGCAAGTATTTTTTGTACATTTGAAAGGTTGTAGAAATACATGTATGTCTTGAAATAAAACCTCCTCCAAGAAAAACTTGTTGCTTTAGTGAAAATGAATGGTTTGTAAAATTTGTGGGGCTTCAATAAAAATGGAGATGCTTACTCCTCTCTGGCTGGTGCTTGCAGAGCTAGTGAGTCTCCTATATTATTTTTCATCTCCTCATCCGCCAGATAGTTCTTTACGAAAATTATTTGGTCAGAGTGGATGGATGATACAGGCATTCTGGATGGAAGTATTTTTTGTACATTTGAAAAGTTGTAGAAATACATGTATGTCTTGAACAAAATCTCCTCCAAGAAAAACTTGTTGCTTTTGTGGAAATGAATGGTTCCTAAAATTTGTGGGGTTTCAATAAAGTGGAGATGCTTACTCCTCTCTGGCTGGTGCTTGCAGAGCTAGTGAGTCTCCTATATTATTTTTCATCTCCTCATCCACCAGGTAGTTCTTTAACAAAATTATTTGGTCAGAGTGAATGATACAGGCATTCTGGATGGAAATATTTTTTGTACATTTGAAAAGTTGTAGAAATACATGTGTGTCTTGAACAAAACCTCCTCCAAGAAAAACTTGTTGCTTTTGTGGAAATGAATGGTTTGTAAAATTTGTGGGGTTTCAATAAAATGGAGATGCTTACTCCTCTCTGGCTTGTGCTTGCAGAGCTAGTGAGTCTCCTATATTATTTTTCATCTCCTCATCCGCCAGATAGTTCTTTAGGAAAATTATTTGGTCAGAGTGAATGATACAGGCATTCTGGATAGAAGTATTTTTTGTACATTTGAAAGGTTGTAGAAATACATGTATGTCTTGAACAAAACCTCCTCCAAGAAAAACTTGTTGCTTTTGTGGAAATGAATGGTTCCTAAAATTTGTGGGGTTTCAATAAAATGGAGATGCTTACTCCTCTCTGGCTGGTGCTTGCAGAGCTAGTGAGTCTCCTATATTATTTTTCATCTCCTCATCCGCCAGATAGTTCTTTACGAAAATTATTTGGTCAGAGTGGATGATACAGTCATTCTGGATGGAAGTATTTTTTGAACATTTGAAAGGTTGTAGAAATACATGTATGTCTTGACAAAATCTCCTCCAAGAAAAACTGTTGCTTTGTGAATATGGTTCTAAATTTGTGGGTTTCATAAATGGAATGCTTACTCCTCTCTGGTGTGCTTGAGAGTAGTGAGTCTCTATATTATTTTCATCCTCATCCGCAGTAGTTCTTTACGAAATTATTTGTCAGAGTGATGATACAGCATTCTGGATGAAGTATTTTTGACATTTGAAAGTTGTAGAAATACATGTAGTCTGAACAAACTCCTCCAAGAAAAACTTGTTGCTTTTGTGGAAATGTAATGGTTTCTTAAAATTTGTGGGGTTTCAATAAAATGGAGAATGCTTACTCCTCTCTGGCTGGTGCTTGCAGAGCTAGTGAGTCTCCTATATTATTTTTCATCTCATCCGCCAGGTAATTCTTCAAACAAATTATTTTGTCAGAGAACGTGATACAGGCATTTTGGAAGTGTTTTTGTTATTATTATCCCGTGCTGGGCCAGTTTGACTCAGCTTTTCATCCATTGAGTGCGATGATAAAATGCATACCTGTGAACTTGTACAGTTTAGCATACCTGCCAACTCTATTGGATTTTTCGGGAGACTCCCAAATTTGGTCATTTCTTCCGGTCTCCCGATTTTCCATGGTAATCGGCAGATCGTGAAAAAGGCATGAAAAAAATCCCTAAACTTATCAGATATGGGGAAAATTTCCGTATACTGAGATAGCCCAACAAGCTTTGAGAGCGGCCGTTACTTTTTTTTTAGAATAGAGATAATCACCCTGTATTTTATCAATAAAAGGAATGTTCAGCAAATAAGAAATAAACTACCCATGTTCATGCACTTCCCTTGACATTTTAGCTTTAGTAAGTATATTTATTGTGTTACTGCCTTATTCTGTGAGATTGTAAGATTTTCAAAAATGAAGTGTTGGCTGGTATGTAAAATGTTACTTTGTTAGAGAGCTGTTTTGAGGTTATCCTAAAATCTTTCCAGGTTTGATGATATGATACATCGCCAAATTTGGTGCATAAATGATTGGTATGTCTGAAAGTGTTTTGTATAATCCAAGCATTTTTAATGATTTATCTTTCTTTCTCTTCCCTTTTTAGATTTGAATGGGTTAAGTTTCATCATCATGGCAAAAACTTCATCATCCTCTGATGCCAGGAGTGAACTAGCGGAACTTGTTAAGAAGCGTGCCGAAATCGCCGAGACTCTGGCCAATCTCGAACGCCAGATATATGCGTTCGAAGGGAGCTACTTGGAAGACACCCAGCTGTACGGGAACATCATCCGCGGATGGGACAGATACCTTGCCACCAACAGGAGCACGAGCAGCAAGGCCGACAAGAGGAACAGGAAATTCAAGGAGGCCGAAAGGTTGTTCTCAAAATCGTCCATCACCTCCATGGTGTCGGTGAACGGCATCATTGAAGGGGAGAGGAATGCCAATGACAGTGCGGACATGAATGCCAACTCTGGGGAGAACTTGACCATCACAGACGGACAAACTGCCGTCAACTCTTTGACAGCGCTGGACTCGAGGAGCTCCAGCAGCAGCAGTAGTTCGTCTACGGTCAACGGCAACCGATCTCCCCAGAACACTCCGGATTTTCCCGGGAAAATGAAAATGGGGCAGAAGATTAAAAAAACAGCCAAGAAACCCCGGAGGATAACGGATATAGACTAGCATAGTTTTCTCAGCATCGTCACCTATTTAAACATGACCATTGATTTCTGTAAATACATCTCACTTTACTTCTCCCATCGTCAGAAAAGAAATGCTGTGCCACACATGCACTTGTACATATATTTTTATTGATTGAAAATAATCAAAAGTGGTTGTTGTCTTTGAATGTTCTATTATTATACATGTATTAATAAAATTATCAGAATTATGTGTTATATGGATACATTTATTTTTGATTTCCTTGTGTGCATCTCATTTGCGTCATTCAAAAAAACAGACATGCATCCTTACTCAGTAAAAATTTGAAAACATCTTGCTTCTTTCCTTTCCTTTTTATCCCCCTTTTTTTAATTTTTTTTTTTTTTCTCACCTCATCTCAGTGGTTTTGTTCGACTTTTCTTTGCCCCTTGTGGCAACATCTTGCTTCGTTTTTCTCTTTTCAGTTCCCTGTGTTCCTTTACCGTCGAAGGGCTTGGACTGAAGAAGTTCAAAACAATTTTTGAACGAAACGCATATCCTCTTTCCTTTTACTTCTTATGTGTGTTTTTTACAAAGTTTTTTAATTACTTTAATATAAACGTAAGTTGAAAGGAATGTTTCTGAATGGTATACTCTATGACGGCTCTATAAATTCGGACGTGGTATTTCTTTATAGTAAGCAGGGAGTTTTATTTTCGCTACAGCGTTGGGTATTACGGTTTGCAGTCCAGTTTTTAGTGGATTATTAGATCTAGTAGACGTGGATTTTTTCTCATTTTACAGTTAGAATGTCGAAGCTTCGAAAGTGTTAGAGCTTGAAATAGCAGAAATGGCGCAAATTATTTGAAATTATGAGATAGTGATTCTGAAGCAGATTCGGATAGTAGTGATAGTGACACTATAATATATTCCGATTGTTCTGTTCATGGATTTAGGCTTAATCGCGAAAAACTCTCCGGCCCTGGACAGACATTTGCGAAAGAGACTGCCGGCCTCAGCGATAAGCGCGTGTTTGCGCTTCCTGTCGCGAAAGGGTTAATACACCCTGTATAATGCAAGTAACTAAATTACAGTTCGAATGTAATGCAACTCTAAACTTTTTCATCAAGGTAATTAGGGAAATCCTATATTTAGCATAAGTCGGGTTTTTTACAGGCAAGGATCAGTCAAGAAACACTGCATTGTATTTGGGCCAATATGGTAATTAAAAATTTACTTTTAAGAAATATGCGATTTAAAATTTATTTATGTTGCTTTGCATAATTTTCTGTTGTGCCTTAAATTTCACAGCACACATAGTTTTCTTTTATCCAATGAGAATTGCTAATTAGTTTTAAAAAAATAATGTTACTGGTAATTTTGTATTTAAAAAAATTGTAATGAGTGAAGTGAAAATGCTGCAATACTTTTATAGAGAAAGATTTTTACAGTTTTAATATCTAATCTGAACAAATTTCCCGAGTTTAGTTTATTGAGTGAGTCATTTCGGTTTCAAGCACATTGACCTAGCCACTACATTGAATATATGGCCCCGCAAAAGTTTGTCACACGATGCCTGTGATGATGTTACACTCATAAAGCACAATCTCTTGATTTCACCTTGCAAAATTTAAGGGTGTTTGATGAAATGAAATTTCCCTCATAGATTTTATGCACAAAAGAAAATAAACGAATTGTGCCGGTTAAGGCGTTGGACTTGTAACCGGAAGGTTGTGGATTCGATACCGGCACACCACTAAAGACCACCATGTACGTGCACGTTAAATCCGTGGTTCCGAAAGTCCTCTCGGCGGTCGCTAGCAGTTTCCAAGGGGTGCCAATATTCAGAAGTCCCCCACCTTCTAATGAGGTTCCAAACTATGGCGGGAAATTCTGGGAAGGAGCGACACATTCAGTGACGCGAGCTGTCCTCTCCTGGCAAATAAAAAATAATTGTGCCAGGAAGTTGAAAAAATTCAGGATGATTCTTCATAAGCACAAGTTTCCTTTTCCCACTTTCTGAAAGTTTCATACTTCCTGAAAAAATATTTCAACATGAAGTTGCATAGCAAAAATTTTCATTGTGACGCATCCTGCTAAATATTTCTTAATAATAAATTAAAAAAAAAAAAAAAAAAATCTTCGATCTCTTGCGTTCCAAAACTCCCAACTCAATTACAAATGTTTTCTGTCATTTTGGTAAATGAATAATTTCCCCTTCAGTATTTCTTTATTCATATCGTCAATGAAATTACAAAGAGTACAAATACATATTTTGATTTATTTTTATAAATTTCTCAATTTTTCAAGGAATTTAAAAGTTGGCATGCAAACCTATGAAATCACATCACACTAATTCTGTGACTTAAAAAAGGATATGGATTCGCATTAGATTTCTTTCTTTTTTTCAGGAAAATATGTATATTTCCTCTTTTTTTGTTCTTTGGCTGTTTTCAGGTCTGGTTACCAATTTTTCGGGAGACTGTATATTTTTAACTAAAGGAAAAATGAGTTGCGATATACACACTATCATTGATAAGAGTGGGCAGATTTTGAAGGTCAAGGAGGGATTCTGAAGAAATAAGCTTACGTTTACCTGACAGTGATGTTGAAATATTATGAAGAATTCATTTAATTAACAATATGTAAGAATTATAAAGTGAAACATCTTTTAAAATAAAAATTAAATGAGTTATTTCATGTGCAGTTTTTTATTATTAAGGGTCCGATTCAAACAAAACAGAGTTCTATCATTTTCCGTTGCGATCGCGGAAATTTTTGACCGATTCCTATGTTTCCTATTCAAGTGAAACCTGTCTATCGCTTTTGGATCACGTGACACTGCGATCGGTGTTTTGCTATCGCTTTTTCAAAAGCGATCGTTTTCGAGAATATGGTGGATGGTTGATAAGAAGATTACAACAACAACGAAGACTCGTTATTTAAAATTACGAAGCAATCCATTAGAATTATCAGACAGGGAATTTTACAAAAGATTTAGGTCTGCAGAAAGCTGAATTTTCTCGCAGAACAGAATTTCTGTAGGGTTTATTTTCTGTCGGCCTTTGAGTTCCACTCTAGCAGACACTACGATGCAGGCGCCATCTATAGTCCTTATTTTAAATCGTTTATTGCTCGATAAATTTGATGTTTGAAACAGCGTGAAAAAATACATGAATAACGAATAACTTCTCGCTAAATAAGCATCCTAGCAACCCTCCTAAACAAATACAAATATTCATACCATTATATTAAGGATGTCTTTATATATCAGAACATAAAAATATAGTAATTCTACCCCTCCATTATAATTATAAACAGCTTCTCTGCTACAGAAAAATAAAATGTAGTAGGCAAACTAGAGAACAATTATTATTCGATAATTCGAACAATTCGACATGATAATTATGACTAACAATACTATTATTAATAATTTTCTAAAAAAAATTATTAAAAATGTATTTCCATGATTATAAACATACAAAAAGTATTAACCTAAACCAGTTAAAATTTTAAAACATTAACCTACAATACTGTTGGGAAAAAAATTAAGACACAGCCTGTTGTCCGTTGCAGCTCAAACATAAATAAATAAACAGTCGTCGCCATTAAGTTAAAAGTTTTTTCCAGAGAAAGATGCAATTTTTTTATTGGTTAACAGCGACTTTCTACGTCACCGGAAGTTGCATTTTCACTCTGTGGTGATAAAGTTTCGATCTAGCAAACCTGTAAGTTCGATCGCCTATTTTGTTTCACTTTGAATACACTTTTGCGATCGAACTTCCAGAGAGAAAACGATCGTTTTGGAGACGACCGATCGCGTTTTGTTTGAATCGGGCCCTAAATCTTATCGGTAGGGGGTTCATTTCCTTGAATGTGAGTGGAACAAAAACAAAAGCTGTAAAATTTACTAAAATTTCAATTTTATTGGGTATTTATGACGTTAAATGCATTCAACATAAAATACAGGGAAGGAGGTGGGGTGTGGTACAGATAGAGGTCACAAGGAGGAAAAAATATCAGACTATTCATAAGACTGCCAAACAGTTTGGCCATTTTAAAAAGTGGAATAGCAAAGGAACGTATAAAATGCAATAGTATCTTTACAACAACATCTTCATTCCATTTCTACATATTGCAGGATGATGCATTGCATGTACAAACATTAAAAAGAAAGAAAAAACTGACGGGACCTTTTAAAAAGATATAACGTTTCATAATGCATTCAAGTATACATACATATGTACAAAATAATATCACAGATTTATTTTCTACTTTTGGATAGTCATGCACAACCAGTCACGTCTTGACCAAAGCTGTCGTAAACAAATGCTACCGTAAGAAGCGGAGCTTCCCAAGTGAACTGCCACCGAGTGATGTGTTCGAGGCTATTTGGGAATCGTGCAGGATGGCTACCCTCACAATGGCCTACAGAAAGGGTTCTTCCACCTGAAGAGCGATCATCCTCACAAGACTTTCGAACAGCTTTCAAAACAAACTCATGATATTAAACATTAAAAAAAAATCTCGGCTGTTCGAGCCTCGTCAGGGGGAGATCCTCCTGAAGCCCCCGAATTTTTTAGTTTCATGATTGCCACATTAAAACGATATTAATTGACTTTGTTATTTCATCGCTCATCTTTCGCATATTTCGCCAGGTAACCCTAGGTTGAAACTTTTAGAAGTATAACCTATTGATAGAAAAATACATGGGATGCCTATTCTACAGCTTACGAAAGAGTGTAACAATAGATTGAAGCTGTTGTGAACTAATAGTATTTAAATACATGTAAAATGATGTCGCATTTTTGGGACACATTTTCAATAAAGGGTGTTGAGAGATAAAATGACATAGTCATTAAAAATAATAATGGTTCTTCACCCAATGCACTATGGACTAAAAAGCTGTATGTCTCATGCAACTTTTAGAAAAAATTCATAAGCTGTTTTCAAAAGTGGGCCCTTTTTGAAAATGTTGCAAAATTCCATATGTTTAGCCTATTTTTCCTGAGTGTTCTGGGACTCCCATAGGTTCATTATTTGTTACAGTTCCACAGTATAGCTTATCAAAAGGCATTCTCAATTTTTATGAGTTTACAATGCAATTCAATTCTTTAAAAAGCTGTTCAAAAGTCACAAGATTTCCAAAAAAAAAAAAAAAAAAAAAGTTGAAACTTAAAAATAAAAAATTATACAAGAATCGCAGAGCACAATAATAGCTTCATATTGTACGATTATTTTTAAAACATTTTTTAAAAAATTGTTCCGCTCTTCTTCACCTTTCATTGTCCTCTTGAACGGCGTGCGACTATTTTTTGTAATTTTTTTAGAAAGTGATTCCATCAACCTTTCAAGTTATTAGGCAAGTTGGAGTGTATAGGCTGATTAATTTTATTTTTTACCAACTATGTGAAAAAAGATTGATGGAATCACTTTCTAAAAAAATATAATTTCCGCGGCGTAACGGAGTTGTCGCGAATTAATTGTTTCATCTGTTCTATCTGGGGTTTGCAGAGGAAGATGATAAATGCCAACGGTTCTAATGCGAGAAATTTCATCTGGGAATCGTCCCAGAGTAGCTCAGTGGTAGAGCACCCGCACGTTATGCGGTAGTCCTGGGTTCGGTTCCCAGCTCTGGAATTTTTCGCATAGTTGGTAAAAAATAAAATTAATCAGCCTATACACTCCAACTTGTCTAATAAATATTTTTTGTAATTTTGTGAACCCCCAAAGGCTGGTGGACCCTGGCTTAAGAACCACTAGACCACAGTTTAAGAGCCTACAAGCATAGGTTCTGTTCCTTGAAGCCATCACCACAGTGGAGTTTAGACCTACGCAAAGGGATGCATACCAAGATCTCTTGCACAAATGAAAACTTTGCACTCTGAAATAGGGTACGAATATGACTTTTCGAAACACTTGTGAGTACCCCTCAAGTTCTTTTAAGCTATTCCCTAACTATACATTACCATTTCCAGCATAAATTAATGAATAAACAAATGTATGTAAAAAAAGCACTGCCATTCAGCATAATACTGCACTGTATCAGGGTGTCTACTGCTCCAGAAAGTCTGGAAAAAGCCGGGAAATTGGAAAATGGATCCAGAAAGTCTGGAAAAAAATGGGAAATTGGATAATGGGTCTGGAAACTTCACCAAAAGAATCAATTTTTTTGTTTTGTGTACTTTTTTTTACCCTTTCTTTCTAATTGTCAGAATGGAAACCGAAAGCAATTGCAACGCATTTTTCGGACTGCGAAAGCATCAAGCGATGTGTTTGTATAATGAGGGGAAAATGGGGGGCTCGTCCATCGTGATGGGAGGGTCAAAGACAAATTAGCTTACTTGGTAGCTTATATCTTAGGACCGTATTTTCAAGAACAGTTAGTTAATTCTATCAGAAAGTGCGACTCCTTCTGTTTCTCGATGGATGAAAGCTTAATCCTGTATACTTCAGTTAAAATTGATTTCAAGAAGTTGTACAAAATATGCAAATATAAAGACAAGGGAGGGGGCATTGTGCCATTTCCCAAAGTAAAATGCACTGGTCAGGAATTTTTTTTCCGGGACCTCCCAAAAGTCAGGAAATTGACTTTCAGAAGTTTGGTAGACACCCTGTGTATTGCCAATGTAAAAAGATTATCATCCGTCGGAGAGAGAGAGAGAGAAACATACAGCACAGCACTTTCATAATAATACTGTGCTGTATTAATAATTACTAGTGCAAACTAACCACAGTGCAATGATAATTGTATCTGTACTGTATTGTACAGAATTGTACTTTGCACTTCTGCTGGTGCCTCTTACTATGGACGAAAAATCGTGTGATGTGGCTGAGGAGTTCATGTTAGCTCTCAGATACATTACTTGAGAAAAATTCGCACAATATCCAACTGGCAAAAGTCAGATCCCATTATAGTGCAAGTCACCGTATTACGAAAAAATGGTTTTAAGCAATCGAAGGGGATTATGAAAAGCTGAGAAGTGCACAGCAATCAAAAATATTTTTAAAGCAATCCATAAACATAAATTTATTATTATGCTCTGATTTTTATCCTTTTTCATATTATGCTGGTTATAAGTTATTTAATATTTACATTATTATTTGTGTTGCGAGCAACCCATACATTTCAAGAATAATGTAAAATCCCTATCATAGTATGGTGGTGGTGGTGGTGGTGGGGGGGGTGGTCTGCAAAAAAGTGTCCTGTTCAAGAGGAGGTCCTTGGTCTACACGAGTTCAAGAAACCCTTTTCAAAACCTACAGAATTCCCTTAATACACAAATTGTTGAACTTTTAAAGTGCAAAAAAAAAATTCTACGCAGCAGCCACAACTGTTTGGATCGAAAGACAACCAACCAACTGCATTTTCCATCCTCGTCCTATTTCATTTGAGTGAGGCTCGACGAGTCCCAGTTTATAGCTTCCATGTTGCGACTCATTTAAGCACAAGCATTTTCACACCCATATAGAAAACCCACTGGATAAGCTACCCAACACTGAAAAGGTGCAGCCAATGCCACGGTTCCATTGAACGACCAGCATGGCGGTCGATCGAATAGCCCCTCAGGTGCCGCAGAGCTCAAGACGTTTTGTGACACAGCTGGCTATGGGATCGCCATCCTGCTACTGGTATTTAAATGAATCGATGGCAATGGCTGCACTTTTTCAGCAATGGGACCCTTTCACCCTATTTCTTGCGAGCAGCAGAGGAAAGGGGTGAAATAAGGTGGTTTCACGGCAGAACCAACACATTTCCAAGAGTTAAAAGCTTATTACGAATGAAGACAGCCACACAGGATCCACCGAACAGTCCATTTTTATAATGGAGTTAAACTGGATATGCTTTTATTAATTCTCTCAGGAATGGGGGTGTTGTCACAAATCCCTGACTTGCAAGAAAAAAAAAAAGGAAAATGACTCCTCTTTCCTCGTGGTTAATTGTTTGGTTATTCATACTACCAAGCCTCTGCAGAACTATTCAAAATAACACTCTATTTAAGCATGCTCTATTCAAATAAATTGAAACTTTATAAAATAACACATATAAAAGGTACTTATCAAGCTGTACAAGTGCAGGGCATCTACAGGTCAGGAAAATTCTCAAAAACAATTCATTTTCCTGCGTATAAAAATTTCTTCTCAGTTTCTGTTTTTTACTGAACTCCAGACAGTGAAAAATGCAGATTTATGTTTAGGTAGAATGAATGAATCAGAATGCTTGGGGGGCACACACCTGTTTTAGGGTCTCTGCTGGGAGGGTTTCTTGCGACAGGAGGGTCGAAAAGCTGTCTATCTGTGACCAGTGATAAAACATGGAACTTTTTATACTATCACTCTGTTTCCTTCCAAATTTGAAGTGTAGCAGACCAAAAGATAAAAATCTGGACTGACTCCACTCGACTTTCCAAACACTTACGATTAAGATCATGACCCAGCATTGAATGAAATAAATTTGAATCGATGAATCATTCAGCAAATATTCTTAGTTTTTCCAATTGGAGCTCAATCGAATGCACCGTTTCAACGCTTGCACACTTTCAAGAACTTACCCCCATAGGGCATAATGTAAAAATCTTGTCGCAGCCCTGTCGAAAAACTATAAGTCCTATACACACCCAAATCCATACCGGTCTTACGATGGTGGTTTATAACATATATACCCAATTTGAGCTCCATCGAATGCCCCGTTGAGGAGCTATCATGTGCACTCAAATACATCCATACATCTTGTAAAAATAGCATCCATGAATTCAGAAAACCACTAAACATGTCCATACACCAAAAACTTGATTTTTTTCAGGATGACACTACTTTCCTTACAGGGTACACGTTTGGAAAATAAAAATCTGTGCTTAAAATGGGTCATCTGCATCAAATCTTGTCCTATAGATATTCCACATAACGAGCACAAGCAGTATGGGTCAATATTGGTTCAATCTGAACACAAAAGTATCCTACTTGAAACTCATAATAATTTTTTCCTATCTAATTTAAGTGCATTCACATTCATATTACAGTTAAAAATTTATTTCAAGTAAATTGTAGCAAATAATTTACAAATAAAAAGGGGGAGGGGGAAGTAGTGCTGTTGAGAGATTTCCCAATGTAAAATGCATGTCAGGAATTTTTTTTCTCGAAGCTCCTAAAAGTCTGGAAAAAGTCAGGAAACTGACTTTCAGAAATTCAGTTGACATCCTGATGTGTTTTAATAAAAAAAAAAAAAAAAAATTATCGTCTTCAGTAACAGTAGAAGTCCCTATACAGGTTGGAACTTGGGAAGCAGCCAGGAGCCCATGTCTCCTACTGTTATTGAAGAAGAGTAAAATTGACTCGATCCAAACACGTCTACAGCTTGATAAGTACCTTTTATATGTGTTACTTAACAAAGTTTTGATTATTTCATCTTTTAAACATCCATTTCTTTTGAGTGTTGAAGTAAAAAAAAAAAAAAAAACTTTCCATTAAACCTTACGATAAAAAAGCCCTTTAGGATAAACTGCATTGTAGCTTCTTCTATTATAGATCTGGCTTGCAGATTCTTCCAAGGGGCTGGTAGAAATTTTATACTTTGGGGAGGGTTATTGCCAATATGACGGGTAGCCAATCTGCCCACGACATGCCTGGCACTATCCAATGGCAGTTCATTTGGAAAGCAACCGTTTTTACACCCTCGAGTTGCCTCAAAAACGGGCAATGCGTGCTCTTCTCTCCCGGACAAAGTTCTAGTTCCCGTCGGGCCCTGGTCCAAAGCGAAACGGGAACACGTCACAGTGCACCTGAATGGGGAGGGGCACGGGAACGTGTTCCATGGGTTGTTTCGTGGGAGTCGTCCGAGTGTCCAGCGGCTGGGGTTGTTTCTGGGTGTGTTCTGGTTGCTGCTGCTGAGTGTAAGTGTGGTGGTTGTCTTGAGAAATCTTCGTTGCACTCTCGCGCTTCGCTTTCAGAACCAGCATATCGACAAGGTGCGCAAGATTCTTCACGAGGGTGTCTGGTTTGATGATTTCGTTCTTGGCGTCATCCGGCCTAGAGGGAGGAATGGGAAAAAGTATGAGTATTCAAAAAATACAGGTCACTTGGAAAATCATTTTTGCATGGTCAATAAAAATAAACAAAACACAACATGAAAAGATTTAGTGCAAAATATACAGTGATATTTTTACACTTAATTGAGGTTCCTCCACAGCTTACGCAGGGGAGAGAGGGTCTACAGTAGAACTTCTCAAATCCAGGCGTCCCAAATCTGGAATTTCTATAATCCGGACAAAATCTAGCCTTCTAAATAATAATAAATCAGTATTGTAAAAAAAAAATGTTCTTTCTTTGTATTTTTTCAAAATGCAAATCAATGGCAGCATCTAATATAATGGAGACTTGAATGCGGCATACTGTGAACTGTAAAGGCTGAATCTTAAGTCCCGAATGAACAATTCAATGGTGGAATGGTTAATGGAACGAAAAATTTAATAATTACCATCCTATATATAAAAAGAATATTGAGTCATTTTCTTATCCCTCTGTTCAAGAAAGGTCATTTAATATTTTTATTAAAAATAACTTTATAGTCAATGCTTATATTTACACCACGAATCATAAAAAAAAATAAATGTAAAAGACTTTCTATTTTGATGATCCACCGTGCCGTTAAAATGGAAGAGCAAAAAGTGTAAAGAAAGGAGGAAAAAAGAGTTAAAGTAAACATTCAGAGCAGAAATAAGCGGATTACATAATAGGACCACGCAAGAGTGCATTCAATTGTTTGTTTTAAACTTTGAATGCTGTATAATTAGCTTTATTTTTATATTTATTATTTTTGGGTTTATTTTAAGAGCCATCGGCATTTCCTGAACATGCCAATTGGAACTTTATCTAATAATACCATAATGTTTATTCGGTATTTAATGATATAAATATATGGGGGGGACTTCTGCAGCATTTTTTATAGTTGATATTACAGAATTTCTATAATCCAGAATCAATAAAGTCCCAGCGATTCTGGATTTGAGAAGT
The DNA here is from genome assembly GCA_038373885.1 of Cheiracanthium punctorium. NCBI lineage: Eukaryota > Metazoa > Arthropoda > Arachnida > Araneae > Cheiracanthiidae > Cheiracanthium > Cheiracanthium punctorium. The sequence continues at coordinate 90,076 of JAWZYV010012046.1, forward strand.
TCTACTGTACTTCCTTAAGGCAGGAATGGACCCTACAGACCCCTCCTCCTATCGTCCCATCGAACAAAAATTTGGATCTAAAAAAGTGGCGATTTCAAATATCATGGCTCCAAAAATTTTTTTGGACAGCTTATTCAAAAACTGAATACGTCGCTTATTGCATTTTGTTTCCTCCAACTGATTTCGTTGCCGGGAAAGGTAGCCACGGGTCTCTGGTTTGAAATTTTGAGGTGGCCTATTTTAGAGCTCTTCCTCCTCAATCAGGATGCTCTCGCTACACCTCTGGTACAGGGTTCTGACCTGCCGCGTGTCTGTTGATCTAATGGCTTAAGTTTTGGGTGGTTTTCTCCAGATAAAATATGACTACACATTAGAACTCTTTAAAAAGTCTTCCCCCAAAGCATCCCCTCCTGAGGCGAGCTCTCTACGCATTTGTAATATGTGGCAGCCATCTAAGAAAGCAGATGCAAATTAAGCTGCAAGAATACCTCTGCTGATGATAACGAGAGCGTATAGGACAGTCTCAACAGATGCCCTTTGTGTCCTCAGAAGCTGCTACTAAAGCGACTGGAAGTTTCTCTACGCTTTGTGAGAGGACACGTGGGTATCTCAGGAAACGAAAGGGCACACCCACTTCCTAAGGAAGCGACCCTTCTCCCACTCCAAAATCTTATCCGGTGACATACCTAAAAAATAATATAACAGTCACTTGGACAACACAATGGACTAACACCCCTAACAAAGTAAAGTTCCTCTCTGTCTAGAGCATTTTTATCCAGTATGTTCCTCAAGGGCCCACTGTCACGGGCTGGCCCCCAAATCTGTGCCAAAACTTCAAAAACGTTCCAACACCTATGCTGTGAAGGGTAGTGTGCGCTCTCCTTGCCAGGGGGGAGGTCGGTATTCCATGTTCTGGAGGTGACCATCGCCTGCCCAAAAGGCTTTAAGGAATTCATTTTCCAAGCAGCAGGTGATGGGTGTCCAAACTCTTTTCCAGATTACTTCACAGGAAAAGTTTAAAGGATAAAAATTTTCACACGTAAACAAATGTTTACAAAAAATAAGCATAATTAAAAAAAAAAAAACTCTAAATTACTTCACTATAACGAAAAGTTATTCCATTCTAAATGAGTAGGGTTAAGCATGTTCTCACGAAACATAGATGATATTGCCAAGCTGTGTTCAGTTTTGGGAACTTATTTTTGGGTGCCAAACTTGGCAATCCATCGCCAAAAAGTGGCCAGCTTTTGCAACTTTCGACATATGCAGTACCAATAAACTTTTCTAAGATGGACCATTATTCCAATGATCAATGAAAAATAGTAGGATAGTAGGGTTTGGCAAAGTCCAGCCAAATACAGAAGTTATTGCCAAGCGGAGTTCAGTTTTAAGAACTTATTTTTTGATGCCAAATTTGGCAACCTTTGACAGTAAGACCAAACCCCCTTACTGGCAACCCTTTAAGCAAGGGTTTTAAAACATGGTTTTTTTTTCCAATTTTCGGAATGATAATATCACCAGAACGTGATTCATTAATAGGGAACCACCCCTGAACTATCCCCTTTCCAATCAGAAAAGAATTCTTGAAATTGGCCCAAATGTTAAAAAATGATCGCTGTCCATACATAAATAAAATAAAATAAAATATATGATTTGAACACAGTACCACCTCCTTTTTTGAAGTCGGTAAAAAACCCTTCCAGCATTACCAATAACAAATAATTAAATTTATCTCTGAATTCCTGAATGATCCTCATACAGGGCACAAAGTATTCTTCCATTAAGAAAATTCTTATGTATCGAGTACTGTTTGTTTAATGCAGCTTCTTTTTATTGGTGGATCGAAGTAGCCCCGGTGAATGGTATTCGAAGTTACAACTTCACAAATTGGCTTACCGAAATTTTCCAGTCCGAACCATGATGGCACGCATACCACAACGCTGAGCCGCCTGGATGTCATTTTCGATGTCGTCACCAACCATAATAATCTGTGGGAGAGATCAGAAAAAACACATATAAATATATATATTCTATACCTACTGCCAAGTACATGAAGTTGTTTAGCATATGAAATGACGCCATGGACAAGAACGAACCTCTTGGGGTGAGATCCCCATGCTGTTCACAGCATTCATGATGAAGTCATAGCAGGGTTTGCCCACAACCATAGCCTCCGTGCTGCATGCATACTAGAAAAGCAGAAAATTCATTACTTCAAGCGTAGAGCATATAACCTAATTTTCAAGTGAATTATCCTTACCGTATGACCAGGATTAGCCAAGACTATCATTCATTTTTTGTTATCAAATTTATCATGAAGATACTCTTATGTAAGTTTTTTTTCTACACTAAATTAAAAATGAATACTTCAAACCAAAGATTTTGATTTTTTCAAAACAGCAATTAATTTATTTTAGAAAGTGATTCTATCAACCTTTTCAGCAGTGATCGTGATAACGCCTCTAGATGCGCATTTTTAAGCATTGCTTTTCCATATAAAATTAGGTATATTTTGATAAATAATTATGATTTGCTGATTTTAAATTTTAAAAATCCAATTATTGCACTAGTTTTTGTTGAACTGACATTTATGTACCTAGACGTATAATCAGTTATTATTTATGTGTCAAATGCATTTTAATTATGTATTTGAATATTTAGCATAATTGTTCGTTGCTTTAATGACTCCTTTGGAAAAGAAAATACTCTCTCCAAAAAGGTTAAGGAGTATTTTTACTCTTCTGAAAAAATCCTAGATCGATCACTGCTTTTCAGTATATTAGGCAAGTTGGAGTGTTTAAGCTGATTCATTATTTTTTTTATTTTTTACCAACTAAGCGAAAAATTCCAGAGCTGGGGATCGAACCCAGGACTGCTGCTTAACGTGCGGGCGCTCTACCACTGAGCTACTCCGGGTCGATTCCCATTTAGAACTGTTAGCAATATCGTCTTCCTCTTCAAACCACAGGCGAAACAGATGAACCAATTAATTTGCGACAACACATCCTATTGCCAACGGTTCTAATGCGAGAAATTTCATCTGGGAATCGTCCTGAGAGTAGCTCAGTGGTAGAGTGTCCACACATAAAGCAGCAGTCTTGGATTCGATCCCCAGCTCTGGAATTTTTTTGCATAGTTGGTAAAAAAAAAAAAAAAAAAAAAATTAATCAGCCTAAACACTCCAACTTGCCTAATACAGTAATTAATTTTGGTCTCAGCTTACCTCCAAAGCAGCAGCGTAAGAAGCAGCACCTAGGACCAGTTCACTTTTCTCTTTGTAATATTTCCTGGGGGGAGAAAAGAAATTAAAAAAAATCTTATGTGAACATCCGTGAAAATAAATATTTCATTTTTGAGTTTGTGGAGCAGTTGCGCATCGCTTGCTAAATTACAATTACAGGAAGAAAATAAACAAGTTTAATGTTATAATTAATAAATATTTAATGAACAAGGACTTCAATGACAAACTTTCACAAAATAGAAAACTGCTGCAAATGTAATTAGTTAAACATAGTCTAATCAGGGTTGGGTTTTTGACGTAAAAAACTAGTTTTCGACATGACAAGTGTCAAAAACTGGTTTAAACCGTCAAAAAATAATCCATAAAAGAAAGATAACAATACATAAACTAATGATTCAGTATATTTACATTTTGCATTAAACTAAATGCATAATTAAAATTAATTGTACTTAATAACAATTATGCTAACACACAAGTTGTGCTCATTCAGAATAATTAGTTTAATACCATTTATAGGATACAAACTTAGAAATTTAATGTATACAGTATATATAATAATTGTATATATAATTATATAAATTATGCTCTGCAATTTTTCAAAATTTTCAAACTGAAGTAGGGCTAAACATTTTCTAGAAGCAAACATTAAGTTTATTTATGGTTTAATCTAATTTGAAAAGGCCTTAAGTAACAGCCAATAGCATAGTGATTTCAGTCATTCATATGAATTATCAGTCATTTATCATTTAGATGAAAAAAATAATTTGAACCCTTAATTATCAGTATACTAAAGTTTCCCATTTAAAGTAGAATTAGTAAAACATTTTGGGACTTGAATTCAATGAGTTAGCACATTCGTACAATATACATAATGGTCTTATCTTCTTAAAATAAACCTGATAGATGCAAACAAAGTAGGCATTTTTTTAATGTAGTGCTTTATTTTTCTAAATGTTAATTGATTAATTCATTGTAGATATTAAAGTACAAGTTATTTTACAATAAAATAACACTTTAAAGTTTTTTTTTTTTTCCCCACGCAATATTTGAGGTTGACATGATGGTTTAAACCATGGTTAAAACTGTCAAAAACTAGCCAACCCTGAGTCTAATCCTTCCATAACACTAGAAGGATTAGCTTTAGATCTACAGGAACTCAAATCTTCTTCCCATGCAATTGAGAAGAAGGGTGTCTCGTATTTCTGTCAAAAAATTTAGTAGACTTTCTTTCTGGATAAAAATCTGAAAGCTCTGGCTTTTCTAAAGAGATTGTCAGAAGGTTATTCAATACCTCTCTGTACTTAACCTGCTTTTAGTATCCTTTTTTATACGTAATACAGCAGAAAATGCTTTTTCTACTTTGGCATTTGACACTGGTAACAATCTAATAATATCTAGTATGCAATGTTATTTTTTTTGCTATTTTAAAAGTATGTGTCAAGTTATGCTTTGGTATCGCAAAATTTTTGGTGCCGTTTGTATCATCTCACATACATTTTGAATCGCAAACTGCAATGCAATAATACCGCTAATTTCCAACCCTGATGGACATCAGACAATTTTTTTGTGTATCTATTAAATGATAAACATATTTCTTTTGCACTTCATCCAAACTCATTTGATTTGAAATTGAGGTATACGATGCTTCAAGCACACATTAAGGTTGGGCAGTTCCTTACCCAATAGGCAGCCAAGCTGGGCTCTGTTTAAAAAAAAATTTTTTTAGTGCCAAAATTGGGAAATTTTGACAAAAGTTGCCAAGTTTGGTGACAGTGGTGAAATTTTGGCCATGGTGCAATTCTACAGTTCTTTTAGCGGCCATTTTTAAAGTCTTTTTAACTAAAGATTGAAATTGAGTGGGCAGCTACAAAAAACTGGAACAGTATAGCCAAAAATCGTATTTCTGCAGTGAGACTTGAAAATTAGAACAAATACAATTAAATTGGAATGTTTGGCAGCTATGCAATAGCAAACAGTACCTATAAAGTTCATAGCAACGGATACCATGGGTGGACAGACAGAGAAACCAAATTCATAAATAAATTTCAGCTTCGTTTGAAAATATTAAAATAACAAAGTCAGAATGAAAACTCTCCCAATTTTGCATACTTACTCATTTCCCAGCTTGACCAACACTGGACTCGGAGACGAGATCAGCACCTGGTAGGCTTTGTTAAACATCTCCGCACTGACAGTGCCACCCAAATCGCCTATCACAACGCAGTTGGGAGAGCTCTGGTCTAGTTTGTCGAAAGCTGGCCGAATATCTGTTAAAAAGAAGTCCATACATTAAGAACAGTGAAATCTCCCTAAAGAGACCACCCTCTGGATCTTACAAAATCAGTCAGAAAAGTGGTTTCTGAATAGAGATAACTATGACACGTTTTATGTTATGATACGTCAATACAATGGGCATCTGCTTAAAGCAGGCCTTAACATGTATTCATCTTACATCTGGAAAAGACCTTCCAAAGCTCTAGACTATTGGATGGACAGCTGCACGGTAGGCTCCAACGCAAGACCTTCACACTTTGGCTATGTATCGTGTTCAATGTCTTATCCATTCAGTCATAGAGATAACCAGGGAACCAAACTTTCACACAATACAGTGATTTCACGATAAGTCGATGTCCGATACATTGAATATCCAGCTGTGTTGAAGCTTTTACGCAGTCCTGGTCCAATTCAATATGAATTTAAGATTATTCGGTGAGTCAAACTTATGATACGTCGAAGTTTTTTGTCGGTCCCAGGAATTCGACGTATCGCGAAATCACTGTATCTATACCACAAAAAATTATTATCCAATGAATCTATTACATATATCGGGATAGTTTTAAAGAAAGATTTTCCAAGCATTAGACAAGTGATAATCTTTTTTGAAAATGATCCCATTTCAGATAAAACTGGACATCTTTTTTTTCTCCTTCCTTATGGGGGAAAAAACAAACATGGGCCACATTCCTGGAAAAGGTACAGTAACACTTTTTTTGCACGTTAGCCTCTAGGAGAGTTAGTTATCTCACTTCCAATAGGGAACCTTCAAAAGAAGAATTGAAAATCAGTCTACTAGGGACAGAGAGGCTAAAGAGTAGATCTTTAACGAAAGGAAAATCAAGATTAAGCTAGGAATTACGGACAGCAAAAACAGTATTAATGCAGGTTTTCTACAGTTTTCACAGCTTTGGCTTCCCTGACTTTTCCTGACATCTATCATGCTCTTCCCTGAATTTATCTAGTGTGCTTTCCCAAATTTTGCATTTCTATTTTTAACATTACATCCTTTAATTAATAACTTTTTATATATTTTGACCTTTTTTTTTACAAATAATAATGATAATAAAATTAATATATATACAAGAATCTTTTTTTTGACATCACTGGATTCTAACAAAAACCATGTTTGATAATAATTTAGGATAAAATGAAGCCTATTTCAACTGCACAAGATAGGCTCATAAAGGTCACATTTTAAAATTATTTGTAAGGTTAAATGAGAAAATGAAAATAAAATTTCTATACTTAGGTTCTAACAGCAAGTATTTTCTTGATTTTGCTGCAAAATTCAAATTTTCTTGCATTTTCCTGACCTTTCTTCCATTTTTCCTAATTTCCCTGACTTTTTCCCCAAATCCCTGACCAAAACTCATTTCCCTGACTTTCCAGGTCTGTAGAAACCCTGTAATGAGAGGTGATCTTTCACTGTCTATGGAATAGGGCTGTCTTAACCATACTAGGCAGAGTTACAAAAATCAAGCTGCACTTCCCCGCCCCCTTCTACAAAAAAAAAAAAAAAAAAAAAAAAAAAAAAATTCATGTTTCATGGTTTTAAATTTAACATTGACTCTAAAATCAATTTTTAAACATCTAATTCAATTCTCTGTTTATTAAGTTGGCAAACTTTTCATGATAGCGTCCATTTTAAAATCAATTTTCAACTCCATACGGATGGCCACAGCCAAGTTTGTCAATCTATCATGGGTTATGGAGGATCGTAAATAGATCTTTTATTATTTTTAATCTTAAAAAACACCTTTTGTCTTCTGCTACTGTCACAGAAAGAGCCAATGTAAAAATGCTGAAACTTTAGTGAAACACAGACCTTCAACTAGCTCTAAATAGGAGCTCCTCCCAAAATGCATATTTAGAGAATTCATCCATAAATAATTTAAATTTAGACTAAGAATGTATATGTTACCGTTAAAGTATGAAATCTGTTATTTTATAGAATACCCAGTTCTTGCATGAAATAACTGATCAAGTCCGTTAAAGTGTAAAACGCTCTTGTATTTCATGGTTTAATTAGTTATTTCATAGAATAACGATCTGCAGTCCATTAAAGTGTAAAATAATCTATATCCTATATCTCGCTTTTTAGTATAAGGTACATTTATGTTTCGTTTAACAATATGGAAAGTAGCGGGAAAAAAACTTTAATTTGGAATTCAAATAAAAATAATTTTTGAAGGACAGCAAAAAATCCCAAAGCATAAAACAACAATAATACTTTTTTGCCATACTCTCAAAATGTCGACGACAAATACATTTACCTTCCACCCCTACTGCATTTATAACTATTCCAGGCCATAGGGAGAGAACTTGTTGAGCGTGTTAACTTAAATGAAATAATTGCCATTATTTCATTTTAGATAAATTGTTTATTTTACACTTTAACTGTCTCTGATTAGTTAATTTATAGAATACCCAGTTATTTTATAGAATAACTAGTTAAAGTGTCAAATTATTGACATATTACACACTTTAACGGACACGATCCGTTATTTCATGGAATAACTAGGTATTCAATGAAATAACTGCATTATATACTTTAACGGTAATATATACATTGACATTCTAAAAGAATATAACTATGTTTCATTAGATCTTATAAATTTTTAACACTAGAACCACGGTGTTTAAGGTACACCTAAAACTGCAGGCTGGGCCAAACTGACATCTTGTAAAATTCACATTGCAATGAAAATGACACGTTGTATGATATTATGCTGTTTATTTTCTCATTACTATTAATTTTATTAATTATAATGATGTTTATTTAATTTGAGCTGAGGATTAAAGATTCAAGAGGAAGTTTTGAGTCAAATTGTCCTGTTCTAAGATTTTTGGTATACATATAAAAAAAAAAAAAAAGAAAAGATAAAAACTAAGTATTCAATTTGGTTTAAAGGATAATTAAGTCATAAAGTTTTTTCAAGTTCGGTTCTAAACACTTGAGAAAAAAAAAATGAAAACAAGTTTAATTTCAGGTCAAAATGACCCATCCCACGGCCCTAGTGTTAATTAACAAATGTATTTTCTTTCAACTTCTATATTTTAAACTATTTTAACTATCTGACACTCAGTAAAATTGTAGAAAGGAGAAAAAATAGAAATATTTTTGACTCTACGTCAATACAACCTCGAAGAAATAGTTAGAAATTTGTCGGGTTCTTATCCAGAATGCTTTTATGAAATTTAAAAAAAAAGTATTTTTTCTTTTAAAATTTAAAAATTCATTTACCTGGATGAACCATTAGGTAAGGCCTTAATCCAAGAGTTAAAAGAGTATTTATGACAACTGGAATGGGAGAATAGATTTCCTCTTCAAAGACCACGAATCCTAAAGATTGCAACTTTTTCACCAGCTCAGCAGGGGTCCTCCGTGAATCATTCGTGAGGAATCGGATAGTGATACCGAGTTGCCGTAACCTAGATAGAAGGCATAAGTCATAATCTATATGCATCATCAGTGGTGCTACAGTGGTTTAGGCCTTTCGTATCACTTTTTGTATAAGAAAAAATTGACTTTAGTATCAGTTTTGCAGGCTTTCGTATCAGAAAAAATCTAATTTTGTATCAATTTTACAGACTTTCGTATGACAAAAAATCTACTTTTGCAAATTTTTGTGTTTAAAAAGAAAATTCTATACATATCAATTATGCAAGCTTTTGTATCACTTACATATTATGGACAATTTCAAATCAGTGTTATACTGGTGTTTAAATTTGTTTGATTAATGGGTTGTATTTTAAAGTATTATGTAACATTAGCATTATACTACCCATTACAAATAATTACAAGCCAGGAGCTATGTATAAGTAATTTAGCAAATAAACTTAGTAATATTATATTTAAAAAAAAAAAAAAAAAAAAACTTTTTTCAGGCAACAACTTTTCAAAAAGTATTTTTTTTTTTCTTTTTGTCAAGGCAGCAATTTTTAAAGAAAATAAAATCTTTTGTCCGTAATATGGAAAAATCAGATGTCTGGAATATTGCAGCACGCAGGAGGGGGCACATCCAAAATCTGACACTTGGGAACCTTTAGTTTATACTAGGATTATTTTCATGATTCATTTATAAATTTATATAACTAAACATTGTAATTAAAATGATTATTCTATCATAAGTATAATCTAATTAGGATTCATAAACATTTCTCTTCATTTATCAACCTATTATTGTGATGATAACCAACCCCCCTCCCTTGAAAAAAAATGGAAAATGGAAAGAAAGAAACTTTTGCTTGTGCCACTGTGTTAGGACAAAATTCCTGCCCCTTGTAAAACCTCCTAGAAGTAATTGCTTACCTTTTCTCTTTATTATAAACAAAATTTAATTAAATGTTTGTATAAATTAATTTGTTTTAGAGCCTTTAATAGTAGCGATTATGCAATCGTATTGCATACTCAAAAGCATAAACTTCTCGGCCAAAATTTTCATTTGAAATGAAGTTTCTGCCTTTCGCCACTCGTTAGCGCTCCTTGGCCGACCATTGTATTCATACACTCAAACCACGCAAAAGGGCATCCCTGCTCTGTCCTTCCAGCCTTTACCTGTATAAATACGGCAGCATTGCTGATGTAGTGACACTGACGAGCTGGTTAAGCTTTAGTATGTTTTATTTTGGATGAGCTGTAAGGCATAATAGGTTATGTTAGATCGGTGAATATTTAAATTTGTTACAAGATGCTTCTAATTTTTTTTAATTTGGTGTTCTTTAAATTACAGTCCATTTTTCTTCAATATTTATCTAATCCGCAAATGCTTTACAAAGAGCTTAATTTTGAGCTGTTGTTGTTCCATGATGGGCTCTTCAATTGAAAACAAATGAATCTTTTTTATGAACTTTTGCCATTCTTTTCCTCACTACTCTGCACTTAAAGCTTCCACTGTGGTGAATGACTCTGCCATGTAAAAGACAGTGATAGAGCAGTTACATCCGAGACAACACACTTTCCCGGAATTAAGAAGTCTGGTTCCCCTTTCCCTTGTCATGTCTCACGTGATGCGACGCATACTCCAGTATGGCACGCCCGTATGAGCCAGACAATCCATTGGTCCATATACTCCCAAGCACTTTCAAATAAATAAAATTAAATGAGATTTTTAACACATGGAAACAAAATAAGTACTTTCTATGAACTCTGCATCTAAAATTAGCAAATGGTTAAGTCCTTAGAAAAGAAAAATCCTATTCAAGCCCTTTTTAAATTGCGTAGTCGCATGTGAATATCATGTTGGACTATTCAATATCATAATCTAGTGTTCGAGTTAGTACTAGAATAATTTTAACATATTAAATGTTAAAATTGAATTTTAATACAGATCTAGTTTTTCATAACTTCATAAAATAAGTTTTAAGTATAGACAGTTTTTGAATGCGATGGTTAAATATGGTTTTAAATGTCATGCATCGAAAATCTGCCAACCATGTCTCTAACCAATGAGTCTCTGCATCATCACTGTGGCATTCAAAAAATTGTGATCCTGTTTTTGCAGCATTGGATGCATCGGGTATGCTGGGTATAGGCTTTTCTGTTTCTTCTTCACTATCATCTGAATCATTATAGATAGGGATGATCGACAAATAAAAACAGGGTCTTGTTCTTAGCCCTACCTAGCAGGTAAAAAAGAGAAAAGATCGCTCCCTTCATTCATGCACCATTCATCTCACTAGAGAATCTGGAAACGGACAACGCGTGTTTTTGAAGGTACTGAAATTTTCAAGAAAAAGGAAATAAAATGCTTAAGAAAAGCAAAATTTTATTTTTGGCTTTGGTATAAAAAGGACTTTATAGCCGAAGTACGTACTTTCGTTAAGTATGTTTTAACCAAAGTTAAAATAACATTATAAATATAGGACTTCCATCGGGACCTAGCTTCTAGGTACGTTATATCACAGGTCCATTATAACCGGTGCACACTGTATTTTGATAAATAATTATGATTTGCTGATTTGAAATTTAAAAAATCCAATTATTGTACTAGTTTTTGTTGAACTAGCATTTATGTACCTAGATGTATAATCAGTTATTATTTATGTGTCAAATGCAATTTAATTATGTATTTGAAAATTTAGCATAATTATTCGTTCTTTTAATGACTCCTTTGAAAGAGAAAATATTCCTTCTAAAACGGTTAAGGAGTATTTTTACTCTTCTAAAAAAGAAAAATCCTGGATCCATCACTGTATGACGTGCATTTGCCATCACCGTGTACATTATGACACACATTCAGACCCTTCAAAGGAAACAAAAGACTGCATCATTAAAAAATATTTTTATTTAAGTAATTTTAAGTAAGTAATTTCTTAAGTAATTCTTGTCTTAAGTAAATTCTCAAAATTTAAAATTCTTCATAAGGATTCAGTGTGAGCATTTTGAATTTCTAAGGCATAAAATATGCAACTAGAGGCATTATTGCGATCACTGACATCATAGGTTCGCTATCACTAGGTTAATTTAAGTTTATGGGAGTTGCTGGTTTTTCAATAGCTATTGAAATCTTTTCCTAGTTAATGGCATAAGCGAAGAAAAAAAAAAAAAACTACTTTCACTGAGCTTTCTGTATATTCATACAGTGAATTTAAAGAAAACAAAATTAAATTAGTTTGTGCATTTTGTTCTTTGTTTTTAGATCATTTTTTTTTCTTCAGTTGATTAACTGTAAAAAGTCTTTCCGTGGTAGTAACTGGGGTTTTTCAATATCCTATCAAAAGTCATTGAGGCAAAAACTGCAAATTCATAACTTGTTTTAAAATATAAACTAATAAAATACTTTGTAAAATAACAACTACTTAGATGGCCATACACATGTTTCGAGCAAAAAATTTCAGTGTTCAAATGAAAACAGGAAAGAGATACATTAGTATGCAATCTTTGATTTTATTTATTTTTTGGACCCATGGAAAGCATGGATTTGTAGTAGAATTTGTTTAAAATTATACTTTTTGTATCAAGAAATACCAAGAGATTCTTTGGGCGCAGAGACCTTTAAAAATATGCTTTTTGTATCAGGGTGTATCAAGTGATTCCATTTGGTTTAATTGGGGCAGCCGTAACATCCCTGATCATTAGACAAGTTGAGAAAATACCCGTTACTGTCACGGAACTTAATCCTCTGCGGTTGTACTCAATTCAAACATGGGTGTAAGGCTGATAGGCATTGGATGACCCCTCAACAAACAACCGTAAATAAAATGCAAGATTGGGGAAAGAAAACCAAAATGTGTACTGGATTTCATTTTCTCTAACGGGCAGAAGCACTGCCCCCCTGATTCTTGGCGTGGGATAGATTGTTGAATTGCCCAGACCTTCACAGGGGGACAATACTGGCCCACCTATACAGTACCCTGTAATAAATGGGGCAACACTTCCAGCTTTTGTAGTGACCAATGCCCATGGACAATAAAAGTGTGTCTTTGATTAAAAAATAAATAAATAAAAGAGTTGCATGCACTAGATATTAAAAAAAATAAAATTCTCTTAAGACATTCAAAATTATCTGCAGTAAATTATTGCCTTTCTTGCACATTTGAGCAACTTAGTTAAATGATTTTGAAAATTCTGAATATATATAAATATATATACATACATACACACCTTATTAAAATTCTCACAGCCATTTCAAATAACATTAATATATAAAGATCTTTTAGTTTTACAATACTGCAACAGAAATAACTAACTAATAAAACCAGACTTTTTAAAATAATAATGTTTCCCTTGCAATGTTTAAAAAGAGAAAGTGATAGCTTTTGGAATGAATGAAATTCAAAGTATAACCTTTTTTAATGTTAAAGCTGCGATTATATCTTTATAGGCACATTCAGAACTAAAGGTAACTTCAAAGGGTTTCTTTAAGAAAAGATTTAAAAATATTTAGGCTTTAACAGATATATTTCTTAAAACTAATTAGCAACAACAACATTCATAAAGTACTCCAAATATTTACATTTCCAAATTGACTGAATATTTATTTCTATAACAATAAAATAAATAAATAATTAAAAAAAAATTACCTCTCAATAGCAATGACAGAACCTTTGATAGCTTCATACTTTCCATTTTCAAACAAAACTCCTGTGGTGCTGATCAGGATCCCTCTGACAGGATTTGTTAAACATTTGGCAACCTAAGGAAGGAAACTAAGATTAAACCATGGCAAGCACATCGATTATAAAAGTTTTCTCTGTATAGCCACCAGTGATGTAGCCAGAAATTTTTCAAGGGGGGAAAATTTTTTTTTCATACTCACATATACCAGAAATTTTTCAAACTCACATATATGTATACATGTGTGTGATAAGGGAGTGAAGAATATACATTTTGTATGGCAAAAAATTCCTCATGGGGATGTGTGTGTGACACCCCTCCCCCCCCCTGGTTACGCCCCTGATAGACACTATAGCCTAGGCAATGTTGCAGAACATCAGCAGTAGTCAATGATGTTCTGCCTCTCTGTTAACCTTTTACATGCCAATATTCCATAAATGGAAAATAACTTCGAAATTCTACAAAAAATGCAATTTCCTTCACAATGCTCTGATACAGTATGAAACACAGTTTGATTTTTTAGCATGAAAATTATGTTCAAAAAATTTAATAGGGTCTGAGAGGGAAAAATAATTATGGAGGCTTTTTTTTAAACATTTCATCAAGTAAAATTAAAAAAATTATATAAAACTCAAAATGTATCCAATTGTTCAATAATTACAACAGTTCAATAATGAGTGAGTTATTAAAGATGACAATTTTATCCATAGAACTTAAATTATAGTAAAAAGATTATTACTTTTTTCAATTAATAGGTAAAAAATTACATGTCAATGTTCCAGAAATGGAACATAGTGTCTAAAGTAGAAGTGGGGTCTCCTTTGGGGGGCATACAGTATTTGCAGGTAAAAATGAGGTCTTGCCACATGATTGATGAAATTGGTATTTACTGGCCTAAAAACTCCAGGTCAGGTTGAAGGGCGGATTAAAGGGGGGGTGGAGGAGGCGACCGCCCCTCGAGAAAAAGGAAATTAATGTAAAAAAATCATATTTTATATCCATAAAATGGATGTCAATCTTCTAACTAATCCCCCGCCTCAACTTGCATTCATCCGTCACTGGTTAGGTTTTGCTATGACTTGGAGATGCCAAAGAGACTGGGACCAGAGAGACCCTCCATTCATCGCCTCTTTTTTAATTTTTAGATCACCCTCAATTCCTTGAAATAAAATGAGTCTGTTTACAACCCAGTCATTTAAAAGAAATGTGAAAGTCATTTGGAAATTTCAAAGATTTTTGATTTGTATGTTATACAAAATACTTAAGTGTGAAAAATAATATTTAAATATTAAAGCTTTTTTGATGGATACCTATTAAAAAATTCACCCATTCTTCATAAAATGAATGTTAGAAATATATTTTTTGATAGGCATCTGTGCTAATGAAAAATTTTGTAGATTTAAACTTGGTTATTTATTGATGAGAGGCTATTTTGCTGTGGATTTTTTCCACTTAGCAAGTTCACAACCCGCCCGTTGACCCGTGAAACATTCATCTACACTCGTATAGTGGCGAAATATTTTATGTTGATGGTTTGAATACTGGATTAAAGAGATAATCATTGCTGATACACACTCGACAGCAAAAAAGCTAGCCGAAAACAGGGTTGTATCACAATCACACGCTGTAAAAGAAATACGTCTTTTTCACTCGAAGTGAAGATGAACACATATATTAACTGTATAATCTTCAATTACACCAAATAAAATTTAAAAAAAAAAACTTGATGGCAAAAAGATCGAAAGGCGTTTCTGTATAAAACTCGAACCAGCATGATTTTACGCATAGAGTCAGTATACATAAGTCAGATGAAAATCACACTTTTAGGACAGTTTTTTTTATATTTACTTCATAACACATTATATATAGCACTTCACACAGTAAAAATCCACAACTTATTTCTTCACTTTTAGTACACATATTTATGTAAAATTCTTGGTTATAAAAAATGATTAAATATAGTTACAAAATAATTAATATGCTAGGTGGGCAGAGGCACAATCCTCGAGGGGAAGTGCTTGCCCGAACCTCCAATGCAGCTCTACTTTGCTCGCTGACTTAATGCTCATATTCAAAGATGCATGGGGGTATGTCACGAGGTCAAATTTTGCCGTTCAGCTATTACATATGTAAGAGAGAAAAAACGGAATTCGAAAGACTTTTCTAGAACATTCGATGTGTGCATCTGCACACAGAGAAGCAAAAAGAAAAACAAAACACTGCGGTCTGGGAGCAGTGGGATACTGCAAGTTAGGCTTTCATATGAATAAGTGCAGAAAGAGGATGGGAAGAAAAAATATAAATAAAACAGATTGCACCTGCAAGTTCGATTAGCATAGCAGAAGGCAGGAAATCGAAATGATTAAAAGTGCGTTATTGCCTTACAAATAAAATGGCTGAAAGGAAATTTGAAAGCTTTATAAAGAGTTACGGTTAAAAACTTATAATTGATTAAATTTAGAATGGACTATTAGTTTAAATTTAGACAAAAGTAATTAAGATTTATATTAATAATTTTTCATAAAAAAATATGCAAGTTGTGTCAACGTGACAGCATCTACAAAAAATGGAGAATACAATGAAAATGACACTGCCCTTCAAAGGGTTAAGAATCCGTGCTGCCTCACCTGCACTTTGACTTTCTTCTCTTCCGAAGAAGACACGTCATGTCCATAATGATCTGGATACAGCTCCACGCTGTATTTCTTGCCATTCTCATTGGGTGTGTCGAGTATGGTCACTTTCAAGTAGGCTGTGCAAAAGTGACCGATCTTGCACGATTTCAGCGCCCTCCTCTTCTGGCCGCTGCTCCGGAACTTCCCGCTCCGATGGCATATGTACGTGACGACCGTGTTTCCGGAAGCCTTTTTCTTGGCTGCCTGCTTGACCCACTTGATGTTACAGGCCTCCTCCACTTTCTTCTTCCACGTTATGAACTGCTGTTCCGTTTCCAGCTGGTTCTTGACGATTTGGAAAATGAAATTGTGTTTGTTCACCAGGTGGTTCCTAAGTTCCGTGGTGCTTTTGAATTTCTGGTTGTCGCAACCTTCTTCGTAACAGACAGCTCCTCTGAACTCATTAGCTATTGAAAAAACAAACATATTTGATCCTTTTCCGATATAAAATCTATTCAAGCAGAATAAAACCATAAAATGCTAAGACAATTTCTTGGTGTTCAGGCTGTTCTTTTAACAAGGGAACTTCTTAAAGAACCCTTAAAAGTGTGTGGTGAAAATTGTGTCATTTTTCACTTAGGCTGGCAACAATCAATGAAAAAAAAAAAGAACTTTTTTCAAATATGTAAAACAGTTATTTAAAATAAAATGCGGTTGCATTATATTGAAATAAAATTTGGCAAAACTCTAGTAGTAGATCTGTTATCCATTAATCATTTATTAAAAACATTAACCCCCCCCCCAAAAAAAGGAATATTCAGATAGATTCAAGCCTTGAGTACTTTTTATTAATGCTAATCCATAATATTAAAATTATAGCATATTTTGCTATTTTAAATCTAAGCAACAGTAATAATCTTCATTAGCTGTTGCCAATCAATGTTTCAGAAACATACTAGGATCTTTTACATAAACTTATTAAAAATCAAATTCAACTTGCCAAAAAATCATAAGCATATTCAAAAACCATGTCCTGTAAAAAAAAGTAAGCCCAAGTCCTGTAAAAAAAAGTAAATAAATAAAATAATTTAGTATAAAATGAAGGTCAATTGTTAACCCTAAACCATTGGATATTTAAATAAAGAAATGCTGAAGAAAAAATAATCATTCACAAGAAGGATGGAATAAGTTTGAAACTGGAATGTTTGAGCATCATTTTCAGTGGGGAAAAAACAAACAAACATGAATTTTGGTTATTATTTAATAAAATCACTCCTGTTGTTTTTTTTATGCCATCCAGCACAATGATGAGATGACTCATTTTAGTGTACTGAACCTGGAAGCACTTATGCAACGGATGTCAATAAAGGTTACTATCCCAAATACTTTACCATTGACCCAAGAAATATGAGATGATACAAAATAACAATCAAAATACATACGAGAAAAATATTTATACCTAAAAAATACATAAAGATAGCTTATAACACTAAAATTTGAAATAACACCCAATTTTGTACAAAAATACTTTTATTAATCTCATACAGCTTTATAATTTCTAGAATATTTCTAGCTAAATAATGAGCATTAAAGAAAGATTATTCATTAATGTAATTGTGTTTTGTTAAAACAACTTCCAATACTTCACCTAAAGGCAAATGATCTCAGGTTGTTGAGCCTCACACTTGCCAATTGGACGAAGAAAACTGGATGAAATTGCAATTTCTGTATAAACTATTAAAAAGCCTGAGAGACTGAAGAAAAATCCTGAGGCCCAAAATAGGATCTAAAAGCCTGAGACTCAGGCTGAAATCTCGAGACATGGCACACAATTTTTCTTTATTAAATCCTACTGGAGGAAGTGAATGCATAGGACTGCATTTACAGACACACCCATACTACGCATGAATGATGTTTTATTTTTTAAAATAGCACGATAATAACAGAAAGTAATTACTCAATGTGTCATCGGGTGGCTTTTTTCTCGTTGGCAAACGATGCACCCTGAATATGTGGCGGGAGAGATTGGTTCTCGAAACATAAACACGATCACAGTACTGGCACAGATGCTGCTCTTCATTGGTCGCAGAACTTCTACAGAGAAGGAGAAAGAAAAAAAGATGATTCATTTTGTCTTAGAAAGACTACAAGAAAATGATTTAAGTTATTCTTGAGAATTGTATTTTACAGCAAAAATTTCATGGATCTCTCTTTTGACTTTGAAACATGAGAAGAGAACCTATTTCCTCCTGAGCCCCCCATAGAAAATCTTATTTCATTAACAATCACTGGTACTTTTCTGTTAGAAGCATTTTTAACCTTCATGCAACTGGATGCAAAAATAGTAGTATTAGCAGTTTCATCAGCATAAAAAAGTAGCCAGAATAGTAGCATTTTTCTATAGTTTAAAAAATATACCATAAACATTGCAATTTTTTTTTTCTTTTTTGAAAAATCGGATGTGTACACCACATGACTTGCTTGTGAATCTACTGAATTATACAAATTTTAGAAGAACTTGTATAATTAGAAACTGCGAAACAATATTTTCAATAATATGAAGATTTGGCCATTTCTTAGCAAAAAGAAGAGGTATCAGTCTGAAAACTTATTTTGCGTGACCAATTTGGGTGATATTCTGCCAAATGCCAACTTGATTTTGGCCATGAGCTGAACAATAATAATAGTTATAATGATAACGAACCAAATGCGTCTTCTGGTTGCCAAATGAGATGCCTAAATTAAAGTAAAATGGCTCAATATTTGAAAATAGAATGTAACGTGCATTTCGTAACCAGAAAAGAAGACTAAGCTTATCTTGAATTGAGTAGTAGTCTCCTTTATAGTTGCTGGTGGATGCCCTGTATGGGCAAATAAAACAGCTCAAAGTCATTCAAAAAGCCGCACAAACGTCCGGAGACACCGGACAATAGGAAGCATTGTATCAGTGCATCAAAAGGTATAGCAGGGGTCATTCTGTCGATCGCCAATGTCGCAAATTGCAGCATTAAAATTAGTTTGGCGAAAGAAAATATGACTTGGCAAAAATATTGGCAATTGCATTTCTTAATGATGTCTGGCAAAATCTAATTTGGGGAAACTTTAAAAAAAGCCAGCACGACCCCTGGGTATAGGGTCACCCGGAGTAAAATGGGTATAAAAAAATCAGCTTTTTTATGTTTAAGGTTGCGTAGCAGAAACATTATGAAATATAATCCTGTTTTGTTCAATATTCTTTACACTGTGAATTTTAGGTCTAAATGGAACATAATTTGTTTTTCCTTTTTGCTTTAATTTTTGTCTAAAGGGCTATACCCATTTTACAACATGGTCCAGGGTAAAATGGGTATATACACACTGGTTAAAGTTGAATGACACTATAACTAATGAAGAAAATGAGAAATTAAGTATCCTAATCATACACTTGAAAATCAATTTTGAATCGAAAGCAATAATAATATATTATTAACGGCTGAAATAAAGTTTATGAACAAAAGGTGTACTGGCAAAGACTGTTACAGCTTGGTTGAGGTAGTTTCCTGACAATTTGTGTTGCCTGCATATACGCTATGTCCTCTTCTCGGGAAAGACATAGAATAATCCACCCGATTCCTTTGTTGCAAACTTCACCGTGTATTCAACTTTATCAGGGGTTTCAGTAATAAGACCTATGCATTCTTGAACAGACTTCTTTACTACAAACTTCACAATGGCCCCAGTCACCCATCACTGGATTCACTACAGGGAGAACCACTGCATTCACTTTTATTTCATTTATTTTTTGGAGTCCTTTTTAGTCTTTTTTTTTGCCTTTTTAGCTTTCATAACCTGTTCTTCAATGTAAAATGTTACAATCACCTGTTCTGCAATCAAAACTTTTCCCACCTTTACTTCCACTCTCTTTATCTACTAGAGATAAGTATATCTTATAGTCTGAATCTTGTGACTGTAATATAGTGTTAATTATGTCACTGTCATTTCACTGTTGTTACAAGTTCTAAAATATATATATATAGATTTTTTTTTAATTTTAAAGGAAGAATTACTTAGTTTTACTCTGAGGTTATACTGCAGTTTTTGGATGGCAATATAGAACTTCGCGTCTATCAGAATTTCTTTGAATGCTCCTGTAGAACTATAAATGCTGCATACACCCTTTTCAATGGGGTCCAGGATATGGTACACAGGCATAACATACATCATTTTTGTAGTAATCAACGTCAATGGATGGAAGTTGGGAGCAGAGACGGAAAAACAAACCGAAATCATTGGAAAGTGTTGAAAAGGTTTTAAAAATGTAAAGTTGTAATGAAGTTCCACAAGAGGTTCACACAAAATAATAATAATTATAACAGTAATAAAAAGCAGTTACTTTTCTCCGTTGACTTCAGGTGGACTGTCAGGATTATCATGCAACATGTGATTATCTTGAAACGTCAGCGGCTGGAGATTAGCCAAATTTCGAGCTTGTGTACTGAATAAATAAATAAAAAAAAATTCAAAGCACTGAAACTGCATAAAATACAACAACAAAAATAGTTTTAAAAATTTGAATTCTATTCATTATTGGGCATTAAACTACAAAACACTATGAAAACAGGCTTCCCGCTTGATTAACGGACACCGATATACAATCCTTTAAATTCCACATTCTGAAAAATGTTGCATCCTTAAGCTAAAAAGCATTCCAAAAGTTTTTTTTATGAATAGCAGTAAAAAGCAAGAACTCAATATAATAAATGAACAACATTTACTTAGAAAAAAAAAATGTAGCTAAGTTAATAAAAATGTCAATATTATTTAGTATCAATCAGAGCTCCAGTGAGAATTTTTTTTTATTTAACTTTTCTTTTTTTTTTTTTTGGTGGTGGTGGTGGGGGGGGGGGGGGAGGTGAAACATAAAAAAGATAGAATTTCTCACAAAAATGTTTGATTTATTGACATCTAACAAAAATCCAAAATTTTGGGGGGTGCCCAAGCCCCCTGGCTACGTCCCTAATATCAATATTATTACATCATTGAGCAATATCACTTCAATATTTCTCGATTATGTGTTTTACTTCCCAGGGAAAATTGTATACTCTTATTATAACCTTTATTAGCAGAGATGTATAGGCAGGCATTTAAATAAAACTATACAAAAATCTACATATTAAGGACATTAGGTAGCACTTATTTTTAGATATTTCTCTATATTATTCCGTCAATACCTTAAGTTTTGATTTTACAGATAAACTTTAATTCAAAATAATATTTGAGTGCCGCTTCATTCACTGACTTCACAAAGGAAGAGGTACTGCTCTCCTTGATAGTGGACACTCCCCACTGGCGG
Organism: Cheiracanthium punctorium; assembly: GCA_038373885.1. Lineage (NCBI taxonomy): Eukaryota > Metazoa > Arthropoda > Arachnida > Araneae > Cheiracanthiidae > Cheiracanthium > Cheiracanthium punctorium. The sequence goes on from JAWZYV010012046.1 coordinate 111,600, forward strand.
ACATGCAAGCCAATTTTTGAAAGTAAAGATACTCTACCGATGTTGTTGTCGTGTCCATGGATAGACGAATCCATGGAAAGAGGGGTGCCAGTGCCCTTGAGGGGGTCGGACTTCTACTTGTGGGCCCCTCATTTTGAACCGATTCCAGATGAGGGACCCACCACCACCTGAAATCGGCACCCCCAGAGGTATTGTTTAACAACTTGGAGGACATTGCAGCCACGACGGATTTTACGTGCACCCGCTCCCATGAGCGTACACGGTTCCACAGCGGAGGACCCTCCCAAGCACTGGCCAAGCCAAATGCTGTTTCACTTGCCGTGTTCTTATGGGAACGGAGTTGAGTGCCCAGACCACTGCGGGACACTCTACCGATGGCAGCATTGAATGAATTTTAGCGGCCACCGGAGTGTCAACTTGAACCTCTTACTTTTCCTGCTAGGTCATTCATTATTTCATGCTGAGTCTTGTTTGAGCAACACAGCTTTATAAGGTGTGTCCACTCAGAATCCCATCCAATATGAAGTGCATTCTTTCATGCAAAAGGTGAGCGTCAGGTGGATATTCATAATCAAGATCTGCCTGTCTTACTGAAAAAGCATTATGAATATTATCCAGGATGCATTTGTATCTTTACTTTCCGAAATCGTCTCGGAGTGTGGTCCACTATATCAGGAGGTTAGGATGTAGACTGTCAACAACAATAATTACTTTGCACCCTCTGTCGGGGTCCCGTTGTCAGGATTCTTATGCACGGTGTGACTGTCCCGTATGGACAGGGACTGGAGGTCATTCTTATCGAGGGTGCTCTGGTACGTGCTGGCCAACACGGAGGGTTGAGGTACAGTGGTCAGCGGTTGTATGTGAGGATTACAGTCTGGTATTTTAGGAATGGAGTAGCCACCAAAATCCATCTCAAAAAGCTATAGGTGCACCATTGCTAGAAAGAAAAGTTACTTCATAATAAAGTGGTTTTCAAACAAACAAAAAACTTTAAAAGCAATTTTTAAATAGTTAATCATAGTTAAAAACTTGGTTTTTAATAGGTAAAAATTATTACCTATTAAAAACCATGTTTTAAATTCGATTTCGTCTCACATTATCAGGGGAGGGGAGGGGGGTTGTTCCATGCGAGATTTCTGATTCCCGAAAAAGTGCCCAAGTCTTATTTTTAAAAATCATGACTTTTTTTTTTTTTTTTACATTGACAAAGTAGACATAATTCTAGGTTGGTATAGGGCAGATGAAATTTCATGTCATTCATTAATGTTGACTTTGCCAAAATAAAAAATTAGTGAATTATAAAAATAAGACTTCCACACTTTTTCGGGAATCATTAGAACTCTCCAGAAGAATGGCTAACATGAATGACACGAAACACGCATCTCTTGATGGCCCTTTTGAGGAAAGGAAGATATGAGAAGCGACTACTGCTGAAGACGCCCATGGGATATTGCAAACCATAATTTTAAAAACAGTTTTTAATTGGTAAATATTTTTTAAACTTTTAACTCAAAAGTTACATATTTGTACCAGTAGAATCCCATTTATCCAAGCGAGGGTTGCCACACAATTTCTCAATTAAGATTACCTAGTTTTATGGTAAAATATTATAAGTGTTTATGATATGTATACAATTTATAACTGTCAAACAGGGCTCGAAAAATCTTTAAAATTTTACATGCCCTTTCGGGCATGTTAATCAAAAAGATACATGCCCGATAAAAATCTGTACATGCCCAAATATTTTTAATTGCAAATTTACAAAAAAAGTAACATACTAAAATTATAATATAATATTGCACACATATCACTAAAAAAATAACTTTTAGTTACAGTCAAGTGCATGTCACATGTCTTGTCACTTTTGTACTCAATAGCTAATGTTCAATGGCTGCTGATGAATCAAAGTTTTTTGATTCAACACCATCCATGGTTATTGGCATTAAGCAATTCATCATTTCAGATGACAGCACTGCATTAGAATGGATATTTTATGCGATTCATCGCACTGAATACTCTCTTGCAGGGAGAGACACAGAGCATTATTTCTACGAGTAGTGGAATATTTGTTAATTTTGCCTGTTACTCCTTAGGTTATGGGCATGTAAGGGGAAAAAATATATGCCCAATTTGAATTTTTGCATGCCTCGGGCATGTCGGGCAATACAGTAAACTCTCTGAAATCTGCACACCTTGGGACCAAGGGGTTTGCGGATTATAGATCATTGTTTTGTTACATTTTTTCTTACCATAGTTATGAAGAAACAGAACATTTTTAATGGCTGAAATTAATTATACTGTCACACTTAGTTTAATTATTAAAGAATTTATTAAAATATATGAAAAAAAATTAATTTTATTTTACAAAACTTTTGCAGACTGAAATTTTTCTTGAAGAAGGCTTAAACTTTCATACTTTAGTTTTATATTACTATTATTTAATTTTGCAAACATGGAATCAATTGTTGTTTGTTTTAGGGCTTTTGATTTGTGTTTAAATATTTTTTCCTGGAGTCTGTTTATTGTCATTATTTCTTGTAGTGATGCGAATAAATAATTTTGGATGAATTCTAAATATTTATAGCCTAAGGATAAGCCTTCTTCAAGAGAAATTTTTTGAAAATTTCTTTCTTTCAATTAAAAATGAAAATCAAAATAATACACGTTTCGTTAACTGAGTGTGCGAGATTGTCTCTCAGAATCTTTTCTGTCAGCTAATCATGCTTTCATTTTACTGCTCAGACTTTGTTAGATGGGTTAAAAGAACAATTTTAATTAGATATATGAAAAATAGTATAAAATTTCTTTTAATTCTACAACTCAACTCACCCATAGTTTCCTAGTGTTACTTAACTGTTAACTGCAAATTTCACTGTTTACATCAAAAAATTATCGCGGATTATAGATGTGCGGATTTCAGAGAGTCGATTGTATAATTTTCAAGCCCTGTTGTCTTATCAGTGTGGACCACCATCAACCCTTAACACACCTATGTCCAATCATACTTGGAGGATTCCAAAATTATGACAAACTGAGAATTTTCCAGGTTACATTTTGAGATATTTCCAAGTTTTGAGCCAAAATTTGCAACGTTCCCTCACTTTTCTTAGCGTCAAAATGAAATGAAATTCCCTGACCTCCCAGTGTTTCCAGTGGCAGCCGGTGGTCAAAGCTGTTAGTGCAGCCAGAAGCATATGAGCCCCTCCCCCTTTCCTCCGGACAGGATTGGAAAATCTTTGTTACTGAATTCAAAAGCTGTCGGATTAAGCCCTCACAGAAGAAAAAAAAAATTACATAAAAAATGTAAGAGATCCTATTTTACTTCCATAAAATGGACATAAATTTCAACCAGCCGCTCTTATCCTCAAAATTGCATTCATCCGTGTCTGATTCGAAGTTTCCTTAGAATTTTCTTTTGTAACGATCACTTGAGAAGAAAAGAAAAAAAAAAAAACTTACTTATTTTTTATAAGTCAAATCAATCCTCCTTTCTTTTAAACATGCGAATCAGTCAGTGATGTCCCCATAAAAAGGCGTTGTTTTCATTCAGATATCAATAATTTTAAAAGTTCTTTAAAATTTCCCATGTTTAAAGAATTTTCTCGCTCGCCATGTCCTCTCAATGCCAGTTCTTGCTTACTTAAAAACAATACTGCTTGGATGGGTCATTGTCCATTCATAAGCGTCTATTCAGGCTTACCTTCTTGATCAATTCAGCAATATAAAGTCGAGAGTTTTCCAAACATATATTCTCCTTACCCCCTCCCTCACTTCTCGTGCGAGCCAATCAGTCGAGTTCTCAAGTTCAGCTGCCGTTAAAAAATCTTTCATCGGCTGTATCAGCTGCATACTCCCTATGCCGGAGAGGCTGCTTACGTAGTCGTTGTCATGGCAACGGTGCTGCGCATTTTCTTTTCAGCGCTCTGGGCTGAACCAAAGATTTTCCCAAATGAATTGCGGGAAGATTAAAGTGCTTTTTTTCTGAATGAGCGATCCGGCCACAATACGTTTTTTTTTTGTTTGGTTTTTTTTGGAGATTTTTTTAATTTACCGTAGGAATTCCACAATTCTAATCTGAATTTAGGAAAATTAGTAGAATAAATTATTGTGTGCTCCCTGATACTAATAAACACCACAAAAAGTTAAAACTTGAACAAACATTTATTTTAACAACATTAATAGATACAAATACCTTGCACTGGACTTCAGTGCTTTCAAAAACTGAATACTGATGCATTAGCACAGTTTCTTATATATGTGCATTAACCAATAATAGATTGCCATGTCATCATCCAATCACAAGTTGCCATGTCATCCAATCAGAACAAGCCTAATGATATTTGCATAAACACTGAGCAGAGGGCTTAGTGGAACAATTAAATATAAAAAAAATTAATTATTGACAAATGGTTGTTTATAAATAGGGGGTTATAAAATTACAATTAAAAAAAAGTTATGATTTAATATGACATTTAGAACTAGAAAGTTCAGTTGCAGTGAAGCAACAAAATACTAACTTTAGCTGAACTGTAACTTTAACTTGAAGTGGAACTTTAATGTGTGCTTCAATAAGGGTTTGTTTACATCTTTGAGGAAGGCTTACTTATGCATTTTAAGTTGTAAATTAAGTTTTAAGGAATATAATTATGTTTTACTAGATTGATATTTGCTTTTAAAGATATTATTTGAAAGTTAAATGAAATAAAGGTTTGGGAAACATAAAAGAAATGTGTTAACCAACAATTATTTTAAAGTATGTGCTGATAATTTCAAGTGCAGCCCGGCTGTACTTGCTGTATCCCACGAGCCGCCACTGAGTGTTTCATATTTTCCCAACCCTGGAAGGTGGTCAGAACTGAGCATGCCTCAGAGATCACACGAACAATCATTTGTAACACCCTTTGGTTATATTATCATACCTACCAACATCTAGTGAAGAAAATCCAGTCAATTTATAGGGTATTACAATATTGACTAATCTGTGCCACAAAACACCCTTCAAAACCTCCTTCTGACCAGAGACCTCCTCCTGAGACCAGAAAATGTTAATAATGGACTTTTATCAGTATGTCCTATCCTATTTTCAAGAACTTTTATTGGATAATTGAATGATTCCAGTGTTGTGAGCATTTTAGTCAACCAAATCGTGTGCAGTTGAAATCATGAAATGGCATAGACATTTTATCAGGTCATGCAAGAGGTGGTCCACTGGAGGAAATTCTTGAATATTTATTGGTTTCCACGTACATGACTATAATACACACATGTGCAAATTGTCATAAATTTGATTTTATCCATAAATAGGCTTTTAAAGCCTTACATTTCTTAGACTCGCAGCAGGGGCATAGCCACAGGGGGGGGGCATAACCCCCCCCATGAGGAATTTTTTTGCCATACAAAATGTATATCTTCACTGCATTATCACACACACACATATACATATATATGAATTGTAGTAGTCGTAACCCCCCCCCCCATGAAAAATTTCTGGCTACGCCCTTGGCTCGCACCCTTCTGTTCGTTCCTGATTAAGCCTGCCACACTCATCAACGTGGGAACAATTACAGATTAGTCGGCACCCTCTGTAGGAGGGGAATAAATCTGTAACATCAGGTTTACGGCAAGTCTTTCTTTTTTTTTTTTTGTCCAATGGCTAGGCAATTACAGAGAACTATAAAGTTACAACACTATAACAATAGAACTCGGAACAAAAGACCACAGTCATTGCCTTAGGAGTGATTTTGCCTCCCAATAACTCGAATCCTCTGTAGAACAATGAAGAGCCTTACAACGGGGCTAGAGGGTGGGTCCCTGTCCTTTATTTCTCCAGAATCACAGAGTTGGCAAGTAGGATCAGTAAGGATAGTACCTATGCGCTTCAAATGAGCAGCAAGAGAGTCGTGTCCTGTAGATCGGCAAAAAGTTGCAACTGCCTTGCGTCTTTCTTTATCAGGAGTGAGAGAAAACTTAAAATTCTACAAGTTTTATAGAGCTGTGCGAGTCTCTAGATCTTATAAGGCATTAGATCTAAATAAATTTTTCATAAACAGTCCAATCTTGGTTTGCACTAAATCTATAATAATAAAAGTGAATGTTTGTGTACGATTGCCAGACAAATCTATAGCACAGAGCATTGAAAATTTGAACATAAACAATCATCACTTCGGTAATGTGCACCTGAGGCTTAGAATCTCGAAAATTTAAATACTTTCTTGATTATTAATTAAAAAGCATTTTTAGGTTCCAATGCTTGGCAAGTTTCACCTGCATAAAATGATTTATGCTTTTGAAACAAATCTGAAATGCTATTTGCAGAATCGTGGGCATTTGAAAAACATGAAATGGCATGGAAATTAAAAAGGTTGTCAGTTTTATGCCAAATTAAAAAGGATATGAAAGAATTAAGTCCAAATGTGTTTCTTAAAGTTCATATGATTCTGACTTTTAAGTTTAGTAAATATTCCTGGGTCTATGTTCCTTATCCGGGGCCCCTTGGTTCTGGCGCCATCGTGGGCGATGTTCAGTGGGAGTAAAGTACCCTGCCGATGATAGTTTTGGCTGGCAACCATAAAGAAATGTGTAGAGCTTGGCGACACTTTTTATGGAGGTATGATAATGCGTCAAATATTGTAAATTGGGTATTTTAGAACGGTTGAAAGATTCGAAATTTCCTGCACTTTCACGCATGCGTAATAGTTATTTTTTATTCTAGCTACTGTGTGTTGCAAGCAGATGAATGTAATGAATTCGCTTGCTCAATTTGATGTCACTAAGCTGTTAATTTGTGTTTGATGCATGCATTATTATTGTTATTTTTCGTCTTTTCATGCTCTAACTATTCTAATTTGCTTCAACTTGTCTCGCAAAGGTGCCAGCGTTAGCATATTTTCGAGGAGCCCCCCTGAAGTGATGGCCGGACCCACTGATGATTTTTTTGGTCTCGCAAAGGGGCTGACGTTAGCATATTGGGCCCCCTGAAGCGATGGCTGGACCCACTGATGTGTTTTTGGCCTCACAAAGGGGCCAGCGTTAGCATATTTTCGAGGGGGCCCTCCTGAAGCGATGCCCGGACCCACTGATATTTTTTTTGGTCTCGCAAAGTGGACAGCGTTAGCATATTTTCGAGGGCACCCAGCGAGAACACATGTAAAGTTGACGTCATAAAAATAGTCTGGATTTTTCTATCACATGTTGGTCTGGAAAAGTAGGGTATTTTTTTTTTTTTTCAGAAATTAAGTGGAAATCCTGATAATTAAACCCGTTGTATTTGAAGTATGGAATTTTCATTTAGTGCTAATTGCATGAAGATTGAAGTTTGGTGCTTTTTCATTCTGATAGAGCGGCGTTCTATTTTCCTTGTGGTTTTGATTCCGTTTTACAGACTCTTTATTCTTAAGTTAGTGAGCATCTCAGGGAATTTCTTCATTAGTATGGTTGTTCCCGGTCTTTCCAGCAGAAAAATGAGGTGGGAAAAGTGCTTGTTTAACCCTCCAAGCGGCTGAGGCATAAAATCTCGTTCACTTCATTCCAGTTTTTACTGCAATGCATCTATAATTTAAATTATTTATAACACCAAAGCATCATAAAATATATCTCGATATTAAAGCTTATGGGTATTTTAGGAGTTAACTTTTTAATAATTACAAAATTTCCTATCAAAATTCTATTTTTTAAATAATTTTAAAGCTGCATGAAAATTTTGCAGTGAAAACAACTTTACATTATTTGCCCATTTCCAAGACGCTCAGAGGGTTAAGTGTACTTTTTCTAATGTTTTGTTGTGGATTTGACTGTTTTATATAGTGTCATTTACTTAGAACTGGTGTTTCTTTGTAAAAATTTTAGTGGTGCAGTAGAACCTCGATTAACCGAAGTCGGTTTCTTGTTCATTTTTTTTTTCACTTTCTACTATCATCCAAAATTTCTCTTAACAAACAAGCATTTTTAAAGTTTCCCCCCCCCCCCCCACATTCCTTTTGTATGCAATACGCCCTTTCTAAACTACGAGTGCAGATAAATATTTTGGAATTCTTTTTTATAGAATTCCTTCTCGCAAGCTCAATTCTCGGCACGAGTGTACTCTTCCCACTTTCAAACATCCCCGTTCTAAACAAAAACACGCCTTATTTCGAAATTTGGAAGGTCATACTGCCAAGTCCCAGAACAATCGAAATGTCATTGCACCCTCTGATTGCAAGATTCCTCTGAACTCGTGCTTTTAGGAAAAGTTCGGGATAGAGCTGCCCGGAAAAGGATGGCCAATTGACAACAGATGAAGCTTCCATTTAAACCATTATCATTTCTTGTTTGAGAAATAAATTTATTTTCATTTATAATTTTAATTTATTTTGAGTTGTAACTATCTTATGACTATGGAGTTAAAATAGTTATAATAACAGTTCAATGATGCTACTACATATTAAACTAGATGATTATGGATGAATTCTCGATTATCCGAAATAGGTTCGGTCCCAATTGCTTCGGATTATCGAGGTTCTACTGTATATACTAGTGTTTATTTGTCACAAGACGACAATAGCCATTGGAGCTTGGCACCAAGGTCTGTAGCACTCGTGATTGGTGACCGCCAAGCTCCACTGGCTATCATCATGTTTACATGAGCAGGCACTGTCTTGTATGATTTTACCTATTCCTGAAACAACAGATAGGCCAAACCACAATATATATCGTTTTGTTGCAGATGGGACATGTCAGCATTTACTTTATCCTAATACTTCAACTTAATAATATTTCTTTCACTTTGAATTTTTCAATAAGTTCATGATAAATAGTTAACACATTTCTGCATCAAAACTGGAATAGGAAATAAATGGAAAGCGTACAAAATTTATTGCAGTATTGGTTTTACAACAATACTGCAATAAATTGTAGCAACAAAAGATACAATTAATCACACATTTTACAGCTAGGCTTGTCCTTAAAAAAACCTACAACTATGTAATTCATTCGCAGCTCATTTGATATGTTTAATAGCAAATTAACTGATTGCAAATTCTATGTTTATGTTTTTTTTTTTGGCAGGGAGGGGGATTTAAACCTTAAGATTAAAATCTTCATTTGGAAAAAAAATATAGCAATCAATTCCTCAATTAATTCGTTCTTTATTTAATTGAAACATAAACAATGGCTGGTGAATAACATTTAATCAAAATACAACATTACAAAATTAACTAAATGATAAATACTTACCTTTGAAACTTGAGAATGCTTTTCAACTGTTCTACAACATTTTTTAGAATAATGAGACAACTTTAAACAAAATTATGCCAGAGCAATTTCATTTTTAAAATTTAAAATAAGAGATGGGTTACATTTAAAGTAGTTTATGAGATACTATAGAAGAAATATAAAAATTGTCATTAGTAAACAAACTCCGGGCTGTGGGGTTTTTAAAAATTTCATAAACAAACCCACCTATCAAAGGGAATGCAACCCTGCAACTGCAACCATTACTTAACGATTGCTAGTAGTTTTTAAATGCGATGTAATCTGCCATGTTCCCGTAAACGAAATTTACAATTTTTGACATAATACTGACGTCAATATGAGCACAAATTCAAATGTTTCTTGAAACGAACTTGGCAGATTACTTTAAAATAGTCTAATCACTAATCACTAGTGTGATAATGTAACAGCGATTATATAATATACTTTTTATGTTTACTTGCTTTAGCAGACGGTAATTGTGTGAGGTTAAAGCTGTGGGTTTGTCTTTCTGTGATTTTTATTTAAAACAATTCTTATTTCATAATTTTCCTTCGTTATATGAATAAATTCCCATCTAAAATTCGTGAAATGTCAATTAGAAAATTAGTTATAATGAGGCATGCTGAACGAGTTGATTTTACTTTCGGTGCTTGGATACCTTCGTGTTTTGACGATAAAGGTTAGAAAAAAGTTAGTTTTTCACTTAAAAATCGCTTGTTTTTGTTTATTAAAAATCACTCTATAGGGAACATACACGAAAAATCTAACTCTATAGGTATGGATTATACAGCCGTTAAAATTCAATCTAAGCAAGCGAGAAACCTCAGAAGGTGGTGTGAAATCTCGATAAAAGAATTCCGATAGACCCTTGTAGAACTAAAACAATAATTTGTCTATTTTGGTACTTACGTATTATCCCGTCGGTCATTTCGGCCTAACTATTTTTTCGTCAAATGTGCTGTCAATCTGTTGCCAATCGTATTCCAAACCATCAATAATTTCATGTGTCCGGCATTTATCTTGCCGAAAAATCGCTCGTCTTGGCGGACCGCCGCAATAATACGCAAGTACCTCTATTTCTAACCGAAGTATTTCTGGGGGTATTGTTTTTGGCTTTTTAATTGCTTATGCGGGAATAATGCCGTAAGCGGCGGCAGGTTGAGTTGGCGACCTTTTTTTTTGTTTGTCACCAACGTCTAACCTTGGCGACTTTTTTTTCTCACCAAATATAACATAAACATACGTAGTTACATAAGGAACAGAAAACGTAAAACACTTATCTAAACACCTTATTAAAATATACACATATTTCAAATACAGTAAAACATTAAATGAACACAAACTAAACACCGCACACATCCTCATTAACTAAACACACAAAACTTACACTATGAAAATCAGGATTAAATCAAAACTCATTACAAACAACTGAAAAATCCTCATCTATTGATTCACATTAAATACAAAAATGTATGTTACTTCTGCATATAGACAGCAATCCCATGTATATCCGTGTTTCTTATAACCATAAAAAATTTCCATCTATCCATCCCTATTTACAAATTATAAGACAAAAACTAAAACCTTTATATAAATACGGGACCATAAAAAAATAAAAATTCTCACTGTCAGACCTATATACATTACAGCAAGGAATAAACATTTCAATAAACAAAAGCATGTACCTCAAATTTTTCACTCAATTCCTTGTTTAATGGTATATAGACACACTTTCCCATTTGTTAACACCATACCTTTATCACAAAATAAATCCATCCAATACTATTCAAATAAGCACACAATGTATTCATCCCATCAAACAATTTTCATCTTTATACCAATATTCACTCCGTTGAGGATAAACATCTTAAAATAAAATGAATTCATTTGAGCTCTACACAACTTTGCTACATTTAACATAAAAATAACCAGAAATTTTATTTCCTAAAAAAAAACCCTTTCAAAAACTTCAAACAGCGTTTCACGACAAACAAGCACGTTAAATTGCCGGTTGTGCCGCACTGTAACAGATCCGTTACAGTTAAATTCTTTCAACCCATCACCTAATTTCTTCAAACATATTCAGTTTCCAGTTCATTTCTTTGACCCGTCGCATAATTTCACATCACACCATGAAACATCTACACGACTCTGCTCAAGGGCTGCTAAATACCTCTTCTCGATTAGCAACACTTACAAGCCTGTTTGCTTATAAGCTTTTGCGATGTATCTGGCATGACGACCTGCCCTCGCCTACGGAATATATCCCGCTCATGCCTTTGAACTAGCTCTTTGATTTTGTTTACCCACACTTAATTCAATTTCTTTTTTTTTTTTTAAATGTTCAAGCATCTTATTTGAATCCATCCATAATTTATGTTAAGTTTTTCTTATTTGTAGAATTATTACTAGAACTCTAATACTAAGAAGAAATGTTGGTGCAAATACGTCTTTCAATTAGTATTTCTAATGCTACTTGTTGATTACAATATTAAATAGATTTAAAAATTGGGGGCAGAGTTGAGAGCAGAACCCCTCGCCCCTCACGATGTTACTACAAGAGTTGATCAAAAAGTAAAGTTACAAAGTCTGTTTTCGCTTCATGGGATGAGTTTGAATATTCCCTGCTGTAAAAAAATCTTGTCCCTGTATGTTCAGCAACCTTAATTGTAAGAGTGCCTCATTCGCTTCTCAAACAAAGAGGTGATAAACATTTTGGGACAACGTAAGGACAGGACTTTTACCAAGAGGAAATATTCAGACTCATGCCGCAAAGTGACAAATGCCTAAATCAAGGGGGACTATGTCAAAAAATCGGTGGTTGGAAATTATTATTATTTTTTTTTGAACGACAACTACTTTTGAAATGCAGTCACCCCATTTAGGACACAAATTTTGTTAATAGATTCCATTTACATTTCCTATTAAAGAATATTGGTGTACTCATGAGTAGAGATGTAACGAATAGTGATTTTGACGAATACTGAATATTTAGCCTCTATCTTAGGCTGAATATTGAATATTCAGTGGTCGACTATTAAATTTTTAAAATTTCATTTTAACTGTAAATGCGATGTCGCTTTTCAAATATGCAATTAAATACTAAATACAGACTATTGACGTATTTGAGGGATATATAGACTGTATGTGCTTAAAAACACACACTAGTATATTGTCTGTAAAATTTTTAAAAATCTTGATCATGACAAGACCCTTTTTACAAAGGTTAAATACTAATAGCAGCATAATTATCTTTAGGGATGTTATTAATATGCTATGGTAAAAAAATGAGATTAATCTGGTAACTATGCATAATCACACTACACTTTGGGTTTTACAACCCCTTGGCGAAACATATTGAGCAGCTTTTCAAAATTGTATTAGTGATTGAGGATCTGAAACGATCTCTGCCACTCCCCCTACTTAAAGTAAAACTGCCTCTGTTGAAGACTTTACTAACTCTTAAGTATTTAATAAGAAGTAAAAGCCACATTTTAGCATTCTAAAACAGTAGGAGTCCATTTAGCATCGTCTTCCTGAAACATTTGGTTTGTTGCTTGCATTGACCCTAAAATTTGACCTAGCATTTAAATGGCTCACATCTGTCCATTTTATGCTGGAAATTATGATGTCTCATCCAGCTTAAAATTCAATGACTTGGGTATTTTATAAGGTAAAATCATACAAGCCGGTGCGCACCCCATGTAAACATGGCGACAGTCGCCAACCATTTTCCACGATCAGCACATTAAAATTGCACATATATTCCACTAAAAATGAGCAACCAGTGGACCGCTTTTAACTAAAAAAACCTCAGTGGATTCAGCAACCTAGTTGTACAGCTATCTGAACTAGGCAACCAGTGGCCTGTTTTTAACTAAAAAAACCTCAGTGGATTCAGCAACCTAGTTGTACAGCTATCTAAACTAGGCAACCAGTGGCCTGTTTTTAACTAAAAAAACCTCAGTGGATTCAGCAACCTAGCTGTGCAGCTATCTAAACTATGCAACCAGTGGACCATCTTTAACTAAAAAAACCTCAGTGGATTCAGCAACCTAGTTGTACAGCTATGTAAACTACGTAACCAGTGGACCGTTTTTAACTAAAAAAATAACAGTGAATTAAGCAACCTAGTTGTACAGCTAATGTAAACTGGGCAAATACTGGCCCGTTTTCAACTCAAAAAAAAAACATCGGTGGATTTAACAACCTAGTTGTACACCTCTTATAAAGTGTATGATTAGAATAGCACGTAAATAGCACTTATGAAAACATAAAACACATCGAATATCAATTTAAAATTCACATTAAAAACCTTAAACATTGCAAAGATTCGTTAAAAAAGAGCACTTGCCTTTATTTTTTTTTAAATAACCGCTGAGAAATGTCCCCAACACTCACCGGCTTATAGCGTAACACCAGCATGCTTTCTTTTATTGAGCTCTATATTCACACCCTATTTCTATCAAACACACACAAAAGAAAGCTCCTTTTCCTTTCAAAACATAAAAAAACTTCATATTCTACACATAAATACTGACGACGAAATTCCCCGATACACTTACTAACCTACGATAAAGAGTCCGTAAAACAGAATCAAAACCACAAGGAAAATCAAACATTAACTTAATCCACTCTTATCACCAGCCACAAACAAACAACTATCGTCATTCAATTAGCACTGAATGAAAATCCCATACTTCAAAACACCCCGTGTTTCTCTTTGGTTACTAGTCTAAACAATTACCGGCAGGGTACTTCACTCCAGCGGAGCATCGCCAAATCAATTTGTAAACAAAACATCAAAATGTAAACAGCACCGTATACGGAATATAGTACTTTTATAATATAAAAATAACTTGCTGAAGTATAAACTAAGCAATATTCTTTGTTAAATGCATTTAAAAATATATGTTTAAAAATATTTTTTTCTTTTATTCTGAAATTAAACAACTGAATACCTGTTCAATATTTGGCCTACAGAATGTTCGGCCATCTGGATATTCGGCGACACAGCTGAATAGCCGAATACCTAGTAGTGGCCGAATATTTGTTACATCCCTACTTATTAGAGAAAAGTATTGCTCTAATGCACAATGACTACTCACTATTAAAATATTTCCAAAAATAAGTCGACCCTGATCAAAAATAAGTTGACTAATCCGTTGACCCTGTTGGTTGACATTATGAATAACATAGGAGAAGGAAGGGAGGCTACGTTGAGTGCCCCCTATTCTCATAATCGGGCTTTTGCTGCATTATTAACATGTAAATTGAATAGAACAATACATAGCAACTGTATGAATGAAAAAAAAAGCCTTTAAAAATGAAACAGAATTGTAATGCAGAAACGCTCTTCTTTCAGGAAATTACATAAGGAGGAATCTGAACATGCCCATTGCTGTACCAAAGCGTACAAATGGCCCGATGGATTTTTTCAAAGACACTCCGCTTACCCGGATTGGATTGTTCCAGGCTACGCTCACAGGTTTCAATTCAAAGAACATTTCTTTAATCTTTGACTATCTGTTGCTTTTTTTTTAACGGAGTTTAAATGTGTGTGACCACTAAAGTTCTTTCAAAAGGCCATTTTCCTTGCCTCCTATTGTTTATTTCTTCCAGCATTGTGTATTACGGATTCAACCGATATCTGGCAAACCTATTGCATCCAGCCTATCTCGCCAATAGGCTAGGTAATTGGCAGTGACCTCTATTTCAAATACCTGGCAGTACAGCCAGCCTAAAATTATATACTGAGAAATTAAATAAATATGCATATATATTTTATTTTTATTTCATATATAGATATATGTTTTTAAAAAATGGTAAGAGGCTATACAATACTAATAATAGCAAAAGTATTATATATTGAAGCAATCATTTATTTCTTTCAGCATTTGCGTACATCCCCTGAAGTACAATATTCGGATGCTTTTTTTATTTTAAAACTCTTTGAGGGTCATTGAAAAGTGGTTTAAGTCAACCTATATTATTCCCCCCCATATCTCAGCCTTTTTATGACGAAAGGTTGAAATTTTTTAAAGCACCTAATTAACGTATGTGACACATTTTGCTCCCTGGGAATTTCTGGCAAGAGGGGGGGGGGGGAAGGCTGTGTAAAAATTTAATTTCTGTATTTACTTAGATTGAATCTCAAAATTTTAACTGATACTCTAAAATTCAGCACCTTTTATACATAACTTTATTTATGATATAGGTTTAAATCCATATTTAAGGAATAAAAGCCTAGGTCAGTGTTTTTGGGACACCCTGTCTATTGGAAAATTGTGTGAAAAGGGATTAAGGGATTTTATTATTTTTCTTTCTACTGGGGAATACTTTCAACAGGGGTGAACTTGCCCTTTCTGATTCTGAAGCTTTTGAAAGAAATGGGAACTTCTGTAATTCTTTTCGATAAAGACATTTTTTAAGTCAACCTGTATTTATTTTCACATGCCTTGAGCCTTTTTAGGATGGATTGCTAAAATTTTGTGCCTCACTTCATGAATGCAGGGAGGCACATCTTACACATTAGGATTTTTTTTGTATGGAGGGCATATAATAGAGCTGAAGATTCCTGGTGGCCAGTCACCCGCTGGCGACTCAATTCTTTTGTTTGGCCACCCATTAATTCACGCCCAGGTGCCATGCCATAGATAATAATTTTCTGGAAATTTCTATTGCAGTTTTTTTTTAAATTACCATAAAAATATGTTGAATGATTTTGATTTTCGCTTTCAAAAATACCCCCCCCCCCACACACACACACTGTCCTCGCAGAAGTAAATAAAGAGTGTTCCGCCGACAGCTACTGCAATGAGTTCTGTGACGCCACCAACAAATCAGAGAGCTGGGGCTTCTGGGAGGCAGTGATATCCCCCCAGAAGCAGGTGAAACAGAGGAATTAGTAACTCATCCCAACAGTGGCTTTGGCACACCAGACTTTCTGTCATGCGGCGACACTTCCTCCCTGGTATTTCACCAACTGTGAAACAAAACAAACAAATAAATGAAATAAAAAGTGGATTCTTGTGTAGAATCATGGTAGAACCTTCGATTAGGGTCTGGGTGGCGTTTACACAGTGTTGCAAAAATGCACTGATTAAAAAAAATAATAATCAGCTTTTTTTGTATATACAAAACTATTATGTGCATATTTTTTGCATGAGATTCAACAAAATTAGCATAAATGATGCAAAAATCTGCGTAAACACGATCCCTGTACAAAGCATTAATAAAAAAAAAAAAAAATTATTAATCCCACCCCCCCCCCCGCTCAAAATAACCGATTTTAAGTTGCAGAAGTGAGGGGAGCTATAATCAGGTTTTTAAGGTATTTTTACTAGAAGGGAAATATTTATTTTTAGGTAAAAAATAAAGCCCAGCTATTGCCACAGATTTAGAACATATATTAGGAATTTATATTCCTAAGTGTATGACTATTGCTCTTAATGTTGTAATCCCCCAATTCCTTTCTCCTATAAAAGGCAACCATCAATCTTGTCTGTTTATACATTCCTGGAACTGCTCACTACAGAAGCAGTTTTTTTTTTTTTTTTTTTTAATGTTGCATGTGGAACTCTATCGAAATCTGTCTTAGTTTCATTTTTCTCTAGCTGTGTTCTATTTTTTTTTATCAAAAATCCCTATCAATAGAACAAAAAGCTATTGAAAATAGGCTTTACATCGTGTTCAGGACTTACATTACAAATGTTTGAACCAGTAAAAAGTATAAAATTGTGGTGGGATGACAGCATCCTATCAAGACAACCCAATTGGATGGAAAAATAAGGACACGTTCTGTCATTCAGTTAATAAATGCTATAATATTTTATTTGTTTTCAATTTTAGTGTTTGGAGATAAATATACGAGTTACTGCTATATAAATGATGCCATAAGGTTAAAATTCCCAACCATTTATATTTCTTAATGATCATCCACTTGCAGCTTGCAGTCATCACTTCAAAATAGATTTTCTTAATTTTTTTTTCAATTATTTCTACGTTATCTATTATCGCCTCTCTCTCTCTATAAGCTAGTACAAGCAAATAAAACAGATACTACCAATTATGTGCATACTTGTCATAGCCAATGTGCTAAAAATTGTGGTAAGTACTGGCTCCTAGATGAAATGGATTGAGGAGCCACTCGCCGCTGGGGGAAAATGGGAATCTTCAGCATGAGTGTACAATAGTTGAAATTGAATCTCCAGAAAAAATTTCAATGGACACCCTAAAATTTTGTATTTTATTGTATACAAGATCGCGTAGATCAAAATTCTCGTAACTGAGCGAAATAGCACCCTAGTGCTAAAAAGTCATCAAGCAGGGGCTAAAATATATTTTGCCAACTAATATTTTAAGACTATTTGTTAGCGTTAGTGGTAGTTGCATTATGATCGCGCTCATGCTAAAAATATTCATTTTATCATGCTAAAAATATTCATTCACCCATGCGAAGAATGGGTACGTAATTAGTTTTATAATAAATAATTTTTATTGTATGAAACAAATGTAAGAAGTTTCACTTTTACTTTAATATTTTTTTAACAGGGTGTAGTTGTCGTTAACAGCGCAAGTTGAAGCAAATTAGAAAAGCTAGATTACGAAATAATGTAAAACAACGATAACGCGTGCACACAAACACAAATTAACAGCCTATTGACGTCAAAATGAGTAATCGAATTCATTACATTATTCTCTATACTTCGCACAGTAGCTAGAATAAAAAATAGCAGTTACGCATGCCCAATAATCCATGATATTTTGATCTTTCCCCAGTTTTAAAATATCCGATTTGCAATATTTGACACATTATCGTAACTCCAAAAAACGTCGCCAAGCGGTGGGCTGAAGCACATTTTAGTCCTGATTTTTATTTTAAGATGTCTATGATCAATATTAAAGGAATGAAATCCTAGATGAGTGGTTTTGAAACACCCATGTAAAGCTATGTGTTAGAGCAGTTTTTACCAGTACACATATCATGTAAAGCATGCATTAAAATGGATATTTGCTTCTTTAATTCAACTTTTTATGTTTGAAAGTGAAAATTTTAATGTTTTTTTTACTATACAAAAGTGACTTTTCCCTTTTCAGGAGAAGCTATGAAAGAGTGCAATATGAAGTTCGATCACGTCTTTTGTTCTCCATCCTTAAGATGCGTCGAAACATGCGCAAATGTTTTGAAAGGTAATCGCAATTTTAACTCTTTCTGTAATAGTCTATTTTGTTTTCATGTGTCTCTTTTTTTTTTTTTTTTTTTTTTTTTTTTTTTTTATGTTTGTGTATAATGTTTAAACTTGGTAAAATTTTAAAACAATTTTAGTAGGCGATTTTAATATAGATTACAATTCTGAAGAAGTGTTTTATGGAATAAGAAAGGTAAATAGGTAAAAAGTGGGTTATGATACATTTTCTAGCATAATCAATAGAACGAGGAAGATAACTAGGGCCAGAGTTGTTATGATTTTGCCCAACTTGAAAAAACCCGTGTGGGTTTTTTGAAAAAGCGCTCTTGAAAAAACCCGAGAAAAAAACCCAACTTAGTTTTTTCAAAATTTCAACTTTTAATTACTTAGATAATGCATTGCTTAATATCAATACGTCACTTGTAAAGTTTATAAACAGCTCCCTACCTACCACCACTACCTAAGGGAAAAAAAAAAATCAGACTTCACATAGGCATAAAAACTTCTAGGGTAAATTTTTATGCCTATCTGTATTAAAATGAATAAAAGATTTTTTAACCATAAAAAAATTATTAGTTTAAAAAGTTTCTAATGAAGCACTAGTACATCACTGTTTAAAATTATGACTAATAGTCCATTGATCTAAGAGCAAACCATGATTGGAGTTGCTATTGCTACTGATTTATACATTTTTTACTTCCTTGTACGTAGTATAAGGAAGTAATGTGATCCCGAAAAAATTTTGGGGGCCAAATTTCGACATAAAAACCGATTTTGACTACCTCTAAATTTAATTAAAAAAATTTTTTTTCGATGCATCTCATCGTAGGCTAGCATGCACGATCCTATTAACGCGTCTGCAACTCATTTTGACCAGTGGCGAGTCTACTGTGGCCAGTTTTTTCCATGCCGTCTGTACGTACGTACGTATGTATGTAACTCGCATATCTCAAAAACTATTGGTCGTAGAATGTTGAGATTTGATATTTACGATTGTTCTATGATCTAGTTGTGCACTTCCCCTTTTGGTGGCAATCGAATGGATAGTTTATGTACAGGACCGCCCAAAAGATTCGAAATACATGACGCTCTATGGGCCGAAATTCATTAAACTCGCCTAACTCAAAAGCTATTAGGCGTAGAATGTCGAAAACTTCATATTTTTGGATAGTTGTAACATCTAGTTGTGCACCTCCCCTTTTGGTTCCATTCGACTGGATAGTTTATCTACAGGACTGCCCAAAAACATTCGAAATACATTACACTCAATGGGCCGAAATTCATTAAACTCGCAAATCTCAAAAACTGTTAGGCGTTGAATGTTGAAAACTTTATATTTAGGATTGTTGTAACATCTAGTTGTGCACCTCCCCTTTTGGTTCCATTCGACTGAAATAGTTTATCTACAGGACCGCCCAAAAGATTCGAAATACATTACGCTCTATGGGCCGAAATTCATCAAAGCGTTTTTTAGAGGTATTGGGCTATTTCAAACGACTCAGAAGTGATATATGCTGTAAAGAGTTAGAAAATGAATTTCTCCATTAAAAAAAAGTGTCTTTATCATTTATAGTTCTGCTACAGGAACACTCAAAAAGATTTTCCAATACATTACGGTCAATAGCAATTTTAGGGGCATTCATCCATTTTCAAGCACAATAACGTCCTACCACATAAGTTAGGTAATGGTCCGACCACGGTCACGTGCCTCCCTCAAGAACTATGCCAAAAGTCGCCAAGCTTGGCGACTTTTTGGTGTACGTGTGTGCATATTTAACTCTCAAATCTCAAAAACTATTATGAAAATTTCATATATAAGAATGTTGTAACATCTAGTTGTGCATCTCGATTTTTTGGTTCCAATCTACTGGAGAGTTTTATTTACAGGACCACCAAAAAAGAATTTCAGTACCTTCATGTCTATGGACATCTTTAATATAATACAACTGTAGACAGTCATTGTTTTGGTACATGCCCAAAATCTCGCCGTCTGTCCCTCGACCTTGGCGAGTTTTTGGCGAAATATCGCCAAAATTTGGCGATAGTCCAGTCATTTGGTCTATGCCCAAAGTATCGCCATTTGTCATCGTTCTTGGCGAGTTTTGGCGAAATATCGCCAAATTTGGCGATAATCTGTCATTGTTTGGTTCATGCTTAAAATCTCGCCAAAATGTCGTTGACATTGACGAGTTTCGCCGAAATATCGCCAAATTTGGCGCCCAAAAAATTATTTCCTATTTTGTATAACTCTAAAACTTTAGCCCGTAGATTTTTTAACTTTGTATTTAGAACTATTGTAATATCTAACTGTTTTCAATATCTTTTTTGACAGCAATCGACTGAAAAATTTATTTACATGGTGAGCCAAATGACTTTGAATACATTGAGGTGTATAGATGCATTCAATTCATTGAAAGTCTGTGGTCAATGACTACTTTGGCTATCCCCAAAATCTCGCTGACTATCTCAAGTTTGTCGGCTTTTGGTGAAATATCGCCCAATAAAGTGTCCAAAGGAAATCTTCCAAATTGAACTCAGCTTGGCGATATCGAAATATTTCGCTAGAAATCGCTAAACCTTACTATTATTGATATTTTATCTCTTTCAAACAAATAAATTTAGAGGAAGTGCGTCGAAAATATTTTTGATCTAATGGACGTGCAAGGAAGTCATGTGTTGGACACATCAGATTTTTTCATTTATGATTAATAATTGTAATTAGTTATAACTATTAATTTAACCATTTTTTATTTATAATTGATTTTTGTAATCCATTAGTTGCTTTAAGTTGTATTGAGTAATAAGCAAATTTTTTTCCAATATTCTGAAACCCCATCCCTTCTGATAAAACCCCAAAAACCCAGATAAAACCCGAAAAACCCTGATAAAACCCCCAAAACCCTGGAAAAAAACACCAAAAACCCAGTGGGTTGGTTTTTTTTTTCTGAAAAATTATAACCCGTGTTTTTCTGAAAAAAACACGGGTTTTTAACAACCCTGACTAGGGCCCAACATATGTATTGTGATATGCTTTTAAAGATAGAGGATTGTAGTGCCTATTTAAAATAGAAAGTGTTTCAGATTTTCATTTTCTTACTCTTTTTTTTATTTTTAGCCTGTGACCAAACATCTTTAAAAATGAATATTGAACCTGGACTTTTTGAGTGGTGTGGATGGTACAAGACGGGTATGCCAGCCTGGATGAGCCTCGCCGAACTTCAAGCAGCAGGCTTCAACGTTTCCTCTGATTACAAACCTGTGATAGATGCTGTCGCTCTCAATACTTCAGAAAGTAGCGAGGAATATTATATGAGAAATTTTCTCATATCTTCTAAACTGCTCGAGTCCTATTCTGGTCGGTATCATCACTAGATTGCTCGTAAAAAGTTTGCATGTGTTGTGTGTAGTATTTATCCATTGAGGCATATGTACGAGGGCTGTCTGAAAAATTTCCGACCTCAACATGTAGATGGCAGCACTTGTCCATGAAAGTTGGAGAACCTATTTGCGTAGGGTTTGATAAATACAGAACAAAATTTCAGCTATTTTGGACTTGCAGTTGTTGTTTGACATTCATTTAAGTGAGTCGATGTAATTGTTTGTATGAAAATGAAAAAAATTGAGTATCGTGTTGTTATCAGGTACTTGTTTTTGAAAGGCAATACACCTACACAAATTAAAGATGAGTTGGATTCTGCGTACGGAGACTCTGCACCATCATTTACTACAGTTAAATTTTGGGCAGCTGAATTCAAACGTGGCCATACCCGCTTGGGTGATGATGAACGTTCGGGAAGGCCACGGACAATAACATCGCTCGAGTTCATCCAATGGTGCTGGACGATCGTCGAATAAAAGTTAGGGAGATAGCAGAAGCTATGAACATGTCTAAGGAACGTGTCTGTTATATTCTCAATCAAGAATTAGGTATGAGAAAGCTGGCTGCACATTGTGTGCTGCGTTTGCTCACTTTGGACCAGAAATGAGTTCGAATGAACATTTCCAACACTTCTCTGACGCAGTTTCGACGTAATAAATCAGAATTTTGGCGACGATTCATTACTGTAGATGGAACATGGATTTATCATTATACCCCAGAAACAAAAATACAGTCAAAACAGTGGACTGCACAAGGGGAATCCGTTCCAAAAAAGGCAAAGAGTGCTCCTTCAGATGGAAAAGGAATGGCGACTGTTTTCTGGGATAGCCATGGAGTTGTCTTAATCGACTACCTAGAAAAAGGGAAAACCATTACAGGAGAACACTATGCATCCTTACTCGACACATTAAAGGCAGAAATTATGGAAAAACGGCCACATTTGAAAAAAAAAATTTTTTTCACCAAGACAATGCTCCAGCTCATCCTTCAGCAGTTGCCATGGGTAAAATCTATGAAAATTCATAGATTTTACCAACATAACCAAAATTGGTTTGAACAGGTCGAACATCCTCCTTATTCATCCGATTTTGCCCCCCAGTGACTTCTTTTTCTTTCCTAATCTGAAAGTGGCTCTCGGAGGACAGAGATTTTCGTCTACTGAGGAGGTCATAAACTTTGTCAAGAACTATTTTGCAGAGAAAGAATCTAAGTACTATTTGGATGGATTAAAAGGATGGGTGCATCACTGGGAGAAATGTATAGACTTACAAGGAGACTGTCTATGTAGAAAAATAAAATTGAATTTGGAGAAAAAATCTCTTTTTTCTCTGTTAGGTCGGATACTTCTCAGACAGCCCTTGTAGTTCCAGAACCACCTCAGTTTATGTTTTACCAGAGTAAACACTTTCCACCCCCTTTTTTTTTTTGCAAGTTCAATGATCTACTTCATCACCCTGCAAAGCCTGGTGAATCCAGTCTTGTTCACTCCTGTAGAAAAATGCTTCCAAAGTGTTGGTTTCAAATCAAAACTGCTTCTCAGGGAAATGTTTTTTGTGTTTCCTGACATGTTGGATTCAGCTGGGTTTGGAACTGAATGCCTCAATTATAATGCAGGGTTCGCACTAGACTGCGGGATTGTGTGATTCCCGCAATGCCATATTTAATCCCACTCAAAAAAATAAGTCGTGGGCTTTTCCCACGTGCTGGGTTGTTCAATTTTGATGAAGCAGCTAAAATATTGAATGGGATAAAGAATCAAAGATATCATTAAATTGTATTGTTATCAAAATCATTTGTGCATTACATTGCTAATTTTGATATTTATAATCTGCTGAGCTCATTTTAGGCGGGGTCAGGGGGGGCACCGCGCCCCAATGCCCTGTAAAAAAAAAAAAAAAAAAAAAAAAAAAAACGTTAGCTCCCGATGATGAAAAACTAGACACACTCTTTTGCCAGCAAATTTTTTTAAAATCTCTTAAGTTTCTTGGCCCTTTTATTTGTTCAACTGTTATTTGTTTGCTCACACGTAATGTGCTAATGATACATGACAAATGAAAGGGAGGAATTTGCGCAACTTTTATGGTAATAGAACTCCCACCCCTCTTTCCTTCTCTGGGAAGCGCTGGCTCGGGAGGCCCAGTCCGGGTAGTAGACTAGTAGAGTAGCCCATGGTGATGAGAAAGGGGGATGGAAATCAACTGTGTAAAAATTCATTCATCTGTAATTTTTTTATTAATGGACCGATTTGTTTGAAATTTTGGGGATCACTTTGAAATGCAAAAATTGATTCAGGATCTAAATTTTAAAAGGACATCTTAATTTGTTCAAAAGTTAGAAATTTACTGTCAAAACATAATTTCCCCTCCCTTTCTTTGTGGTTTTCTTTCTAAGCTACAGGGAGAGGGAAAGGCAGAGAAAGATAGAATTGATGTTCTTATATCCTTTCCGACTATTTCAATATTGCCACTTAAATAGGTGACCATTAATTGCTAATATTAACAGAATACTTATTATGGCTGCATGATAATCCTGAAAAAAATTTTAGCTATTGTTGTCTATTAAAAAAAAAAAAAAAAGTAATAAATAACTGGAATTTGTAATGGAATATACATTGAATAACTGGAATAGATATTTATACCATTATATGGTTCTTTCGAACAGAAATGTTATTAATATTTCCAAGTATTATCTATTATATTTAAATTGTTTGGACTATTGAATTAGTTCTTACAGAGACAAGTGAATGATGAAAAATTGAAGGAATTAAAAATTTTTATTTTTATAGGTGTAATAACTTAAAAACTGAAAAAAATTTAAAAAATGAAAATTTAGGTTTAGAACAACTTAACTTTATTAAGTGTTTCTTATTTGAGTTAAACTTTTATTGATGATTCTTAACCCTTTGAGGCGCAACTCTTTCCCAATGCTGAAAAAAGGGCAGCCGTTGCCATCGCTCGACTTAACTACCAGCAAGATGGCGGACGATCGAAACTCTCATCACGTGCCACAGATCTAGAGACCTTTTTTGACGCAGCTGGCTGTGCGCGAGCACAGCCAGCTGCATCAATTTTTTTTTTTTTTTTTTTTTTTTTACTCGACTTATCAGATCCCAGCTCATTCTAAATCCTATAATTTGTTCGAATTGAATTTCAAGACATTGTACTTCATGGTGTGTAAAACGCTTAAAATGTGTTTATTTTTCTTTTATGTGCTTAAAAAACACTGTGCCGGTCGGCTAGCTTTGGGGCAGAGAGCAGGGGCGTAAGGAAAAAAGACGTAGATCATTCCATGAAAACAGACCACTTGAGACAACAACACATTTTACTAACGAGAACAACGGTTACAACACACAAGTTACATTTAGAATGAATAATCACTATCTCAGAACATACGGTAGATGCTACGCGCGAATACGCGAGCGAAGAGAGAGATGAACGAACGTTCTCTCTCCGGCAGGGGGAGCGTCGCATGAAAGAAAGATGATATAGGAGGCGCGCTACAACACTCATTAAACACTACTAATTTAGACGTAGATCAAAGGTATTCCTTTCAAAATTCACAGCTGTGTAATTTCGAAAGACCGCTAAGCATGTTTCGCCCAGGGCCACTAAAACCCTGAGCATCAGTCTTTTAACCCTTTGAGGCCCAACCCTTTTCCAGTGCTGAAAAAAGGGCAGCCGTTGCCATCGCTCGACTTAACTACCAGCAAGATGGCGGACGATCGAAACATTCATCACGTGCCACAGATCTGGAAACAATTTTTTTACGACAGCTGGCTGTGCCCGGGCACAGCCAGTTGCATCAAAAAATGGGTCTCAAGATCTGTGGCACGCGAAACGTTTCGATCGTCCGCCATCTTGCTGGTAGTTAAGTCGAGAGATGGCAACGGCTGCTCTTTTTTCAGCATTGGGCAATCTTTCCAGCTGTTTTCGCGTTCTTCCATTTTTCAGCAGATGTCAGTTCTGTTAAAAAGAATCGTGACCAATTTTTTTACGGGAAATGAACGTGCTAAAAAGTAAAGGATTATGCTGGAGCTATGTCACCCGCAACTATTTTTATAGAAATCAAATCTATTCTTCGTGACAGGTAACAGTCTAAACGTCAGAGTTTGGTGATCCCAGAGCGGGATCACTGCGCCTTAAAGGGTTAACAAGGTGATCAAATAAATCTTTTATTAAAATCTTCTTATGCAAAATGTTTACTTAATTAAGCATTTTCTTGTCTGTTAGGTATGTTTGGACAATTATTTTTGCTATAAAAAGAAGCCTTAAAAATCTTTTAAAGAAGTATTCTTATTAATTAATTATTTATAATTTATTTTAATAAGGTAATTAACAAAGTTACTTAAAATTAATTTAACCATTTATTTACATAACTTAGCTTTATCAACTTAATTAATTTTATCTAATTTTTAATAAAGACTAGTAATTAATTTATTAATAAAGATTACTAATGAATTATTATTAATTTAAAAATCAATAAAGCATTGTTTTACTGAATTTTTCATAGTTTTTTTCCCGAAGTAGAAGTGCTTATAATCAGGATATGTAATGTTCTTTTTAAGAAACACAATGTCCTTTCAAAATAATGATGCCCATTTTTAAAACCTTTGCACCCAGCCATTTTTCCTACCTAGAATGAGCTCTTATCTTAGTTGCATTGTATTTTCGTAATGACATTAATTTTGCTTGTAAAATGTGAAAAAAATAATAAATTTTTGGAAATAAACAAAATTCTCGTTCTCACTCAGATTTTTTTAAATCCCACTTAATTTTGGAGCCAGAGTGGGAGAATCTCACCCAATTTTTTCCCCTAGTGTAAAACCCTGTAATGGATGTATTTCTGCATTTTATAATTTATTTTAAGAGAGTATATAGTTTTCTTTATTTTTTTCCCTCTCCTTTACTGCTGGGCAGGAACTTAAATAGACTTTTTTTTTTTTACTAGTTGCTCCAAATCTATGAGTCGGTCAAATGTAAACAAAACATATGGGGGGGGGGGGGAAGCAAATACACTATTGAGTATTTCAAAAGTAATTGCTGTGACAAAGTTCACATATTTTTCAAGTCTTACAATAATGTTCTTTTGTTTCGTCTTTCAAAATTTAATATTCCGTATTAATTTCTCGCTCCACTTTGCTTTTCTGCTTGATAAGTGTGCGTTTGTTTTTTGTTCGCATTTGCGGTTTTTATTCTAAATTAATTTCACTTTAGCATATGCTGGGTAAGTTCTTGGTGCCTCCGTCTTTGCTTTCTCAGGGGGGGTTGTAGACTTTTGTTTTGGCATTTGCCAAATTCTGGCAGTGCTGCCTTTGCGATTTTCTGTTGTTCCGTTAATTTCAAATGTTTATATTTATTACGCCTACTGGACAGTTGTTGTCACATGGGGCTGTGGCTTATGAGTGCTCATATTTTACTCACCAACCTGTAAAGAGCTGGCAGTTTTGTAAGAAGTTTTCAGTACACTTCTCAATAGCTCTCCGTCAAAGGAGGTTGTGTTCTTTTTTATGGGACTCCAGCACTCCGGTGGCCAGAATGATTAGATCACTGCCTGGTGTTATTTTCTACTAAAGCAATGTACTGTACGTAATTGAACTTGTTTCCTTTAAGACTGTTTTTCTGATACCTCCAATAGAAGTAGCTTTTCAGAATTCGAGTCGTCTGCCAGTTTTCTAAGTCTTCAGCGTAACTCAAGGATTTTATTAACACACTATACGTTATGTAAAATGGCCGAGGGAAGGTTTCACGATCCACCATCGACAACTCCCTCATAATTGCTGTAACTGTTAATGCATGTCTCACACTGGGAGGCAAAATAGTCAATATCTTGGAAAAATGTTTGCGGTTGCCTATAGAATCATAATTGTACCCCACTTTGCTCAAAGCGAATAGACACCCTCTTAATACAATCACTCAAAATAACTATTGTTCAAAACATAAAATAATAAAAAACTTTGTAAAATAACACCCTAAAGTTTACTTCAACGGCCCTACAGCTGTTTTGAGCAAAAACTTTTTGGCCCTTCCTCAGTGACAATCACTTGAAGATAGGAACGGGGAACTGAAAAGAAAGTAATAGTTCCCCGTTCCTATCTTCAGGTGATTGTCACTGAGAAAGGGCAAAAAACTTTGTGCTCAAAACAGCTGCATAGCCATAGAAGTAAACTTTAGGGTGTTATTTTACAAAGTTTTTTATTACTTTAAGGCAGAATCTTGTCTAAATGGCCAGGAATGTGGATGGACAGCCGTCATTCTGTTTCGACTGAAGACCTTTTGGGCTTGTCCCGTCTCAATTTTGCTGGGATTCCCTTATACAGTCGAAATCTCTCCCACTTTCTGTATTTTTAAAGCCCTTAAGAAATTCATCTATTTGCTTTAGACGAAGATGTGTGCACTTGCATGCCATTATGGCTTCAAAGGCAACCACAAACATTTTTGCGTGAAGACGTCGACTATTTTATTCCACTGGGAAGTGGGATGAATGTATTGCATTACAACAATTACTTTTGAAATAATGTTTACTTTTTTCCATCTATCTCAATTTCAACTGACCTTTACACTAAGCACTTCTAAAATTTTGATCTGTAGCCAGTTTTTCCGAGCAGCATTGAGGAATGCCACACTCCAGAGTTCCCCCCTTGACTACATCACTGATCGGAATTAGTATTAGTCTTTAAGTGCAAGTTCGGAAGTCTGGAGGAAGATGTAGAATCCTATGGGTACAATAAAAATAAATTAATAAAATAGTGAACTGGACGTAAGAAACGTGGAAAGATTACAAGAAAAAAAATAAAACAATAAATAAACAGTGCAGAAATATGCTTCAGTTATATTATTTATTTATCTTTATTTTATCAAAAAAAAAAAATTATGTGTTGTTCTGTTTATCAGTAATTACAAATCCATTTGTGTGCTGTTTATGTTTCTCTCAAAGTTTGAATTATTTTGTCTTTTATGCACCCGTTTTTGCAGAGCACTTTTGTTATTGGATGACTGTTTCACTTTAGGTAATCTCCTTCTGGTCGGGCATGCAGCGACGTTAGATACCTGCAGTCGACAATTGACAGGAAGGGCACCTCGAAACGAGAGAGAACTCCAATGTCTCGTCCAGAAGATCCCCTATGCCAGCATATCCATTGTGGAGGAGAAACCGGACAGGACGTGGCATCTCGTAGACCCCCCTTTTCCGCCACTCAGGCATTGTGACAACTTAAGTTTCGATTGGCACGTGCTTTTAAGTTAAAGGAATGTGTGTGGTGTATCATTGTGTGTTATATTTAAGTGCAGTGATCGATGCAGATGAAATTTGGGTCCATTTTGTGCAACCCTTTCACAAAATTACAACTGATTAAAGTGCCCCATTCACAAAAATAAAGCAATGTATTTAAATAGACCCTTTTGTAAAAAAGAAAGACTTACAATGACATGGTGTCTACCAGGTTTCATAAACTGAATTTCATGATTTTTTCATGATTTTCATGAGCGTATTTAACTGTAAAAAATTATTGTTGCATATGTCATTGTAATGTAGAATTTCGTATAGTTAACAAATACATATAGTAATACTACTCAGCTTGGCAGCATGAACGTTTTGTCTATCTCCTCAGAAAGCTCAAATCTGGCATTGTGAACAACTTTGGTTTTTCTCGAGTTACTCAAAGGTGGCAGTCTGAACGCACCCAAAAACAAAAGAAAAATAAACTACAACAAGTTCTGTTTTGTTTACGATCATCCCGCTAGTGGTTACGACAAAGACTTACAAATTTCCGGTTATGTCAAGACCCTTTCAAGCATTCATTTGATATCAAATTGCCTGGAAAGGGGATTTTTTTTTTTTAAACAGAAAAATTCATGACCGAAAGGCAAAATTCATTACTTTTATGATCATTTTCTGAAATCATGACTTTTTCGTGACTTTCATGATTTTCATGACCGGTAGACACCCTGATGACGTATTCACGAAAATGCAATTGGATAAAACAAATTGAATTAACAAAATATGGGTACAATTGATTAAACCAGCCCTTCATTGGCATTTTGTCCTACATTTTGATTTGTTTTGTAAATTATTTTAACAAAAAAGGTCTGATTTTTACAAAATTAGGTGTGGAAATTCACAAAAATGAACTGTTTTCTCACAAAAATGGGACCCCGAAATAAAATCCTGGATCGACCCCTGAAATGAGTCTGCTTTTAGTATAGGAGAAATGAATATGCCTTCAGGAAGTGCCCTATGTACTTAGAGCTGAAATGTTCACATTCCATAAATGAGAAATGATAGTTGTGAAATGGGTTGGCATTTTTCATTGTTTGCTTATCATTTGATTTATGATTCTGTGTGACGAATGACTGCAGTTTTATTGTAGATGGTCCATGCCACACTATACTGTCAAATTGGTTTCAAAATACCATAGGAATGCTGATTTGTAGAAAATGAAATCCTATGCATTATTCTTAATACATGAAACAGAAAATTTAAAGTTTTCTTCTGTGTATAAATTGCCTTGTCAATAAAAAAGATTGAGCTTGTAAAAACTTCTATGAAATCAGTCAAACAAGCAAACAAAAATTTACGTTCACACATAGTCAACTTAACAACTGAATTTAAAAAATAATGGAGACTTCACTTTATTTTGCAACTGTAAATCTTGTACATTCATGTAACTAAAGTACTAATGATATATGTATACATATGGATATTTTATAAACTATGATTAAAAGTAAATATCAGTCAATATTAAAATTTAGGAAAATGCTATGTGTATTATGTAGAGATTCTATTCTCTTTTTAGTCTTAAACATTCTTTTATTAGTAACAAATCAAATTACGATCCAAAATAAATCCATTGCCGAATTTTTGTCATAATACTGTTGCTTTTTTTCAGTTCAAAATTTCTTTTTAAATTAAATGATAATCCATCATGCGTGAAATTTAGAAACGTAAGAGCTCACACGAAGAAAACATATCTGATTCCAAAGATTCTTAAAGGCACGAGAGGCAGCATTTT
This sequence comes from Cheiracanthium punctorium, assembly GCA_038373885.1. NCBI lineage: Eukaryota > Metazoa > Arthropoda > Arachnida > Araneae > Cheiracanthiidae > Cheiracanthium > Cheiracanthium punctorium. Next base: position 142,408 of record JAWZYV010012046.1, read on the forward strand.
TATATTGTACAATTATTCAAAAGAATTTGTGTTTCATTAAAATTTGACTGTACTATCTTAAATTTGTGTTGAATAATAATTGTGGCATTTAAGTATCAAGACCCGCTCAATCCATTTTTATAAATTTTATAATAAAGAGGAAAAACAGATGACACTCTTCTCATTTAATTTTCCTAAAACAATTGATTTTTGTTTGGACAACCTTTGGTGTACAATTCCGAATCTTTTTTCCCTTTTTATGGCTCCAAGTGTGTGTTTCGAGCACCTTCGATGTGTGGCATTCTACTCCCAGTGGAATATTGTTATTGACACATCATTGTAGCATTTAAAGTCTGACACTTAAAAACTTAACAAGTCAAAATAGAACAAGAATAAATTGGAACTGTCGGTGGATAGTCAACAGTTGGCAGTACTGTCTAGTTAAAGAAAAGCAATTTTGATTAAGCTGGTTTTGAAGAAAAAGTCCCCCCCCCCCCTTCTTCCTTCCAAATTTCAATTAATTTAAGCAGTATCTCAATTTTGTGTCAAGTATTAGTCTGTAAAATTGAAAGTAGATCAGTTGATAAATTATTTTATTGATCTCTTAAATTCATGTGAATGCCTGGTGGCCTGCAGGATAGTCTTCTGCAGAAGAATGGATGGGGCTTGAAATAAAACCAGGATTGGACAGTGGTTTCCAACCCGATTGAGCTGGATTGAATCCAAATTGCTTTGTAGCGTGGCAGTATTAACCAATAACTATAAAATAAATATTTTTAAAAAAAACATACCTAGGTAGTCTCTTCTGTTGAAATGACTGCAGGATGTATTAATGAGTCTTATTTATTGGGTAAGTCATAAGGTGCCCTTTCATATTTCACAAAATATTTATCAACACATTATAGTGTGTTTTAATTCATATCATAACAAATGTACTGATACTAAGCAATACTAATACTATACCTTCATTTCTCTCCCTTAAATAAATGCTAAATTTAAATATTTAAATCCTCCATGGTTCAATTTCATGAAAAAAATCGAGCCGTGTCATCTCGAGGCGCTATTCAGAATCACACAAATGGATAATAGGATGCAAAGTGAGTGACCCTGTTTATGAGAATTATATCATTATCAAATTAAAAATATAAATATGGATCGAGCCGGTTTTGATATTGATTGCTTCAGTCCTATTTTTAAAAAAATGACGGATTGACTTTCTGAAGTATAATGCTATAAAGCTGAAGCTTTGATTTCTTAGAACATGAATCCATAATCTTACTACTTATTTTTTTAAATAGCAGAGACTTTTTTTATTCTCACTGGACTGCTCTTGTGGTGTGTAAGCTCCCAAGTTTTGCAGCGGGTGAAAGGCGAACCTCTTTTACCCAAAACACATGTACTGACGATAAGTACATGTTTATGAATTTTATTTTACAAAGTTTTAATTATTTCAAATAGAATAGTTTTTTGCTCAAAGTGGTGTATGCATTAAAAATCTGAGTTTAAAAAAATAGTGTCCATAAAGTCTTCGTACAACTTCAAAAATTCATTGGAAAGATGGATGAGCTATGAAAATTTAAATTTGCTATCGATAGTCAGTGACTATTACAGCTGTTATTGATTATTTTATTGCCCATTTTAGATAACATTTTGAAGAGCTAGAAGCCCAATCTATCAAAATGGCTGCACCTCAAGAAAAAGTCCAATGTGTTTCTTGATTTACAGCAACAAAATTCGATACTCAGTGGACTCAATTTCCTGGATGAACATTTCTAGTAGGGTGAATCAGACGAGACGTTCCGATTCCCTAGATTTATTTCTGTGGGGGTATTTCAAAGATTGTCTATAACCCAAACTGTGTGCAGGATATCACTGTCTTGAAGCAAAAGATCATAAATGCCATCCGCACTATTGATTGCATTTTATCGCAGTGGACATGGCTGAAAATTGAGTATGTCCTGGATGCGTTTTGCACAACTAATGGTATGCACATAGAGGTTTATTAATTGCCATAAAAAACTTAAATAATTGCATCTTAAAATAAAAATAATTTTCAACATACTATCTTTACCTTTTTTTTTGCACTGTGAAAATGTCTTAGATGTCATACCTGCCTTATTATCAGGAACAAAGGGATGTTAATTAGGCTTGATTTTCCTCTCTCCTGCTCGACCACGCATTTCTCATTCTTTCTTTAACACCTGGCTCCATCTAGTATCTAGCGTTGTATGTTCCATATTACTGCATGTATATAGTCAGTTACAGAGTGTTCTGCAAGCAACTAAACAGGCGACTTTTGCTACTAAATGAGAGATAAGGCAACTAGGGATACGTTTTTGGTTTAAAAAAATGCTATTTTCAAATATATCTTAAGTTTGGCAAGAAATTGTCAAACCTTAATATTATTGAAGGGCACTAAAATGGAGAAATCGTGGTATTTTGGCTGCTTTTTTTATTCTGGTGAGGCTGCTCATGGTACTGTTTTCAACTCCAAAACACTGGAGTTAAGATCTCTATTGTTTCGCTGAAAAAAAAGAAGTGTTTGCAGTTATTGTACTGGGCTAATTTTTGAGTGTTTTTAAAATCATTTATTATTTCTCTTGTACTATTTTTGCGATTGTAGTACCCATTTTATTATACTTTGCCTTCTCTTGTTTTCTTACTCTTTGGCTTGTTTTTCTCTTAGTGATTCCTGTATAGCAACCTTTCATTTTTTATTTATTTTTATGATTAATTCATATTCTCGTTCATTTTTCATAATTAATAATATGGAACATGCAGTGTTAGACATTAAGTGGATCTGAATGTTGGAGAAAGAATGACACGTGCTCTGTTGAGACAGAGAGAGGAAGATGGAAACTGAAGTCAAATCAATGTCGGCTGGAGATGAAGTGGATAGGACCTCGAAAGATCTAGGTTAAGACTCCCATATACCGAGCTGACGTATGCCTTCTGAAAGTTGGCCACATTAGGCTTAACACAGCAATCCTTGGCGACACCACATGGTGTTCTTATTCTGCATTTTAAACCAAGAAATTTGTTATTATGGGTGGTTGTGCCACCATAAATTGTTCTAATCATTCAAGAAATGGATTTAGAATGGCTAAATTCTCTAAAGATGAAGAAAATGGGTGATCAACGTGCGACGAAATAATTGGACACCCAGATCGTCTGCTCAAATTTGCCTTTAAGCTCGATTTTATTATTGGAAATTTTTATTGTTACCTTAGAAAATGCGTTTATCTTTCTTATTTAAAATACCACAGTGGTTTGTAGCTTGTTTAGTTTTGTTAAAACGCAAATGTTATGTTAAGAGTGCGTTTTGCATTATCGCCAAAGCTACTTGTGTTTGCAAACAAAATTTTGTTCTTTAGCATTAATAAATGTGTTTAAAAAAGCAATAGACCCCATATATGTTAATAAATTTAATTAAGCATCTTGAATAGTGTTGTATACCTACAATTATTTTCGCAATTATAATGAAATATTAAAGTTTGTCACTCATTAAGTTTACTTTAATGAAATGCCGAAGTAGAGAGATTTATATGCCAAAGTAGCGAGAAGTGCGCCAAAGAGAGCAACCCCATAGTTTCGGTTTGGGCAACTTTTCGAGACGTAAGCCGGCCTGTATTATACGGGTTCTAATCTATGTCATATTCGCAGTGCAAAAAAGGTAAAGATAGTGTGTTAATAAATAAAGGTGCTCCGAGTAAAGAATGAATGCATCATTTTTAAGTTTGTATCCTTTCATTAATTAATTTAATAAACTTCTGAAACTGTACAAAGGCTTTCTGGACACGCTGCAAATTTGTTGTTAATAAAAGTAATGCGTCTTCCTTTTGTCTATGCTATTCTAGCACTTCTGCATCCATTGCTATGTGTATCATTTCTGTGATATGGGTTGCTATGCAATGTTTAGTGTCATTATCATTCACAAGGGGTGTTTACTGATAAGTTAAGTTATTTGCTGTTAGAAGTGTTTTACAGTGTTGATAAAAAAAAACAATCTCATTCCAAAAGATACTAGAAATAAATCTCTTGGTATATACTTTTTTGTTAATTATGTGTTTTAGTATGAATTTATTATGCTCGTAGTTTTTATTGTTACAGGAGTTCTCAAACTTAAATAAATTGAAACTTTTCTGAGATCGATCCTGTTCAAGAATTAAAATGGGTCGATATCAGAAGAGCATAGAATGTGTCATAGTGTGAAATCCCTTCATAACGATATCTTGGGGGATCAAAGTAATATGAGTGAGGAGTTTGTTTTAGCGCTAAGGTACTTTACACGCGTGAAAGACTCGCACAATATCCAACTCACAAAAGTTTAATTGCATTGTAGCAAGGGTCGACTGTCATGAAATAGCTTTTGATGTACTACTGAATATGATTCAATGTTTTTGGACTGATAGTTGCTCGCAAAAGACCCGACTCGCACTCAATTGGAGGCCTAAATATAGGATTTTTTAAATTATCTTGGTGAAAAATTTCGGGGTTGCATTATATTCGGTTCAATACAGTATTTCTGTAAGTCCCATCACTTACAAGCTAGTTTCAGTTTAGGGGTACTATTGTTCTCTCCACCTATTCCTCCTCTATAATTGAATCTCAATCCCCCTCCTACTTATGTTAAGCCAATGAAAACAAAAATTTGTACCCTGTAGCTAGACATGCCAACAAGGTATAAATGTACAGCCCCCCCCCCCTCCAAAAAAAGTGATAGACTTATGGCCTTTAAATGTCTTTGCTGGGCCTCAGCAATAATGACTATTTGTGGGTTGTTACGAGAGCACCATCCTTGCTTTCCGAGGAAAGCAAATATTATTTTAGCATATGAATACCATGTTCTAAAGAACTAGAAAAATAACAGCATACAAAAATCCAGGGGTGGCCATTCCCCACCCTTGACAGTACCATGGGCTGCCAATGCCCACGGTACTGTACTGCCATGGTCAGCAGATGACTGTAAGTCAAATAAGAAAAGTTTGAGAACACCTGCTCTGTTCATCGTACTTTTATTTTAAAAATTGATTCCAAGTATTATTTTTTATAATTTCAGTATGAACTGTTTTTACCCTTCATTATTGTAAAAATGACTGATAAAATAATAAATTCTCTTCCTAATAGACTGTGATATATTGGATGCATAATTTTCACCATGACAACTCTGTATTTATAGATGTATGAATGAATGAAAATTGTAGATGTTTAAAGGGTAATGATTTCTCTGGACTGTAATACGCTGTTATAAAAGTTAATAAAAGATTTTTTTTTCTTTTTTCCAGTGTATGTTTAGTGCATTATTTTTCATGGGAAAACAAAATTGTATGCAATAATTTTTTTAATTACGTTTTTATATGCAGTGTATGTATACGGGTTGCCCCCAAAAGGTAGTAACGCACTTTAATTATTTATCTATTAGAGATAAGTGGACCCCGTGAATTTAAGAAATGTTCAAAATAAGGTTTGAGAAAAAGTTCCAATAATTCATTTTCAAAAAGTTGCATTTTAAAAATTTTTATATGACCCCCATACGGAACAATTTTCGGTACTTACGTATTATCCTCGCGGTCATTCCTGCGAAACTATTTTTTCGGCAAATGTGCTGGCAAACTGTTGCCAATTGTATCCCGAACCATCCATAATTTTACGTGTCCGGCATTTATCTTGGCGAAAAATCGCTTGTCTTGGTAGACCGCTGGGATAATACGTAAGTACCCAGTTTTCAATTAGTAAAATGCACCCCATACATTCTAATGAAGTGATGTACAAAATTTTGGACTTTCATCATAAAACACCTCAGACATATCTTTACACAAAAATAATAAGGAGCTATGCATAAATTTGAATATGATCATTTAATGCCCGAGTGCAAAAATTTATTTACTTTCATAATTTATGCATAGCAAGCCATTAAAAGTAGTTTAAGTTAGCATGTATTTATCTTCTTATCTCGGATGCTTTTCAGGATATGATTCTTAAATTTTGTACATCAACTTATTAATGTATGGAGCACATTTCACTAACTGTTTTTTTTTTTTTTTTTTGTATGGGGGTAACATACAAATTTCAAAGGTGTCACTTTTTAAAAATTAACTAAAGAAATTTTTCCTTAACACATCATACCTTATTTTTGACATTTTTTCAATTTATATCACCCATTTATCTCTAGTAGATAAAGAATTAAAAGTGTGTTACCACCTTCTTGGGTCACCCTGTGTGTTCTGCAGAGACTCAGCTTTGCACTCGAGAGCAAGGCTTGATTGCAGTAGAGCACTCGAAAGAGAATCACACAGGACACGCAGAAGGGGAATCCTCACTACAGTGTGCGGAGTACAGAAACAGTAGCGTGGTGGACAGGATGTTGAAAAACTCCAGTTTGTATTCCAACCGAGTGAAGACCACCGGGTACATGCACTTTAAATCCGTAGGGATGTATATCTGCTAGCTGGGTAGGTGAGAGAGGGTTACAGATCTGGGAGTAAACCTCTTTCTGTTCATGTTCTAAATTGTGGCTAATCGTTTTTCTCCATTAAAAACGTGGATGAGTGCGATTTCAAAAAAGCAGTGGTGGCTATTCATTAGGGGACAGAGGGCCTGCCCCCACTTTCTAATAAAAAACTCTTCATTTTATGTAGCATAATTCTTTTAATTATTTGCTTTCTTTGAAACCAAAAAATGCGCTTATTTAATGCTATTTGAAGTCTATTAATTAAAAATTCACTTAAAAGAACGGCCGTTATTTTATTTTCCCTCTCGAAAGCATACACGGGGCAATTCATGGTTTCCCAAAACTGGATGTTTCTATGTAGAAAAGCGACAAAAGCAAGTCATTTTGACAAGCTGTTGACAAAACAACGGACTGGATGCTGTCTTTACTGCACAGGTTTTTTTTTTTCTGTCCTTGCAGGATGTTCTTTGCTCCTGAAGGACAAGTTTTCACTCATTCGATAGCCATGGATGAAATTTTTCACTCTAAAGTCATTTTCTCTTTTCTTACGATCCAATATTCTTAGTAATCAGATTTTTACTGTTTTCTTTTCCTTATCTATGAAACTAAATTGTGTACTTTGTATGTTGGTATTGATTTTTAAATAAAGAAAACTTTAATAAAAAATGATGAATGAGCAACAATAATGAATATAAGTTCTATAGAATAATAAATGAAAATGGATCTTTGATTTGCAATAAAACTAACTTTTCTAACATAACTGGCCTGTAATACCAGCAAAATTACTTTGATAATCATTTGTTGCTTGAAACATTTTAAATACTTGCACTGTGTGTTTTGCTCTTTGTGCACACATTTTACTGATTTGAACTCTCACTATTTTTTCAAATTTGAACAATGAAATGACTTGCAGTATTTTTTCCCCTCTTATATGTTGGCTAATAAGAGCAAAACTCAATTGTGCAATGAAAACTATCAGAAGCCTTTCGAATCCACCAAAAATCATCTATCTGGGATCCTGGTCCCGGATAATTACCACATTCTAAACTGGAGCTAGAAAACTATAAAGAAGGAAAGTGTCAAATACCGTATTGCCCTGCGTATAAGTCGAGAAATTTTGGACAAAAAAGAGGCTTTAAAGTTGGGGGGTCGACTTATACGAGGGTCCTTAATTTTTAATTATTCTTTTTTTTAATTAAAAGTCAAAAAGGCCTTTTAAAAATGTCCTTAGAAGTCAAGAATGTAGCGATACAAAGATTGAAAATGTGTATGATGTTTTTGTTGGATTACGGCCAATTAGCTATGCATGGGCTCTAGGCTGAAGGGTAGGGTGCCCCCCGCGGAGGTCTTTCTAAGGGATCCTAACCCAATGCATGTACAGGATGAGCCAATGACGATGAAGAAGTTTTAAAATTGCTTGATGAGTCCGATATTGAATCGGATCTTGAATCTGTTTAACTTTGTATATTAGTATTTTGCCATATCATACTATCAGTAGTGTCATATTATTATTATTATTCATTATTATCAGTTTAATTTTGTATACTACTTTTGTATTGTTATCATCTTTATTATTGTATATTTAGTACTTTCTTTTTTTAAAGATGATTTTGAATAAATGTATTTAAAAAAATTAAAGTTTCTTGATCGGGAAAGTGGTGGATCGACTTATACGTGGGATTTAAAAAAAATTCAATTTTTTTTTATCAAGAAAGTGGGGGGCCGACTTATAAGCGGGATTGACGTATACGTGGGTAAATACGGTATCTAATGTATAGAAAAAATAGATAAATAAAAAATCTCGAATTCCAGTTTCTAACTAGCACCAGGGTGCTTCTACTTTTATTTTTAAATAAGCTTCGAAACCTTAAAAAACATATATAATCCTTCATAGATTCAACACTTTTATTTCAGTAGGTAAGATCTTCACAATACTGTTTTGCATGGTGGTAATCTATTTGAGGACATTTTCCCAACGGCACTGATTATTTCTCATCTTCTGAGTCTTCCTTCTTGGCATGACAGACCCCTTTTTATTGAAAAGTGAAACAAACTCATTTTGTCAGATTTGAAATGAAGAGAAGATACCCGCATGAAAAACATGAAATTCAGTGAAGCACCATTTATATGTTTTTATAATTTATACTTTTTCTGTATGTTCCTGGCAAAATCCATTGGATTGAAACGTTAAATAATTTCATTTATACATTTTCTTGAATTCGAAAACTTCTTTTATACGCGTTTTTAGAAATAAAGGAGAGAAAATGAGTGATGCAAATTTCAACAGGCTCTAATTTTATGCAAGAATACCCACTTGCCGGTGATTTAAATAATAGTGTTAAACAGGCACTTTTAACTTAAGTAGAATGAACTTATTGTGTGCATTTCCAAACGACTACAACTGAAAATTACAAACTATTTTGTACACGCGGAATGAATATGAATACAATTATTAGCTGTACATTAGATTCAGAATGAAACTATTAATATTACATACTTATTGGTGTTTTTCATTTTTATGTAATAATATAAGATGCAGTATTTTAATTTGAATCTAATTTTTTATCCTTGGTCATTAGGAAAATGTATGTACTTTTGAGAATTTTGCTTATACATGTTTTTCATTTATACGTTTCCCCCCCCCTAGTTTATTGAAAAACGTATAAGCAGTGCTTCACTGTATAAGAATAGATTCTGCATCATCAGGGCCCTTATTATTACATGGGCCAATCGGGACTTTGCCCAGGGCCCCCAATTTCAAATTTTGTTCTGAAATAGTCTTTTTTATATCAAAATTTTATGAAAATAAAACAAATTTCAGGGGCCCCTGTTGGTCATCATCGGGCACTGTGCATCCCTCAAAAAATGAAACGCAATGAAGCCCCTCTCATAAAGGCCATTTATTTCTCATCTCTAGTTTCTGGCTGTAGACTCTGTTCATTTTCTCTCCATTAAAGGACCACTCTTGATCTTATCCCCCTCTGAAAGACCATTTTCCCCCTTTTCAGCTGAAAGATAGGATGGCTTCCATGGAAAATATCAAAAAGGCTGTTGTACCCTTTTCTGGAAGGGTCCATTTCACAAGGAAAGGAAAGAAGTGAGCCGCATTCAAATTTTATCTTAAATTGGATATACCTTTTATTAAAAAGAAATTCTCACTTTTTTAGCAGGTGGAAAATATTTTTAATGACTATGTCATTTTATCTCTCAACACCCTTTATTGAAAAATGTGTCCCAAAAATGCGACATAATTTTACATGTATTTAAATACTCTTCGTTCACAACAGCTTTAATCTATTGTGACACTATTTCGCAAGCTGCAGAATAGGCATCCCATGTATTTTTCTATCAATAGGTGACACTCCTTAAAATTTCAAACTAGGGTTACCAGTCGAAATACTCTAAAGATGAGCGATAAAATGACATAGTCCATGAATATCGTTTTAATATGGCAATAATGAAACTAAATAATCAGGGGGGTCCCCCCCTGACAAGGCTCGAACAGCCGAGATTTTTTTTTTTTAATTAAAAAAAGAAAAGTGTTTACCAGTCAGTAGAATGGCACTGTAGAAAGAGTGCTTAACATGAAAGATTATTTAAAAAGTGCATTTACACGAAAGAGAACAAAAGAATAAAATGACTATATCTGGGTATATAGTTCATCAAAATATTTATTAGAAAAAAAATGCAAATAAAATTTTTACACAGTAACTCAATAAACATTCTAATTTGTAAAACACATGCCTTTGATTGCAAAAATAATGAACATTTTAAATTTGTCATCCAGAAATAAACGAACAGAAAACCTTTTTCAACTTGCACTACTGAATAACAAGGATGTAATACATCATGAAACTTTTGATCGACAGCTGCCAAATGCATACTTTTAAGATGCCAATTTTCTGCAGGGAGTCCTTGTCCGATGAGCTGGATTACTATTGGACTAGATTTCACGGAATGTTGAAGAATGATAAAATTCAAATAATGCTTGGCAACAACCCTTAAACACGTGCTCCATTACAAAGTTGTGACAAAACCATAAAAAAAAGTGCTAAATAGAGATGTTTTAGTCAATATAAAAACATCCACAGTAGGCTAGCAATCAATTATTTTAAAAACTAAGAAAATGCACTGTATTTAATTGGCATTCTTCTTTTTTTTTTTTTTTTAATAGCTAGATCTCAAGGCTGCGTACTCTATAAACCTCATCCCACACAACATAGTGCCACTCAACAAATTAAATCATTTTAAAATAATCTGTACGACTTTTGGAGTCAATTCAAATTTTATCAGAGGATGTACTTTTTAAAACATTAATAATCTAACACGGGTGTTAACATGCTATATACTTTAGGCATCAGAACTATACAGAGTGTCCCGAAAAGGTGGTAACACGCATTATTTCTTTGTCTATTAGAGATAACTGAGGAATGTCAATTGAAAAAGTGTTCTTAAGACAAAAATTCTCCGGTTAATTTTTAAAAGTTACACTTTTTAAATATGTAAATGAATCTGGCAAAACTTGAAAGCAGTATGAAAAAAGTTGCCCAAGTTGCCTCACTTTAAATTTGTTTCAAAAGTCGGCTTTTGAGTCGCTGTTGGATACCCTGTGTTAAAGGAATTTTTTCCTAACTTAATCTTTTTTTTCCCTACTTTTATTTTGAGCATTTTTTCAATTGACACGATTTACTTATCTCAATTAGATGATGAGTGAAACAGTGTTGCAACCCATTGGGGACACCCTGTATGTTATGCCCAATCATTTAAAAGAATCCACATTTAAAATACTCTTCCAACCGTCACACACTATTCTAAAGTAATACTTGAAAAAGTCAGTGAATAGGAAAGGGATTGTCAGAAATAAAACGAAAAATGGTGCTATTTGTACATTGTGAAGGTCTGATGAAGGCAAGCTCACTCATAGACAGTAGGATTTTAAGACATCTTAAGATTTTATTAAGTAGATCATTATGCACATATGAACTATGCTTAAACAGAGTGGCCACTCACCTGAAATGATCGGGGATTTGAGTAGAAAACCTAGAACTGAACAGCTGTTTTAAAATGCAGGGATGCTTGTGGTACTGGCATACCTGGGTATATTTTTTTAACAAAGAGGGAAATTGCACTGAAAATTATGTTGAAGCATTCCAATTTGTGTCTTTTCCCATCTTTCTTGTGAATGATTATTTTTTCTTTATTTTTTAGGATTAAAAGTTGACCTTTATTTTTATAGCTAATACATTTTTTACAAATCTAGGATAGTTAAGTACATTTATGATTATTTTCCAAGCTGGATTTGATTTTTAAGGTCAAGTTTAACTAAAAATCTGCATATTTTTACGAAATATTGACTGGCAACTACACCTAACGAAGATTAAAACACATTTCTCACATTTAAAAGGGCAGAATTTGTTATAAAATTTAATATTATACATTTAAAAAGTTCTTATTATTTTTAATAGTATCCATTAAAAGGAATAAAAAGTACTCTACTTAAGGTAAGAATCTGTCCAGAATCATCCTTAAATGATTCTTATGTTTGAAGTAAATGTTTAATTATTAATAACAGATCCATTATTATAAATTTGATAAATTTTACTTCAGTATAACATTATAAAAAGCATTGGTGTAAACTGGCATGTAACATGGAGGGGGGGGGTATGTAAAAATCAGGGGGAGAAATGCTTCCTATTGTAGAAAATATCATTTTCAAATAGGTTATATCTGAATTTTCTAGAATTTTATGGGGGGGGGCAGTTAACCCTCTTGTCCATAGCAAGTTATGCCTATGATAAAAAGTATATTTTATTTTAAATAACCTTTCTGCATATTTGAAAGGAAGTTGTTAATTTGTATGTTGATTGTTGCAAACATCAATAAATAAGAAGCTATTTTTGTCACACACTTTTCAGGGTTTTTTAAGAAGTCCCACAATCATCACGACTTCTAAAAAAGGACCTTTTCTACCTCTTGACACATATGTATATAAAAATGTTTCATTATTCTTAACACAATTCTTTTTTTTAATAATTCATTTTTCTTTTTGTAGAATTTTGGAAGAATTTTCAGATTCTAAAATCTAGTTTTGTTTTCTAGCAATCCCATTGTTTCCTCGATTTTATTTTCAATTTACTTTTAATTTAACAACAGTATTAATTGAATTATTAGTAATACTAGGCTGCCAATTGCTACATTTTGTGAAGTGACTTTGCAGAAATTTTTTTTATCTGCATTGGATGCCTCAGTGTCTCAAAGAAAGTATTTTTAAGTTTTAACCTTTTACAGGCCAATGTTCCCAATATGAAACATCAAATTAAAAATTTATTGAAAAATTGAATTTTATTGATATTGACTTGAAAAAATTAGCCGATATAATTAAAAGATGACTCGATGTTTTGAAACAAAATTTTTCTATCATGAGTGCAAAAGTAGATAAAAAAAAATCATAAAAATAGCCATTTCCATAAATTTTTATAGAGTTACGTTGATAAACTCCCCTCCCCCTTCAAACTTAATCGATATCTTTACTTAAATTTAAAAATAAATCTTTTATTTATGCTTCATATTTCACTCATTATTTAAACTAACCATAAAAGTATAGTCAGAAATGACCCATGTCCCCAACTGAGAGTGAAAATTGGGGGTATAATTCCCTCCCCCTATTTAAATCACTAATATCCCTGTAACTAACACATTAGAAGGCAAAATATGAAAAAACAAAATAAGCCTGGATTTGAATTTGGTGTTTAAAATGTTAATAACTGCAGCAAATATTACTTTAAAAAATAAAATTGTGTAAAATCAGCCATGTTACTTAGAATTTTATGAATTTAAAGAAAACTTAAAAGTGTTAATAATGTAGAAAGTGTGTTCTAGTTTTAATTATATTTTAAAAATAATCAAACATTAATATAGACCTGTTTAGGGCAAATTATAACTATGAATACTAGTTAATGTGAACTGTTAGCTTTTTATAAGATTTTTATACAGATCATTAAACTGCTGTGCAAAAAGCAAAATGTTCCTCAAATTTTTATATTTTTATTTTTGTTGCGATTTCTGAATCCCAATGAATAAAATTGCTGGGTTATTCCAATTCTGTTTATTTCTAGTTAATGTGAAATTTTAAAGTCAAAGTAATATAAATATACGAGAATCCGCAAAAATTACTTTTATAGCCTTTGTGTATTCTGACTTGAATCATCATCAATCATTGAAAACGATAGTTTGGGTGGCCACAATGTTAAATAACTTATATTCAAATGTAGATAAAATTCTAAAAATCCTTATCACTCAATAAAACACAGATGAAATGTGCATCACATATAAAGAAAATAGCAGTTAAGTACATAAGGCGATATTCACACTGTCCTTTAAAGTCCTGTGTCATCCTATGAAAAAAAACTATTCTACTTATAGAAAACACAGTTAAGTGATATTTTGTCTTGGGTTTTTTTTCTCCACAGTCTATGCTACTGAGAAAATGCAACATGCATCTCTTCTGAAAAGTTGAAAAATTTTCAGAAGTCAGGGAGATAAAAAAAACTGAGACAAAATCGTTGTTATTTCAGCAGAATGTTAGTTTAGGATAGATAAAACATCTATTTAATTTAAGAGAACTTATGAATTAACACAGCTTTGACAATACTTAGACCTGCTATAATGGTGTTTTTGTTTACATGAGCTTTAAGGTTTTTTTTTTGCTACAACACAGGAACTAGAAGTTAGAGTTGCTGCTATACAGGAATAAAAAGTCACTGAAAAATAAATAGTTCATAAAATCTTAAGTTCATTCTTTTAACAAAAAGTTCAATAGATGTGTGGATGAAGTAGTTTTAGCTATAGGATAACACAGGAATTTGCAGCTTCGACTCCATGAGCAACTATAAAATAAATAAAGGATAAAACTAAATAAGAAGTACTTTGAACACAACTGGTAGAAAAATTCAAATTTATAAGTAAAAAGAAAGAAAAAATTTAGTGTTAATGAAAGAATTTTTTACACAGTGAAATCTATGAATATCACCTATGGAACTAAAAAAAAAAAAAAAAATGACTACTTCAGAAGTACTTGTTATTTAGAGGTTCAATGCTTAAAAACTAAAACAAAATAACTGATAAATATTGTTCAATGTATAACTGATATATATCAATAAAATTATATGAGATTACTTTAGAAAATTAATATATCTTCTAAAAAAGGTACTCATAAATTGTTACCTTGATTGACAAAAACCATATTTAGTCACCTTAAACAAAAGTAGATAGCTTCAACACAGGAATGCTCTAGTTTAAAAACCAATTTTCAGCTTTTGGTTGGGCGTACTGATTAAAACAAATAAGAGTTTGACTAAATTATTTTTTCACTGCCACACAATTAATGGCAGAAACACACCCCCCCCCCAAAGTGCAATGTTTTTGAGCACAAACTTTGAGACTGATTCCTACTTTTCTACTTCAAGAATGGACTTTGAGAGCTCCTTGTTAATCTAAGTTGAAGGTATTCAAATACACTAAACCACTTCTGTTTAATAACAATAGCTCTAACGAAAAATATAATTGAATATACATAGAGATAGATAGATAGATACTTATTCTTCCTTATGAGTGACCTTCATTTGGAATGAGTTGTTCCAAAGTTCACTGTAGTATTAACTGAATAAATGTTATTTAAAATTTAATGTATCCTAGTTATTTTAATCTGGTGTTCAGTGGTTAAATGAAATAAAATGCAATATGACAAGTGATTTCACTGTGTATGCATTATTTAAAAAAAATAAAAATAAATTAAAATAAAACTAATTTAGTATTACACTCATTATTACGAAGAACTTTCAAGTTACCAAACAGCAAATAAAATTATTCATTGAAAAAAAAATTAAATGCAAAAGTTCTGTTTGTATAAATAAAAAGGAATCACAAAACGGACATACAAAAAATAAAGCTTTTTAGACACAATATATTTCAGTTCTTTCATAACAAACCTGGAAAAGAAAAAGCTAAAACGACTAATGCCCAGTGATTATTCCTTATGGAATAATTGGAAAATAGACCAATACTGTAAAATTGTGCTCTTCAAAAGAAAAGAAAAAAAAAAAAAGCATGCATAAAATAATAAAACCAACATCCAATCAATCGATGCTTCCATAGACAATGGATCACCCTTCTTCCAGTAAAAGCTCATTGAGTAGAAGTCAGTATAAATTGCTAAATAACATCACAGTCCTCATTGGGAAAGACAACCGACATCTGAATGGGCTTCAAGTCACTTTCGCTCGTGTTCACAGTCATTTTCAAGAGCTGCTCGATGGCGATGTTGCGTGCGTCGCTCTCTTGCTGCAAGGCATCGTTCTCCAAGAGCAGCTGTACAAGCTCACTCGATACCTCTGTTAGGAAAATCATAACACCCATAATCAGTCAGTATGCAAAATACAGTCAAATTCAAATCCATTTAACACTAGAACGGCGATGTTTGAGGTATACATAAAACCAAAGGCTGGGCCCAATGGACCCATCTTGTACAATTCCCATTGCAATGCAAAAATAATGCTGTATTTGAATGGTAATGACATTTGTTTAACCTTAGCATTCCTATTAAGGTTGATATTACATTAAATTTAAAAATATTGGTACAGTATGCAACCTCTTATCCGGAAACCAGTTATCAAGAATCATTTTTCAATCCATTAAATTCCTATTTTTCCCCAAAGAAAAGCAAAAAAATGAGGTTTTTTAAAAATATTTCTTACGTTTTTGTTTTTTTTATTTTGAGTACTACAGCTAGAATTTATAAAGTAAGCAATCTGGTAAAGTACTTTATTTATTTTTTTAGTGTGTGACTAAGTTTTCAAGAAGTTATTATACATTGACTACTTCCTCTCTAAATATTATTTTTCTCGTATATTAACAATGAATGTTTAATTCTAATCAAAAATAGAGAGTAACATATATGCTACCCATTAAATCAGTCGATATCCCATTAATCCCCAACCAGTTATCTAGAAAATTCAGTTATCCAGAATACACCCAGTCCCAACCATTCAGGATAACAGGTTCTATACTGTACTATTAGAACTGTGTCATTTGAAGTAGGTATACCTAAAACTGCGTGATGGATTCAATGGCCCCACCTTGTAAAATTCACGTTACAATGAAAATAACAAACATTTGATGCTATTATAACATTTATTATGTCATTACCATTCATTTTATGAGTGATAATGACATTTATTTATTTTAAGTTGTGGATTTCTGACTCGTGGGAAGTTTTGGGCCCAAATGGCTCATTCTGCAGCTTTAGATATACATGTTAAAAACAAAAAACGGATAAAAGCTAAGTACTTTTTTTTCTTTTTCAAGTATTTAACAACATAAAATTAGGAAAAGTCACAATTTTTTGCTATAAGTTTAGTTTGTGTAGCATTTTTTCTATGGCCAAAAAACTTAGGAAAAAAAAAAAAAAAAACATAATTAAATTTTAGTTAAGAAAAGAACTTGGACATTGTGTTGTGAACATCCATTCCCAGATAGCTTGCCTTGCCGTGTCTGTGAGCCAATAAATCACTCTCAGACAAAATTGGATCATCCACAAAGACGTTTATTTATCTAAGTGACACATCATGAAAGGGGGCCCATTCATAGGTTGCCAGGTATTGGTTCTCCTCCATGTCTAGTTCTGTGTTGCCATCTTTTTTTTAACACACACCACCTCTATTCGGCGACCCTTGCAGCACATGCTTTTTGATCTGGCTATCACCAGACAGGAATTTTTAATATGTTTATTTTCAGTAGTCTTTTTGAATAAATAGTTTTTTAAAGTATCTTGTCTTTGTCTTTTATTCAGGGATGAGATTGGCAAAAGAGCAAAAAAGCTGAAATCATATGAGAGCAAAAATTTGAAATAAAAAAAATTATTTGAGAACAACATTTGATATTGGGGGCCCTGGGCAAAGTCCCGATTTGCCCATGCAATAATAAGGCTCTGGGTAAGATTTTATCAGCACAAAAAATAATGTCCATGTCTTGTCTGGTGTTCTACTCTTGATGTAATGCCGATATGACTCACAATGAATCACGTTGAGTCCCAGTAACAATGTGAAATGTGTGTAAAGAAACGGTTTGGTTGCACCTGCCCCCTTTGGAAATAAAGGTAGTGATGCTATTTTTTAATTACTCAGCATTCTGTAGGAAATTTTATGTAAAAATATGTATCGTGGGAGGCGCTCTCTTGAAGAGACCCGAGGCTACCGAACGGGTTGCTGTCTCCCTGAACCTGGCCCTGGCTATCATCATCCTTTTCAATAGGGTACAGGGCCCCAGCAGAGTACACAAGAATAACATTTCACATGAATGGATGCTTATGGAGAGCCGTTACAGCACAGTTGGGCAGGCAGATAAACCAACATCATAAATATTTTTCAACTCAATTGGAAAGTGTTAGTTTAAAAAAGAAAAAAAAAAATTACCTTCTACAGAACGTGTTAAATCTTCGACAAGAATTTGAAGCTGCTTCAGTGAATACAGGCTCACTGAAATAAAAATGATATTAATCTGAATAACGGGGGCTTATTCTATGCATCTTTATAAGTATCCAATAGTAATAATGACAAAATTAATTTATTTCTCAACAAAGCAGGGTCTCCTTAAAAAAAAAAAAAAGTTTAACCATAGTTAGCTAGTAATAACTTAAACTATTCCTTTTGAACAGGATCATTATCTATTAAGCTCAGTATTGTGAAAAAAATGCAAGTATACTTAAATTATGGCTGAAAAGAAGAGAGGTGGGGGGGTTCTTAATGCTAATAAAACATATTTTGTTTCTTTATTATATTTTAATACTGTCATGGTTTATTTTTTATAGCATATAGTTTGTCTGTAATATTATAAATTCTAATTGCTCTCATTCAACTACATATTTCGTACCTCTACTTAATATTTAGAGTTAAACTAACTAAAAATTTTATGCAAAAGCATCTTTTTAAAACATAGAACTAGGCCATAAAAACCGTCATCCAAAAACTGAAATTGAAGTATAATTATACAAAAAAGAAATTCTGAAATTATTCTTGGTTATATTATGCTTTAGTTAATGGAATACAAAGGTAAAAGATAGATACAGGGTTCCCGCTAGAGTGCGAGAATCTCGCATAAATTTCTTAAATCTCACGCAAAAAATGTTACAGCGCGAGGTATTCTCGCACTGCAAAATATTCGCCACCTGCGCGAGACTATCGCACGCTGTTTGAAAGTTTAAAAATGCCAGTTTACAACTATAAAAATTTGTTTTTACTCTACTACTGTCGGATAACGAGTGTGCCGGATGACGAGAGTGTGCTGCGGCCGGCCGCAATGAAGCGTCCCCCCCCCCTTCCTCTCTTGAGTTTTTGTTCAGAGATAACATGCTTAAATCATTGGAATGCAGAGGCGGAATATTAATTAATGCTGTCGGCGCTGAGCTGACGTGTTGATTTTTCTCCTCCTGCTTGCCAGCTGTAAAATGTTTTGTTTTTGTATGTGTGTCCATCGTATTTGAGTTTCTAGAGCATTTCATCTGTTTGTTTTTTTATATACCACCACGATTCATGGAATTATTGATAACCTATGGCAGTTTGAAATTTGCATACACCTCCCCCCCTTCCGTTCTAAGTTTAGTTGCGGTTCACAGTAAGAGTTAATCAATCTTTTAAGAAAAAAAAAAAAAAAAAAGGAGGGAAGCTGAGATCTTTTCGTTAATCTAGCTTTTACTGTAGTAAGAAACTGAACTTAACTATATCTGTTTTAACTTTGCCCCACATATTTGTATCTTACCAACTTTGTAGTATACTATAATTTAATATTTATATAAATATATTATATAAATATTAAGTTATTTTATATATTATTTTACTAGATAAAATATTATAGTTAATAATTCTTTTGCTTAGTTAAACTGGATGTGATTCTTTGAATAAATTTGAATATTCATTAACTTTGAATATCCATTAACAATTCAAGTGCAAATTTCAGTGCACTTTCAAGTGCAAATTTCAGCAATCTTATTAGAATAGCGGATGGAAATATCAATTTAGAAAGTTTTCCATAGGATCAAGCTGTCAAATTTTTTAATGAACGGAAAAATCGGTGTTATTGAAATTGTACTATAAATAAATAAAATGATGTTAAACAATATTGATGTTCTCACTTAACTTTCAGAAATCTCGCTCAAAATTTTGGTAAAATCATACAAGCCGGTGCGCACCCCATGTAAACATGGCGACAGTCGCTGGAGCTTGGCGGCCGCCAAGCTCCAGTGACTGTCGCCAACCATTTTCCACTATCAGCAAATTAAAATTGCACATATATTCCACAAAAATGAGCAACCAGTGGACTGTTTTTAACTAAAAAAACCTCAGTGGATTCAGCAACCTAGTTGTACAGCTATCTAAACTAGGCAACCAGTGGTCCGTTTTTAACTAAAAAAAACCTCAGTGGATTCAGCAACCTAGCTGTACAGCTATCTAAACTAGGCAACCAGTGGACCGTTTTTAACTAAAAAAAACTCAGTGGATTCAGCAACCTAGTTGTACAGCTATGTAAACTACGCAACCAGTGGATCGTTTTTAACTAAAAGAACTTCAGTGGATTCAGCAACCTAGTTGTACAGCTAATGTAAATTGGGCAAACACTGGCCCGTTTTCAACTCAAAAAAACATCGGTGGATTCAACAACCTAGTTGTACACCTCATATAAAGTCAGTATGATTAGAATAGCATGTCAATAGCACTTACGAAAACATAAACACTTCCAATATCCATTTAAAATTCACATTAAAAACCTTAAACATTGCAAAGATTCATTAAAAAAGAGCACTTACCTCTATTTTTTTTTAAATAACCGCTCAGAAATGTCCCCAACACCCACCGGCTTATAACGTACTATATTTCTAACAAACACACACAAATTCTTTTCTTATATTAACATAACACATTTCATACCCTTCCATCAATAACGCAAACAATTTCAAATTCCCAAACCTGACGAAACACGTATTCTTTATAGTTGCCAGTGACAACTACCACCGGCAGTTGGCGGTGCATCGCTCACTCTCGCGTCAGATTGTTCGCCAATGATTTGTCATCAAAACATTGATATGTAAACAAAGCACCGTATACGGAATATAGTCCAAAATTTTTGGATGGGTGAGAAATCTCCCTCAATTTTTTTCTAATGGGAACCCTGGATAGATACTAATGAAAAATCTGCAAAACATTACAAAATTTTAATAGAAATGCAGTTCAATAGGATACATTTCCAATCTTCCGATTTGTCACTATCTGGAGAGAAAATTTGAGAAATCACCATACAATGTACTTTAAGTGAAAGTAAGAACTCCTAACAGCATCAGCAGGAGCATAGTTTTTATGACTCTTGATGAAATGTATCTTTGAGCTTTCAAAAGAGCGATCCAAATGCTTATAAAACAAGCTTGTAAACTTCATAGAAATATGAAAAATTTTCACCCTTTGTTAACCCAGACCTGAATTAACAATTTAACATCGAAATGAACTGCTGAACAGGGAAAAAGCAGGTTGTGCATGTAAATAGATGAAAGAAATACATACCCCAAGATATCAGGGTTTGCACAAACTTTGCTACTTTAACGTTGCTCATGAAAACAGCAGGATACGCAGCGAGAGTATTCATACCAGTATTCTGGTACAACCTTTAAAAAATACCAAATACTGGTATTTCATTTTTGGCTGGTACTATGAATACTAAAGGATGACCTCAAACCTAGAATAGAGGACCATTTTCGTAAAAAGAAGCTTTTAAAATTTTAAAGGTTAACCCATTAACATGCAGTGTTTCCACTCTGGGAACACCCAACTCGGACGTTTTGACTGTTGCCAGTCATGAAGAATCGATTGGATTTCTATAAAATACTGGCGCGTGACCTAGCTCCACGAGAATCCTTTACTTACCACGAGATTCTTTTTAACAGCACTGACATCTGCTGAAAAATGGAAGAATGCGAAGAACAGCTGGATTGATTCCTCAATGCTGAAAAAAGGGCAGCCGTTGCGATCGCTTGACTGAACGACCCGCAAGAGGGCGGACGATCGAAATGTTCATACGTGCCACAGATCTAAAGACCCTTTTTTGATGCAGCTGGCTGTGCCGGGCACAGCAATGGCAACGGCTGCCCTTTTTTCAGCAATGGGAAAGGGTTCTGCCTCAAAGGGTTAAGTGACCCTATTAGGCTTTTGGTCCTATCGATGCCGTGGTCATTTTAGTATTCAAGTTTAGAGACACATTTTAAATTCTCCTGGTAGAGAAAAAGCATACTTACATTCCCCCACTGTTTTCTTGAAATTGTCTTTTGGTTTAGCTATATCAAATTTGTAACTGTCTAAAAAGTCCTCTGAATTGCTTAGGCACATTGGGTTGTCCGATTTTTGGTGACGACATGACTTCCGTTCGTCTTGGGCTGGACACATGAGAGGCGCACAGTCATCATCGCAATGGCTTTGACGGCCATTGGATGTAATACTCCTATTTTCAAAGCCATCTTGAATGCTGGTCATAAGGGAACTTTCTACCTCGTCCGTTGTGTTCATTTTGACTATGAATCTACAATGCAATAAATAAAAAGTGTGGGGTGTTTTACAATTTGCATAAAATCAGCAGTCATCATAATCCATGGAGTATTGCCATCTGTAAAGAGACAATAAGAGATTAAAAATCATACCAAACGTATGGATTAAAAAATACTTTCAACTTTTTTTACTAAATTAACAAAGTGTACAACTTTTTTTACTAAATTAAAAAAAGTTGTACACCTCTTATAAAGTCAGTATGATTAGAATAGCACGTAAATAGCACTTACGAAAACATAAACACTTCAAATATCAATTTAAAATTCACATTAAAAACCTTAAACATCGAAAGATTCGTTAAAAAAGAACACTTACCTCTATTTTTTTGGTAAATAACCGCTCAGAAATGTCCCCAACACCCACCGGCTTATAACGTACTATATTTCTAACAAACACCCACAAATTCTTTTCTTATATTAACATAACACATTTCATTCCCTTCCATCAATAACGCAAACAATTTCAAATTCCCAAACCTGACGAAACACGTATTCTTTATGGTTGCCAGTCACAACTACCACCGGCAGTTGGCGGTGCATCGCTCACTCTCGCGTCAGATTGTTCGCCAATGATTTGTAAACAAACCATTGACATGTAAACAAAGCACCGTATACGGAATATAGTCCCATTATAATTTTGTGAAAGGGCTATAAAATGAATCCAACTTTGTCGGATCAATCCCTGGTTTCTCAACCATGGGTCCACGAGACTTTGCTGCCAATCATGCATATCAAATTTATTTTTAAAAATCAGCAGAAAATGTTGTTCTAAAAAAATTATTTTTGTATAATACTTGATATGATAAACAAAACACATACTGATATAATATTTATTATATTATATATAAATATTTATTATGTTATATATATAATATTTATTATATTATATATAAATATTTTTCCTATTTTTTCTGGTCCAATGAATGTACAAAGGTTGGAAACTACTGCTGTAAGATAACAAATGTCTCAGAATAAATATACGATTTTTGCAGTGGAAAATCCTAGAAACCTGTCCGATATCAATTCATTTTTGTAAAACTAACATAAGATTTACAAGTCTTTTTTATTTCACCTTCAAAGACCCCCGCCCTTCCTGCAGGCAGTGAGAGTTTAAGAGGTACACATTCAATAGCGTTTGTGATAGAGCTCACCCCGTTTTTGCTTCCTATCCAGTTTATAGTTAACCAAAAGAATTTCCAAGTCTTTAAGCAAAAGGAGCCATTAAAAGACAGATGCTTTCATTGCAGTAGAATAAAGAAATCCATAAAATAATAGTAACCATAGATAGAATTTTGACAACTGATCCATGTTTTTAAGTTATAACAGGAAAAACTCAATCTAACATAAATAGGATCTCTATGTAAAGAAAAGCACCGTATGGTTATAAATATTTTATAAAATAAAAAAAGCATTTATTTCTTTCACACTAATTCAAGCAGAAACTTGATGGAATATACTAATATTCTAAAAAGTAGTTTATGACAAAATAGAGTGGTCAAAAATTTATCTTATTAACTTTGAAACTTTAAAGTTTTTAACAGTCATTAATAATGATGATGATTAAGTAATGAATATTTATTGTAATACGTGTCTTACAAAAAATCCATATCATAGAATGTAACTTTTAACAATCAGCCAAAAAAGAAACCGATATAGATCAGTGTATTTTTAATAATTTTATTTTTTGACGATTCATGATACTAAAAAAAGAAGAAAAATACAGATGAAAAGCGTTAAGAGAATAAAGTGTTTTGTTTCAATATTAAATGTCTTACTTCCATTGATTTAATAGATTCCATTATGTTATATATATTCATAAAGACAGAAACGCAGATCAAACAGCTGTTGATTACTGATTTTTGAGAGGTTGGTTGGTTGATGTAAGTCACTTTAGCTGAGCTGCGTTCATGATTAGAATAAAGAGTTTATTAAAATTCAAAGAAAAATATTTGATAGAATAATAAGAAGATTAAAAATTGGGAAATTAAATAAAGCATAATATATTTTGCGATATCTTAGTAAGAAATTTCCGGATTACTTTTGCAGCATTTATTAAAATTTCAATTTATGAATCAAATTAATTTTGATTGAAAACCTTCATTCCGGTAATACCACGCCTTTGTCAAATTTCGGATTTGGGCTGGGCTCGTTTCAAAGCACGATTCGAAAAGTTTGTTTTGTTATGGGTTTGTTTTGAAATTTGTGATGAGAACATTGCAATCATTGCTGTAATTACAATGTGTCTGATTTATCGCACATTATGTTAATAGTTCTGATTTCCATATAACATCCTATATATACTTTTCTATCAAAGTTATTTATGATTTAATTAGTCACTGAGGATATTTAAATGTTTACAGGTTTGTATTTGTTTTGTCTGCTCTGCGTGTAATTATTAAGAGCCAACTTATTGTGCTAATGTAGGTCATTAAACCCATGACCATTTCATTTTATTATAATGAACTGCGTAAGAAATTACCATTTATAGTAAGATGTTTCGACTGTGAGTTCATACAGAGTGGTTATTCGGACCGACGGTGCCATTAGGTCACAAGCTATTCGGCCCGTTTTATGGTGTATATTTAAATAGCCTATTTCTATTAAGTCAGTTTTTAAAATTTGCATTAAAGCTTCTTTTAGTTTAATTATTTCCCCCTTTATTTTGTGCAGAAACCTCTCAGCGTTGCTTGATTTAGGATAAAATATATTTTATAGTTTTTCTTAGAATCGTGCTTTTTTTAATACAAAACATAATAAATCAGGGTTCGATGCAGACGAAATTTCGGTCCGTTTTACGGCCCATCACAAAACTACAATCGATTAAAACAACCCTTTATTGACATTTTAATTTGTTTCGTAAATTATTTAAGATAAAAGAACAAATTTTGTGTACAAAATTTGTTATGAAAATTAACAAAAGCAGATATTGAAATTCACAAAAATAATCAGTTTTTGCAAAAATGGGATTCAAGAAATCATTCCCGGATTGACCACTGTAAATAGAAAGAGTCTGAATAGCTTGCGGGTTAATAGCTGATGGCACCCAAAAACAAAGACCGAGTTCCTACACTGTCATCCAAAATTAAGGCTACAAACACAAAAGAAGAAATGCTCTGATATTGGTAGCAAATTTGGCACCAAAATATACATATTGTATCAGAGAAAGCATGTAGAACCTAATACAGTGGTTCTCAAACTTTGTATCCCACGGAACCCTTTTCTTACCACATGCTTAGCAACGGAACCCTTGAATAAATATTACTTAAGGAGAAACTAAGGGCCTAGCATTTATCACTCATTAAACAAACATAAAAACTAAACAATATAAAGCAGTATAAAAATGTAGGTAAAATAATTACAAAAGGTGACTTGCAGGCACGAAATTTTTAACGAATTTATACGGGAAATGGATGAAAAAATCGATGGGATGAATGACTTTGTTTTTGACTGTCACAAAGTTCTTCGAAATTTGTTTGTATTGACGAAAGTTTTAGTTGCATATCATGTTCCACATCCAAATTATTCCGGTGTTTAGTTTTCGTTGGTGCATACAGAAAAATGACATGGAAAACCCTCACAAAAGATCATTTGTGTCGAAGGCACACAGGTAAGACAGGAAGTTTTTCGACAACAGTGATCCTGATAGCCGGTTTTCGTCCAAAATATATATCTGGAACTCCCATAATACCACCGTTGCTAAAAGGTTAATTCTATATAAGAGCTTGGTGAAAAATTAGGTTAGAAAATCAATTTACGGATTTTCTTTAAAATTTTGATGTTTTAAAATTTCTCGCGGAACACACTTTGAGAAACACTGACCTAATAATAGAAGAAGGAGGTGAATTGTTTGTTAGTAATTCAGTGTTCTGATAGACGATGCTATTAGCACACAAGCTATTCAGCATGCTGTCTAGTGTTAAGCTATATATTTAACAGGGGTGTGTTTAGGAGAAATTGGGGTCCATTAACAGTCCCTTTACAAAATATTTTATCATAAGAACAGAACCTTCATAGAATATTTGGGAGTAATCCAGTTACCGGGTGTCGCCTATTTTTGGCGACTTTTTTTCTCGCCAACACCCGCTACTTGGCGCTTTTTTTTGTCGCCAAATTTTTCACGTGTGAAACACCATTTTAGAATACGATAAAATAATACAACATGTTGAGCACTGTCAGGAAATACAAATTACTTTAACACATTAAAATTCCACAGATATTCCACTTAAAAAAAACAATAAAACAAAATACACCATCCATACTTAATACTAAAAATTGTCAGCAAATTCAGTAACAGGCAATTCAAAATGAGCAAACAGTTAACCACTTAACTAAAAAAATTTCAGAATATTAAGCAATCTAGTTCTACAGCTATGTAAACTATGCAACCAGTGGACCGTTTTTAACTAAAAAAACCTCAGTGGATTCAGCAACCTAGTTGTACAGCTATGTAAACTCGGCAACCAGTGGTCCGTTTTTAACTAAAAAAACCTCAGTGGATTCAGCAACCTAGTTGTACAGCTATGCAAACTCGGCAACCAGTGGTCCGTTTTTAACTAAAAAAACCTCAGTGGATTCAGCAACCTAGTTGTACAGCTATGTGAACTAGGCAACCAGTAAACCGTTTTTAACTAAAAGAACAACAGTGAATTAAGCAACCTAGTCATACAGCTAATGTAAACTGGGCAAACACAGGCCCGTTTTCAACTCAAAACAACATCGGTGGATTAAATAACCTACTTATACACATTCACAATTCACATTGAAAACCTTAAGCAATTGCAAAAATTCTTTAAAAAAAACACTTACCTTTATCTAAAGAAACTCCTGAAAAATATCCAAAACGCAAACAGCTAATAACATAACACCAAAACGCTTTCTTTTACTAACTAACCACAAAACCAACATATACTAACCAAACTCCAATAACACAAAACAAGAACTGACTCACAGATTTCAAATTTCCTCGTTTTAAAACCTCGGTTTACCGATTACAGTTAAATTGCCTTAACCAATCACAAAATCCCTTTACCAAACATCCTGGTATCGTTTAATGAACCCACCGAGCGTTTTTTCATCAAACTACAGCATCATCCAACACCTCAACTCAATCTACACAGGTTACAACAGACATCTGACTCTAAGGCTAAAGTAAACAAACTTTCGACCAAACTCCAAGCTTGAGGACACCCGGTAACTGAATTTCCCCCGAATATTTTATCACGAAAACGTACCCTTCACAATATTTTCCATTTTAAAGCGGACCCCTCTTTTCTATTAAAAGCAGATCCATCCGAGGGCGGATTAAAGGGAGGGGGCAGAGGGGGCAACCATGACCCCCCCCGAGACAAAAGAAATGAATGTAAAAGATCCTATTTTACTTCCATAAAATGGATGTATAGGTCGATCTTCTAACTAACCGCCCCCACTGACAAACTGACCCTCCCCCTCTGACAAACTTGCAATAATCCGCCACTGGATCCTTCACAAATCTGTGTTTATCTTCAAAATTAATTTCTCGCAAATCATAGTTTTATAAATCTACACAAATGAAAAACATTTTGTGTTTATTTATAAAAATCTGCAGATGTTTATTTACATGCATATATAGATAGTTTTTATATTCAAATTTGTAAAATTGTATATTTTTCACAAATGGATAAAAAGAGGACCCTATTTTCACGATAACAGGATCCTAGCTAGAAAAACCTGATTGCATGCCAATTCCAAATTCACAAAATGAGGAGTAAAATTTTCACAAAAATAGGACCGGTCTAAAAAGTCCGGACATATCCCTGTTGTAATTTTTGAACTAATAATGCATTTAAAGTTGTATGTACATATAGAACTAAAAAAGAAAATTTTGTCCGAAACATCCATTTTTAAAATTTGCATTTGCGGTATTTTTTATTTTAGCTTTTAAAATCAGTTTAATTTTTTGCTTTTATTTTGTCTAGAAATGCTTCAGCAGTGCCTGGTTTATGGTAAAAAGATTTTTTTCTTAGTTTTGTTTTCTTTCAAAAAACATTGTAAACAGAAAAACAAAATCACTGGTTTGTGTGGGTTGATGGCATTGATCCTTTCATTACAGTCAATTAAAACAACCCTTCATTGGCATTTTACCTTATATTTTAATTTGTTTTGTAAATTTAAAAAAGAAAAAAAGTGACTTTCACAAAAATTTTTATGAAAATTCACAAAAATAGGCATTGAAATTTGGGTCTGTTTTAGGGTCCCTTCGTACATATAAAGTAATGAATCGTGTGATTTTTTTTTCAACTTGTATCACACTTTTATTTTCTGTTGCAGATATGTTGTCCTATTTGAAAACGTTGATGTCTCTGCGTTTATGTTCCGTGTTGGTTTTTCTGTGCCTGTTGGATGCGACTCGCAATGCCGAAATTCCGGTGGTCACGTCTCCCCCCACCATGATCAAGCAGCCCCCTCCTGAATACCTCTACCAGGTGGCCGTGTCCCAGGACGAGAAGGATAATCCATTCATGCTGGAGTGTGAGGCAGAAGGAAATCCAGAACCCGAGTAAGATTTTGAGGGCGTTCTTTTATAGTATAAGCACTTGCACAACACGAAAAGACGTGTCAAAAGAACTAAAATAAAAGTAATTTTTTTTTTACTGTTTTGTGAAAGCATTCAGAGAAACGTGTAGCTCGATTAAAGAAGAGAGAGAAAAGTGAAAACTTAAACTGGCTGTAGAATGGATGGGGGGGGGATTGTTCTTTAATTTTCATTATGGACACTATCTCTCGCAAGGGTGTTGGGAAAATATTTTCCCCGAGAGGAGGTGTGGGATAAAGACTACTTTAAAGGATAAAGATTACTTTATTATAAAGTAATCTTTATCCTCCTTTGATTACAATTTCTGCAGACCTGGAAAGTCAGGGAAATGAGTTTTGGTCAGGGATTAGGGAAAAAAGCCAGGGAAATTAGCAGAAATGGAAGAAAGCGAAATGCTAGAAAAATTGAATTTTGCGGTCAAATCAAGAAAATATTAGCTGTTTAAATCTAAGTATAGAAATTGTTTTATTTTCATTTTCTCATTGAACCTTATAAATAATTTTAAAATGTGTCCTTTATGAGCCTGTCTTGTGCAGTTGAAAGAGGCTTCATTTTATCCTAAATGATTATCCAACGCGGTTTTTGGTAGAATCCAGTGATGTCCAATAAGATTCTCGTACATATTAATTATTATTTGTAACAAAAGGGGCAAAATATATAAAAAGTGATTAATGAAAGGATGTCATGTTAAAAATAGAAACGCAAAATTCAGGAAAGAACGCTAGGTAAAGTCAGGGAAGTAAAAGCTGTGAAATCAGTAGAAACCCCGCAATTGGATTAGCTTTGATTCTAAAGATGACTGGGGGGGTTTGGTTACCCTGTTGGAAAGACTACGGTTCTGCCTTGACCCTTGAATTTGAGTGGTCCTATAATCATCCACAAGCATTGAAATATGTTAAATTCTGAAATGGGCTCACATCTTTGTTTCTCCATCACCCTTAGATATCGGTGGATGAAAAACGGCATTGATTTCGAGTACGTGGCCTACGACAAGCGAATCAGCCAGCAGCCCAGGCGGGGTACCCTGGTCTTCACTAAACCGGAAGATATAGACGAAGGTTTATACCAGTGTTTTGCTAGCAACCGATACGGAACCTCCGTGTCGAATGCTGTATTTTTGCGAAAGTCAGGTAAAGTCTATTTTCTTTTTTGCTACCCTTTTGTGCTTTATTCATAAAGCGTCGGTTCAGGTGGGGGAAAGTGGAGGTATATTGAAAAAGTACCTTTTTTCGCTATAAAAATTTGAATATTTTATTATTTTTTTCCAAGGAGATATATTTTAAGAACTTGGTGAATTTTTGGCACTCGACTGTACATGCCAACGTCCAAAATACGCACACCTTCTTATAAATGTAAATAATGAAATGTACAGTCATCCGCTAGTGATGAAATGGTTGAAAGGTGTCTTGAATCTAGATAAATAGGATTCTGATGAAAACTTATAATAATAAATAATTGTATGTTAATAATGATAATAAAATCCGTTTAATAAAAAGTTTACCTTAAATTTTTAGGACAGCAAAGCCAAGAATGAATGATAATTTACCATTTGCAAAAATAAATAAATAAGAGAAGAAAGAAAGTAGAAAAAAATAAAACAAATCACCCTAGAACATGCTTTCAAAATTAGGAAAAGGGAGTTTTGAAACCATTTGCTTTGCTAGTCTTCATGGAATTTTTTCTTTTTTCTCCTATGCTTTTGTATTTAATGTGAAATACTTTTGACTGTGTTTTTAGTTCATTGTCATTGTATTCAACTTTTTTAAAATCAGAAATGCAATGATTTATCTTTATGGCCCGAAATCTGCCGTAGCTATGATCCCAAGCTGTGAGGATTTCTGGCTCTCTACTGTATTTCTAAGTTTTAAGATCTTTCAATCCCATGAATGTGTGCAAACGCTGCCCGTTAAGAAGTGATACTGAAAAACTTTCTTCTCGATTCCTTGTAATTACATAAAGCGTGACATTCGAAGGGTCGCATCCAATTTTACGGGGTGTATGCACTTTATCAACCTATTAATGGACTGTGCAGTCACTCGTTTGTGGTTTCTTTTTTCAGAGCTGAGCTCCTTTCTGGACGTGG
This sequence comes from Cheiracanthium punctorium, assembly GCA_038373885.1. NCBI lineage: Eukaryota > Metazoa > Arthropoda > Arachnida > Araneae > Cheiracanthiidae > Cheiracanthium > Cheiracanthium punctorium. Next base: position 173,129 of record JAWZYV010012046.1, read on the forward strand.
AGCCGAAAGAGAAGGAGGTGAAGGAAGGAGACCCGTTGACTTTGAACTGTAATCCGCCCACCGGATATCCCAGGCCTACTATTTTCTGGATGATCCAGTCGTACGGCGGATCCCTCAGAACTATCAATAGGTAAAATGGCTCTTCCATCTCTACTTACTGCATCAGTGATGTTATAAACAAATAACTACAGTAGTGGCCAAAATTGTGGACACTTTTTTCTGTTTTCTAAGTTTGTATACGTATAACAAATGTTATGTTTCACAAAATGCAAACTCTTTCACATCATTTTAATAGACAATTCAATACTGATTTTGATATAAAAAACAAAATTAAAATATTTTCAATACAAAAAAAGTGAACCGACAATAATGATCGGGATGCATTAGGTATTGAAGATTGCAGTGAGCTATCAGCAGTTTGTAGGGTAGCCTTCATTTTTTATTGCAGCTTCAGATGGATGCTTCAATGAGCTGACGAGAGCTTTAAGCTGAGAAAAATAACAGTGATTGACCTGTAAAGTCAGAAATGACAATCCACTTCGTCGTTGTATTTGTTTTTCAGATTAAAGTAATTATAACTTTCATTCTATTGCACCTATTTAAATTGAGTTTTATTTATTAATATCAGTATTAAATTCTCTTTAAAATGATATATGAGTTTACACTTTGTGAAACGTAGCACTTCCTACAAGCATACAAAGTTAGAAAGCCTAAACATTTCCAAAAATGTCCACAATTTTGGCCACCACTGTAGATGTAGATCTACCAAATGAAATTCAGAACATGAAGATACGCACCTCCAAGAGGTCTTTCAAAATTCGGCATAGAATTTTTTTTATATGTTATGGATTTTTGAGACAGATAAATCAATGATAGGAATGGAAATAATATTCGCAACAAAACAGACATTAATTCATTATTAGAAGAGAAAATTTCCAGTTTGTTCTGAATGTTTAACATATTTCTTTTTAGATTTTTTTATTTTAAGTTGTTTTTTTGCAGCAATGTCAGGAGAGACAGGACTTCAGCTTCCAAGTTTGCGCGAGATGCACTCATTTATTTTGTTTGAATTTGAACTTTTCCCCCCAATAGGGAGGCTGATGCTTTTAAAATTGGCATCCTTTTGTTTTAGTGAGTTAATTTACTCCTATTTTTCAAAATTATTAGAATGTTAGGTCGTTCAAATTTAACATAATGCTTTTGAGAATTTTTACCTAACCTTTTTAAGGTATTTAGGTAAAGTTTAAAATGTTTTTGCAGTCCACTTAAAATCTTTTGAAAATGTGTAAAACTTAAAATAACCTGACCTTAATGATGAAATAAATAAAAACTTTGTGCAAAAAACACACTCATACTTACAACAAGGTGCGATCCTTTTGACTGAAAATTTATTCAGTCTTCATCAGTCCTATCCCTTAGTCTCACTAAATACTGAGACGAAGGGATATGACGGATGAAGTGATGGGTTTGAAACTTGGGACACCAATAAGAAAAAAAAAAAAACCTCATGAAAAATAATAGTTTTTCTCCCCCTATGAAGTAAAAATATACAAATTTTTGCAAAATTATGCTAAAAGAGCTAACACCTTTTATCCGTTTTACATGCAATGTTTGGCAATATTGCATTTTTTAAGTTCATGTCTTGGAGAGGTGTAGAAAGTTCATTTTGTTTTTTAAAAGAAGTGAACAGGAATGAGCAAAATCTTATCTTTTTATTGAAATTTAGTTTATATATAAAAATATTAGACCAACACAGAAACCTTTAATGGCAATATTTCTCCTGGAGCCATTTTTAAAATGAGTCCTCACATTAATGGAATATCAGTCACAAAATTGCAGAAAGGGATGGAGAGATAAATTGAAGAATGAAGGAAAATAGGATGAATAACTATTTATTATAAAAACTTAATTGAAGCAGAACTAATAAAGAGCCATTAAAAAAAATGATCTAACTAAATTACCTCAATCCATTCAGAATACTCTTTTTCTAACATTTTCCTCTTTTAACCTAATTCTGATGTGATTAAGGTAAGGTAATTTAAGAGTCATTTCTTTTTTTTTTTTTTTTTTTTGACTCTTTATTACTTCTGCTTTGTTTTTATAATCTTTGTTTTCCTCCATTCTTCTTTAATTTATTTATCCTCCTTTCTGCCTTTCTGTAGCAGTCAATGCCATTTTCTATTTTTTTTTAATTAAATAAATAATTGTTTTTACAGAAATCTTTACTTGACTAGAAAAATATTATTTTACTTCTCAGACTGTTAGTTTGAAGTTTTTTTTTTTTTTTTTATGTTACTCATTCTTATAAGTGGGCCATTCCAGGTCAAATCAACCAGGAGTCTGGACCATTACATCTCAGATTTCAATGATTTTTGGCATAGAGTTTGTACCTATGGAGTATACAAAAAACCCAATTTTTAAATTCTTTTGGACCAGTATTTTTTTTCTATTATTTTTTAAAAATGAGAAAAAGTTTAAAAATTGACACTGTTGCTATTCATAAAATCATTCATAATTCTGCAACGAATAATGCCACGGTGTTCATGAGTATATCATTTTAAAGCTCTTTTTGTGGGCTTTAATATGATATGCAATCCAATATATTTTAAATAAAATGTAATTTTTTTAATGTTAAAATTTAATTTAAAAAAATCTGATGTGTCCAACACATGACTTCCTTGCACGTCTATTAGATCAAAAATATTTTCGACGCACTTCCTCTAAACTTATTTCTTTGAAAGAGATAAAATATCAATAATAGTAAGATTTAGCGATTTCTAGCCAAATATTTCGATATCGCCAAGCTGAGTTCAATTTGAAAGATTTCCTTCTAACACTTTATTTGGCGATATTTCACCAAAAGCCGACAAACTTGAGATAGTCTGCGAGATTTTGGGGATAGCCAAAGTAGTCATTGACCACAGACTTTCAATGAATTGAATGCATTCATACACCTCAATGTATTTAAAGTCATTTGGCAAACCCTGTAAATAAATTCTCAGTCGATTGCTGTCAAAAAAGATATGGAAAACAGTTAGATATTACAATAGTTCTAAATACAAAAGTTCAAAATTCTACGGGTTAAAGTTTTACAGTTATACAAAATACGAAATAATTTTTGGCGCCAAATTTGGCGATATTTCGGCGAAACTCGTCAATTTCGACGACATTTGGAGAGATTTTAAGCATGAACCAAACAATGACAGATTGTCGCCAAATATAGCGATATTTCGCCAAAACTCGCCAAGAACGATGACAAATGGCGATACTTTGGGCATGGACCCAATGACTGAATATCGCCAAATTTGGCAATATTTCGCCAAAACTCGCCAAGGCCGAGGACAGACGGCGAGATTTTGGGCATGTACCAAACAATGACCGTCTACAGTTGTATTATATTGAAGATGTCCATAGACATTAAAGTACTGAAATTCTTTTCGGTGGTTCTGTAAATAAACTCTCCAGTAGATTGGAACCAAAAATCGAGATGCACAACTAGATGTTACAACAATCTTATATATGAAATTTCATAATATTTTTTGAGATTTGAGAGTTAAATATGCACACACGTACACCAAAAGTCGCCAAGCTTGGCGACTTTTGGATAGTTCTTGAGGGAGTCACGTGACCGTGGTCGGACCATTACCTAACTTATGTGGTAGGACGGCATTGTGCTTGAAATGGATGAATGCCCCTAAAATTGCCATTGACCGTAATGTATTGGAAATCTTTTGAGTGTTCCTGTAGCTGAACTATAAATGATAAAGACACTTTTTTTTAATGGAGAAATTCATTTTCTAACTCTTTACAGCATATATCACTTCTGAGTCGTTTGAAATAGCCCAATACCTCTAAAAAACGCTTTGATAAATTTCGGCCCATAGAGCGTAATGTATTTCGAATCTTTTGGGCGGTCCTGTACATAAACTATCCATTCGATTATCACCAAAAGGGGAGGTGCACAACTAGATCATAGAACAATCCTAAATATCAAATCTCAACATTCTACGACCAATAGTTTTTGAGATATGCGAGTTACATACATACGTACGTACGTACAGACGGCATGGGAAAACTGGCCACAATAGACTCGCCGCTGGTCAAAATGAGTTGCAGACGCATTAATAGGATCGTGCATGATAGCCTACGATGAGATGCATCGAAAAAATTTTTAAAATTCAATTTAGAGGTAGTCAAAATCGTTTTTTTTTTGTCGAAATTTGGCCCCCAAAATTTTTCGGGATCACATTACTTCCTTATACTACGTACAAGGAAGTAAAAACAGCACATTTGATTTTTTTTCAAAAAAATGTGTGTTAATCCTGTTGTCTAGAGGTATGCAAAATTTCAAGACAGACAAATAATGGGTATTGAAGAAATTAGAAAGACTGTGCATAAGACATTGCGTGTATAAGGCAAAAAATTCAAAACTATCAACTTTTTCCCTTTTAAAGAAATCAATTCTGAGTAGTAAAATTTGAGAAAATGAAGAAGAAAATAGAATTTACATGCTTAATTTTCAAAACATGAGCTTATCCAATATTTTGTTAATAGGCTCATTATCTCATTCTAATAAATGAAATATAATTAATCTACTTTTGTATTCACCCTATCAAGTAAAAATTTTAAATATTCCATGCTAGTCAATAACATCTGTATAATAATTTAAACAATTCATTACCTGGGAGATTAGGAGACAATTCTGTACAAAGTTAATAAATTAAACTGAATAATTGTTTAAAAGGGTTCACATATAATTCAGTTTGTTTTTGTTCACACAGTTCATATATCATTTATGGCCTAATAGTACACTAGTTGTAGTTACAAATATTAAATCTTGATTCAATAAAAAGCTCCTATTTAAATTTTAATCTTCAATTATGAGATTTTTAATAATTGAGTGCTTGTTTGTTTTTCAAATCCAAAATACTGACGATGCTCCCTTTTCGATCTGGATCAGCATATATACTCTCCCACTCCCAGTTGCTGTACAAGGATCCACTTTTTAAAATATATCACCGATTTGAACTTCAAAGTAATTTAGAGCTGCATCTATCAGGATCAGAGAAGCTTTCAGAAGCACTAGTACTGTTCAATACTTCTTCAATTTCATCGTTTGACTTTGACCTATCTTGTGAAAGTTTAATTCTACAGCCACCCCATATTTTCACGCTCATTGTTATATTGAATCTTAAATTGCTCATCCAAGATGTTACATTTCAAAGTTTGCCTGATTTAGAACGAAGTTTCCTCATAAGGATTGCTCCATTTAACAAAAATTTTCTCTACTTTTTATTCATTTCAGCCATTTTGAACTAATAATATACAAGATTTCGTACAAAACAGTTGAAATTAAATTTAGTTTTTTTAAACTGCTCTAAACAGAAAAGGAAATTATGAAACACGGTACATATCCATTAAATGAAGAGTATTTAATAAATCACTGGATGTAGTAGTGAAAATGCTACGTCAAATCAAAACATAACAAATAACCAGTGTCGGCTCCTCCATTTGAGCCCATGAGCACGTGAACCCCCCAAAGGAAAAACTGAAGAATAAACACATTAACACATTAAATATAAAGCAAATATTAAGCACACTTCTAGATTTATGTGAATCTAAAACGTGAGTTTGACTCTCTCCCCCCTCCTCCCACTATTATCAAATACGCTTATTATAGCTAACGCGCTGTAGTGTAGGTGACTACAACACAGTCTAATCAGTCGCACGTGCGAACGGAAATTTTTCTCTCTGAACCGCTCTCTGGGATAAGAAGCCCAGACAGCTGGGAGGAAGCACGGCATTCATGAAATCTGTCCATTCGCACAATTTCATTGTGCACCCATGGCCACTTTTTGTGGTATCGCTTCTGGATTTTGCCTTGGTTTGTTACATTCGATTAGTTAATTCATTTTTATTTCATTTTTTTAATATTTTTTTTAATTTCTACAATTTTTCACTACATTATTTTTTTTACAAACTAGTGTCAATCATTAAGATACGTGTTTCGCAGCTCAAGCAATGGCATTTTTCAATTGTATTCTTTGAAAAAAAATTGAAATAAAATGAGTCAAGACAGCACCTTTGCTCAAACTTATCTGGACGACGAAATGGAAGACCCAAGATGACTCGTTTTCTTTCAGTTGCGTGCATTGTTTTCCTTTATCGGCTGGAAACGCAAATCTATTTTAATGTGTAAGGTGCGTCGTATCTGCCTATTTAATTTTCGAAATTTGTTTTGTGAACCTCCTTTTAAATCACCCACGAGCCACCACTGCAAATAACAACTCTTCTTTTGATAGGTTGGTCAAACTGACTAAAAACTTAATCTATCATTAATAGCCTGGTACAAACTCAAACCCAGCCATGCAAAAGGACTTTGATTAGCCCAGTCAATGAAAACTAAAACTTGTGCCCAAACCCGAGTTGGGGAAAAAAAAAAAAAAAAAAAAAAAAAAAACGTGGTTTTTTTTTTTGGACCAGATTTTTAAAAAATCCTTTTATAATTGCATGTTTGTATACTTATTTAAAAATAAAATTATTTATAACATGTTCAAATAACAGTTAATATATCTTCTGAAAATAATTAAAACTCAGTAAATAAACAATTATTGCTTACTTATCATTAAATTTTAGTATTTTATTTAGAGATACAGTTTTTTAAACTTAGTATATAATATAATACAATAGTAATTGTTTGCTACATAATACATGAAATATTGCTCTTAGATTCATCAGCAATAATGGTGATAAGTTGTTTAGAACGATATTTTTAAGGTTTAGAAATAAGTTGTTAAAACACAAAACCTCTATGTTAAGAGAAAATTTAAATTTCATTAATAATTTTTAATAATCATAAAACATTAAGATATTTTTTAGATCGACATAAAATCTTATTGTTGATACTTATTGCTGAATTTTATAATTTTAGCTAAATGAATCAGTTACAGAATGCATCTGTACTATTACTTTTGTCCCATTCAATATGAACAGCTCTATATATTTTAACTGGAGACACAGCGATAACAAAGCACTTTTTTTTATGTGTGTGCTTTTAAGTGTAGTAAAACTTCTTAAAGCAGGACCTCATATGAAACTCTGTGTTCTGTCCTCTTAACCCATTTGTGCCCAGATATTTTTGCGACTTTCTTCGATTTTCGCTAATACCAGCAATAATAGATAAATTTCTGATGTCAACTGCTGGAACAAGGGATGATTTCTTTTAAAATCATTAGGTATAAAAATTGAGATGACAACATCCTATTGGGTCATGTGGAGTTGAGCTTCTTCTGTTCTCAGATTCATTGGATAAAGGCTAGGAAAATTAAATAACGCTTCCGACGGATAGCAAAAATGCCGTTCCACAAAAGGGACACTAGGCATAAATGGGTTAAAAAGAGGTGTCCTTTATGGAGAGGCATCACTAGAAATGATGTAAAATACAGTGAAATGCCGATTGAATGCCATTCGAGGGACTGCAAAAGAAGTAATGTTGTATGCGGGAAAATGCTCAATCAGGTTTGTGGGGGAAAACAGTGTTGACATTAAGTGCCATTTAGCTTACATACCTTTTATTTATTCCTCTATAATAATTTAGACACTAGTTTTGATAATTAATTTTATAAGAAATCTCTCATGTACAGCGTGTGTACCACTTTTTGAGGGCATTCTGCATACTTATTGAACATTGTTCCTCCTTTAATGAAGTCTGGTAAAAATTTCAAGTGCAAGTAAAACTTAAATATTGCGGTGTCTTTTTTAGTTTCTCTCCTTCCAAAGTTTGCTACATGGGACTCACTGAGAGAACATAATTTTTCTTTTCTATGTAAGTATACGGTGCCAACTAGCTTACATTGGAAAAGTATATACTGCCTAGAAGCTTCTTGAAATAAAAAGTGCCTACTTTTCTAGCTTTCAATGTTTGTTATCTTCTTGTTAATGCAGTCTAAGCGTGTATCAAGTATTCTTTTCAGAAGATCCTATACACATACCTGCCAACTTTTACGGATTACCCATAAAATATATAGATTTTAGTGTTAATTTACTGATGCGATGTACAGATATGACGAGTCATTTTACGGATTGTTTGGCAATTTTTAAAGGTCTCAATTTTTTAAATCTTTTCCATCCATCCAGTGAAATATACTTTCCCTTCAACACTCCTTTATTTATATATCCAATGCCATAAGATTGATTCCTATTTTGATTTTAAATGTAATTTTTTACCTCCCCTCCCCCTCCTCTCTCAAGGAAACCGATAAAGAAAGGGGAAAAAAAAAAAAGCTGCATTGAATAGGGCAGGTCCAGATTTTCCATCCCTCTTGAGAGTAAATATTTTTTCTTTAGTACTCTTTCATTTAAAGCTCCAATTCCGTAAAAATAAAAAGTTATTCCTATTTTAAATTTAAATTTTCATTTTTGTAAAAAGAAAAATGTGTTAGATCAGTTGTTCATTTTTAAAAATTTTTTTAAGGGGTGGGTGCTTATCTTGATTGCATTCATACTGTCTCTCATAATTTTCATTGAATCTTTTCAAGTCATGGTAGCTTAATGATTTTTTTTTTTTTTCTTCTCTAGTTCCCGCATAACAGTCGATCCAGAAGGAGATCTCCACTTCTCCAATGTTACTATTGACGATGACCTGGATGAAGCGATGTATGCTTGCAGTGCCACATCGAAGTCTCGAAACGAGTATAAAGTTGGCAACAGGATTGTTTTGAAAGTGGATCAAGCTGGAGGTATTAAATTGTAGTTTTTTCTTTTTTTAAAAGAATCACAAGTTGTAGAGATGAAGGGGATAGTGGACCAAAATCTGACCGAAAAATTGGAGTTCTTTTTTTGTGTATCATTATTTTACGATATTGACTTTATAGGGTGTGTATGCCTCCTTAGAAATAAAAAACAGTTTCCAAGGTCCATCTAAAAGAGTTCATCTTTTTTTTTAAATTCAAATAAATGAGTTGGATTTTTTTTCAAATATAAATTAATTTTTTAAAATTTAAATCAGATGCTTTTAATTTTTTTAATGGCTTTTTGATTTTGAAAATGGATACATCTAGTAATGCAGGGCTCGGACCGAGTCACTTTTCTCACTTTTTCTCCTTATTTTTAGCAGTTGTCACTATTAACATCTATTTTTGACAGTGGGTCACTTTTCTCACTTTTTTAAACATATATTTAAAGTTTATTCAAACTATATTTAGTGAAATCAAAACTAAATCCTCCTGCTGACTGCTCTTTTTCATGTAGTTCTCCTCTCATTTTTTTCTTAACCTCTGGCCTCTTGGAGATAAGAACTTGAACAACATTAGGTTCACATAGGCTCAAAGCTTACACATTCACAGCAAGAGTTGAAATGGAACTGAATTCCTGGATGGGATCTGCGCCTTTTATATAGGCTGACCAGAGAAGTCGCAAGCATTGATTGCGTAATACTAGGCTATTAGAGATGAGTTCAGGCTCATTTTTTGAAGCCCGAGGACTTTTAATCCGAGCCCGAGCAATATTATTTAAGTCGGAGCCCGAGCCTGAAATTTGAGCTAAAGATAATTAAAATTCAGTTACTTCATGGATACATTATGATAAATTTTGCCGTTTGTGCAGATGAAAGACAAATAGAGTTACAAACTCTTAATGCACTTTCTAATTCTTTATATCCATGTTTATCCAATAATAACATTAATGCTTCAATTTTTATTAAAATTCCGTTGAGTACTCACATCAGTGTTAAATATTCGTATGTACTTAGATATATTCGATACAGAAAAATACAAGTTATAAATCTCGTAGAGTGACGTTAAAAAATGTTATATTTAAAACACGTCCAGAAAAAAGATTTTGGATAATAAATTTAATAAATTTGCATAGAATTGCAATATTTCTTATATAAAAATATATTATTGCATAAGAATTGAGTGGATAGGAAGAAAATTTTAAAAAATATTTTATGATGCTATGTGAATAGAATATACATTTAACTAAGATAGGCCAGTCAATAATGAGGCCAAGATTTTGAATAAACAGCATTTTAACACATATACGCAAATGAAACAGCACAACACACTAGTAAATTTTGTGAAAAAGCTAGCTTTTTATCCATATTATTTTGTTGCAAGTCCTAGCATCCCACCAGTACGTTTATTTTTCCGATGAATCGCTTTTTAAAATCGGTTTCAAGGGGTATGCTCAATAAAGGAGACATTTTTCACGAGCCCGAGCCCGAATGCAATCGTGAATGACAGGGCCCGGGCTGAGCTCATCTCATCTCTATAGGCTATTGCATAATACTAATGCAGGGAAGCAAACATTACAGGCCCATTAGTAAAGTTGCGCCCAACTTGGCCACTTTTTGGTGAAATATCGGCAAATTTCATGCCAAAAATGAGTCTCCAAGAGTGAAGTCATGTAAGCGATCGCATCCATACTTTTTGAGAATTAATTTGGTAAAATCCTTTCCTAAACTAGGGGTACACCTAAACTCCCCATCTGGCATTCTAGTTAACTGATTTTGATGCAACAAATCCAAATTTCAATTATTGGATGTGTAGAATTCACATTTTAGGCATTTAATCCCTGAAGGGCAGAAATTTGTGACACTCTTTTGTTTTGAATGGCTCAATTTTCAAGCAACGAATCAATAGTTTAGGAAGCCCGTTAAGAAATAGGATTGGTTTCAAAACTTCTTTTAAAGCGATTATTAACTGATTTTTGAAGTCATTATTTGTAGCCTTGCTTTGCTATGCGTTCCTAAGTTGCCCTGGTATATATACTCTTGTCATTCCTAAAATCTTATTAACTTTTTAACATACTTTTTCATTTGTTAATCTAATAAAGGATACAGTTAATAAAATAGTGTCAATTTATCTGTATAATGGTCTCTATTTAGTCACTTTTTAATAATATTGGGTCACTTTTTTCACTCGTTTTGTTGCTATTTCTTGGGCCAAGCCCTGGGTCATGTATTGGGTGATCTTGTAAGAAAACTAGAAATGCTTCATTCACTCTCTTTAATAGGTTACTGGTACATAGGAATCATTTTTATAAATTTTGATCTACATTTCCTTGCTTTGATTTTACCAACCACTTTTAACGGAGACGGAGGTGGGGGAAATGACATTTTTTTAAGCCATTTTTTCAACAGGCAGCAGGGTGGGTGATGCCTATGTCTCTCATTACAACAAGAATTAGTTTAATAAGTGTTTCATTTTTCAGGATCCGGCCAGAGAAGTCACCGACCGACCAAGCAGTACGTTTCCCCTCCCAATATTGTTGCTTTAAGGGGCCACGCGTTAGAGCTGAGCTGTATATTTGGTGGCACGTAAGTTTGACCTCGTATGCCTTCTATTTTGCCGGATGCATTGGGATTTCCTTGATTTGTATCTTTATAGTTTATGAAACGTTTTAGACCTCATTCAATCATTTCTCTTGATTGGATGTAGGTGAATATCTTTATTATTATAAGAGACATTAAATTTGTCATAAAATAAATAATCTTGAATATTGTATTCATGTAAAATGCAGGCATGAAAGTTTTCAGTCTTTTTTCAACATCATTGATGCATCTTAGATTTTGTATTTAAATTAGTTTAATGAATTTAGTTATACTGTATACAGTGATACAATGAATATTAGGTGGTTTAATGATGAATACATATAAAAGAATAGCAGGTAATGTGTTTAATGCATAATAATTTATTTGTTCTGTATGATCCACTGCAAAGTTCAGTCTTTTTAGCTGTTTCGTGCTTTCATGCCTGAAAATGCACACAACCCTTTTCCATTGAGTACTTTCTTTGCAATATTCTTTCAAAATGTGCGGAGATTCCTCTGAAAGGGTCCATTGGAAACTTGAATCAAAACGATACGTAGAAAAACAATTGTGTGGATGGTACCCAAGGCCCATCCTTCTGCCGTTGCAAAACAGCACCACCCTCCAGAGAAAGGTTAGAACAGAAAGTAAACAGTCGTCCAGCTGCCATTTTATGGATAAAATCATATTTTATGACATTGGCAACTTGCCTCTGTTTTCTTTTCAGTTCTAACCCAGGGTTGCCACTGGTCAGGGAAATGTCAGGGAAAATTGTAAATTTTGGCCCAAAACCTGGAAAATCAGTATTTGCAAACAAACAACTTTTAACCTTACTTTGAGAATCTGAAAATATTAAAGAATGTAATCAAAGTTGTCATCATAAACATAAAAAAGAGTCTGTATTTTTATCCAATGATAGTCTGGAAAACCTGGAAAAGTCATTGAATTTTTTTTCAGAAATTGAGTGGCAACCCAGTAACCTTCCTGTGTGTGTGTGGATAGTGGAACTTTTATTGCAGCTGCAAAAGGGTAGACCTTTTGCATCTTCTGAAATGATTGTTTTGATAAGCAAATTGTGTGTGTGTGTGTGTGTTATAAAGTTTTTAATTAATTTTACCCTTTATTTTTTTATTTTTTTTTATTATCAAGGGGAGTGTTTGCTTTTTTATCAAGTGATAACCAGAGGTTTTTTTTTTTTAAATAAAGGGGTGGGGGGAATTGCACTGAAAATGATGCTCAAGCATTCCAATTTCAATCTTATTCCATCCTTCTTGTGAATTATTTTTTCCTGAACATTCCTTTATTGATGCACCATGGCTTAGGATTAAAAATTGAATTGTATATCTATAATAAATACAAAAAAAAAAAAAAAATCAATTTTTACTTTTATTTTTTTTTGTATTTATTATAATTTACGATTTTTATAACTCTTGATTTTTTGCCAAGTTGGCTTTTGTTTTTGAGGTAAAGCATAAAAGATGTGCATATGTTTGCAAATTTAAAATGGCAGAGCGTGTTATAATTTTAATATTATGGATTAAAATGAATAAAAAGCACTCTCATGAAGACAAGAACCTGTCACGAGTCATCCTTATATGATTTTTTTAATGTTTGTAGTCAATGTTTAGCATATCCATGACTAGAAGTTTGACTCATTTTATTTCAGTTTAACATTATAAAAAGACTTCATGCATGGAAATACATATTTTTATTTTAAATAACCTTTCTGCATGTTAAAAAAAAAAATATTAATTGGTTCATGGATTGTTTCAAGCATAGATGGAAAAACATCCCAATTTTTGCAATGCTCATTTCAGGTTTTTTTTTTAAGAAATCCCACAATCAGACCTGCTTTTTAGTTTATTATTGATCGTTTGTTTCTTTTTCACTCTGTCATATACAATATTTTCTTAGTTCAGGGTGTCGACAGATCAGGGAAATCATGGAAAAATCAGGGAACTTTTTTTTTTGCCTAGTGAACTAGAGCATTTTTAATTGCCAATCGGATGCACAGCTCCGTTCTGGATACACAATACTCAACGGATGCACAGATACTGACATTTTACGAATCCTAAACCAGAATACAGATTATATGAGAACATAGAAATATGAATCCGAGACTCAAGTGATGTTAGGCACTATCACTATATGAATCCAAAAAAGCGCATGTATTCAGACTCGTTCTTAGATGGCGAATCCTACAAAAAACCGGATATGCGAATCCTATCGGCATGTGAATCAATTTTGCATGTGAATTGCTTCCTGAATAAAGTCATAAGTAAAATGAATGGTAAAAGATGATTTCTACTGTGCCTTTGTGTTTAAAGTGATGAGACATTTGAGCTAAGCTCCTCCGCAAGACGATTTTTTAAAATAGAGACTGCTCATTTTTAAGCCTTTTTACATATTTTTAAAAATTTGAAACAATACATTGATTGAAATAAAATAAGTGGACTAGGTGGCCAGTTTATTTGGATCCGTCATCCTTACGCTTAAAATTGAACACTATAAAACGAGGAAACTTTCTGCTACCTATTGTCTTTTAGTGTTTCACTATTTATGTTTGGATTTATGAAACTGAACTACAATTTTATTAATATTAAGTATTTTTGTGGTTTTCTATTATTTATTTCCCTATATGAAGCATTCGCCTGTTGGTGCATGATACACTATGGTGATTTACATGAAAGATTATAGTATGTATATAATTAGCCCGGGGTGGTCCCCCTATTAATTGGGTCATGTTCCAATGGTATTATCATTCCAAAAATTGGGTAAAAAAAAATTTTTTTTTAAGCTATTGCCACTCAGTTAAGGGGTTCCGAGTAACAGCGCTTGTCTTAATGTCAAAAGTCACCATGGTAGACCACTTTTGGCAATTTGTTGCCAAGTTTGGCATTAAAAAAAAATGAATTCTGAAGCTGAGCTCCGCTGGGTGATATCTTCTGTATTTGGTGAGAATTTGACAAACCCAATTTTTTATATATACATATTTCCTATGGGGTATGTCATTTTTGCTGTAATATTCCTCTTGTTTTAATTATTAATTATATACATATATATATACTTATTAATTATATATATATATATATATACTTATTTTAAAACAGGCCTTTGCCAGAAATAAGATGGAGCAAAAGAGGAAGTGAAATGTATTCCAGTAAATATACATTCACAAACTACGGGAAGACACTGCAGATTCGAAACATTGACTTCGACGATGCGGGAACTTACGAGTGTGCTGGTTCCAATGGAGTGGGCACACCCATAACGCACGCTATGACTGTCACTGTCCACGGTGAGCGCTCTGTTTATTGGTTCTTTGCTCCACTTTTGTATTTCTTGCCATATCCTGCATACCTGCGAACTCTACTGAATTTTACAGAGGACTTCCAAATTTTGGTCACTTCTCCTGGTTTCCCATTTAAAACAAAAAATTCCTAAATTTGTTAGATTTGGGCAGTTCTCTGTTTACCAAAATTCAGTAACAGAGTTGCTATGGGTCAGGAAAAATATGGAAAAACAGGAGAAGTCAAAAAATTTCATTTTGTTTAGAAAAGTCTGGGAAGTAAAACAGTTCTAGCACAATCCAATGAAATGAAATCAAATGTAATTAAAATAAAACTAATTTTTAACTTTAACAAATTTTTTTAGAATAATAAATTTTAAATATATAATTGTGGTATTGTTTACAATTTTCTGAGTATTTGATAGGTTATTACCTTCATAGTAACTTAAAGGTGGAAAAAAAAATGCTTTTTTTGTTTTTCAATAAACATGCAGGGGGAAATTTTAATTTAAATAATAAAATAACCTTTTATTTTTGTGTCCGTGTACAGTATTTTGCTAATTAATATTTAATAACGGATTCATTATTTATTTTATTTATTGTTAAATTTCGTTGATTTTACTGCAAAGCATCCCCATAAACGAATGGTTCCTGGTTATATTATTCTACTCGTAAGTTATGGCTCTTCTCAACTCATTGAAAAATAGGCTTTGTGACATTTTTCGAAGCATTCTGGATGTCCTTAATGAAAATAACTCATCTAAAATTGGGTGGGATTCAATCTTCATCATTCCAGCCCAGATGAGTCTTTTCTGAATTTTTTTTTTTTTTTTTTTTTTTTGCTGGGCTGTCTGTCAAAACATTTTTATGGAATTGGAATGAGTCGTATTCTTCAGTGTGGGCTCTGCAATCTGGAAAAGTATAGCAGGATGTCTACTGCTCCGGAAAATCAGGAAAGTCTGGAAAAAGCCGGGAAATTGGATAATAGGTCCGGAAAATTCACCAAAATAATCAATTTTTTTTACCCTTTCTCTGTAATTGTCAGACTTCAAACCGAAAGCAACTGCAACGCATTTTTCGGACTGCGAAAGCATCGAGCGATGTGCTTGTATAAGGAGGGGAAAATGGGGGCTCATCCATCGTGACGGGAGGGTAAAAGACAAATTAGCTTACTTGGTAACTTATGGCTTAGGACAGTATTTCCAAGAACAGTTAGTTAATTCTATCAGAAAGTGCGACTCCTTCTGTTTCACAATGGATGAAAGCTTAATCCTGTATACTTCAGTTAAAATTGATTTCAAGAAGTTGTACAAAATATGCAAAATATAAAGACAAGGGAGGGGGCATTGTGCCATTTCCCAAAGTAAAATGCACTGGTCAGGAATTTTTTTTCCGGGACCTCCCAAAAGTCAGGAAATTGACTTTCAGAAATTTGGTAGACACCCTGTATAGGGATTTGCGCCACCTACCGTTCTAACCTGTACTTGTTTCATTAAGCTTGCACAGTGGGTGCTAGGAGGCTAGGGCTCTCTTGGGCTAGACATGTCATGCATTTTTTGAGTTCTTGCCGATGTATTTTTTCTGGTATGGGGTCCATCATCGAGATAACATAAAACAGGTTACTCATTTTATACATTTAAATAGAACTGTGTGTGCTTCTTTTCAGCCATTCCCTATTGGATCCAGTCACCAGACAATAAAATTGCGGCGGAAGGCGAAGATGTTCAGTTTGTGTGTGAGGCGAGAGCTTATCCAGAACCCAAGCTGCAGTGGCTCGTCAATGGAGAACCTCTCGAAAGTAAGCTTTGCCACATTCGTACTTGAAATAGAGATGGATTGATTAATAGAAGAGTACTTAGCCACTTTATTTTTAATTTTTTCAAAATTATTATTAGCTGCTATTCTTTTTTTATTTTGTTGCAGTGCTCTCTGATTTGCATGCTCCTATTGACTGTTGGAAATAGGGATGCACTGAATGCAATATTTTGCCAAATACCGAATATTCGGTTAAAATTCTAACCGAATATTTGGCCAAATACCAAATACTTGGTTAAAATTTATTAAACATATTAAACCGTTATTAAACTTTGATTGCAATGATTCATTTAATTAGTTTTTTCTTAAAAAGTATTTCATAGGGTGTAAAACTTCAAAAATTAAAATGCTGCAAAATTTAATATCCAAGTGTGTTTCCTTAATATATTATTAATAATGTTTTTAAATATTCGTGAAATGCTGGTCATTTTTTTACCTGCCTATTTTATTAAAACAATGAGCAGTTCATTGACTTTACCTATTTATGAACACTTAATGTTATGAAGTTTTTTTTTTTCCTGGTGACTGTTTCAAATTTAAATCAGTTAGTCATAGCAAGGTTAATGTAATGTGTCATAAGATTGAAGAAAAATTGAAAAGCAACAAAATTCAAATTGAACATCTGAGTGTTTTCTCTTACATTAAAACTAATTTCATTGTGATATTAGTTTTTTTGTGTGATTGTGGAACGCTATGTTAGGGTTATCTGCCAAGGATGGGGCAGATAGTCTTTGGTAGGAGGACTTTCTAAAGGTTTCTAGCATTTATTCACATGTGATATTAGTTAGTAACAACTTGAATTCATTGAGTACTATGGTAGGATACTATATCTTTCATTCATGATATAAAAAATATGTATTTGTTTACCGATGGGTGAATACTTAAATTTGTTTACTATTCGATTGCCGAATATTGAAGTATTCGGCCTAACCGAATATTCGGTTTGTCTGCCGAATAGGCAGTATACCGAATACCAACCGAATATTCGGTGCATCCCTAGTTGGAAACAGACTCAACACTCATTACAACCTGGCATGGCGTTGTTGAGAACCAAAACTCATGTTTAGTTTTCCTGTCTAAAAGAAAAGGAAAATATATTCCTCGTGGATAGAACTTTAAAAAATTGGACACAAAAACTAACTGTCCAAACTGCAAAGGTGAGAGCAAAAGTGTCAGTGTTATACACTGTAAACAAATGTTGAAGTGCTTTCATGGGTGAAGGAGCTTTAAGTAAAAAAAGGGTGGAGTAGGGAGATTATTATAAATGCGTGGGATAAAAGAAATAAGAGCAAAATGGTACGAGGTGCGTATGAGTGGTGACAGTGAATGGACTGTCCACACCTCCGTGACAGAAACAGGGTGGTGACAGTGTCGGCAGAAACAGAATAACCTATTGTAGACAGATTGTCTTCCATTTTTGTAATATCATGCGCCGATTTCAGCAGCATACATTAAATTGTAAACTTCCTACAGAAGTTTATTTTAACATTGTTTCATACTGCACATGTTTCATACATGCACATGCACATTGTTTCATACATGCATCTTTGTGTGTGCACACTTGCACAAGGATTAGGCACTTATTTCACCTCAGATGCCAATACCAGGGTTCATACACCTCCTGGAAATCCTTAAAAACTCCTGAATTTCGATTTAAAACATGAAGGGCCCTGGAAAACTCCTGGGTTTTATTAATTTTTCTGTAGACTCCTGAAATTTTAGTATTGACTCCTGGAAATATTGTTTATTTTAGTTTTCTTTCTAGAATTTAAAGTGCAAAAAAAATTTTCGTAAGTGCGATTTGCCAAAATTTTTTTTTGACTCGTGTTTCAAGTGTAATAATCTACCGCCATGCTTATTGACGTTCCTGCCACAGACTTGCAAACAAGGATTGTAATCACTTCAGTGGGCTGAAAGTTTACCGCAAAAAGTTCCAATGATGGCGCGATTCGCTGTAGACATTTGTCCCTGCTCTCCTCATATCCAATAATTTCGTTCCTGAACTAAGCCCGTTGGCGTTCTCAAACTCCTTTATAGCTAACTGCTAGCTCTTACGTCATTGCGAGGTGTATGAGCTGTATGCTCTTATCTCTTTAGTACACGCTGTACATGTTTACAAAGCTCACCGTTTGCGGCAGTATGTTGGAAATAATCTGTACGCGTGTGACAGTAGTAAAATTTTAAACCATCCTGACATTTTCAATGATGCTTGGTTAGAAAAGGTATTTATGTATACTCCTGGAAAAATTATATTTTCTCCCGGAAAACTCCTAGAATTCATACTGCAAAAAAGTGTAGGAACCCTGCAATACATGATACATAACAGATATCATTTGGTAATGAATGTATTTATTTATTTGTTCAAGTCAGTACGTCAGACCTGCTTTTTTTCCCTCTAAAACACTATAGGCTCTGAATCATCTTTTGGTAAATCCCAAATGAGTAGTGTGCTTAATGGGATACTCACATAAAAGTTATAAACATGCAATAATATACTGCTAGTCCTCCTGATTTTAAATCCAATAGCTGACCAATGTTCTTTAAAATTTGAACGTTAATATCTATCAAAAGTAAGTTATTGCACGACAATTGCAATAAATATATATTACATTTAACTTTCGTACTATTAATATAAGACAGATCCTATGCTCCAACAATTTTTTTTTTTTTTTTTTAAAGACACTTTGAATGAACTCTTTCTAACCAAGAAGAAAGTAATCTTGCCTTGTCTTCCATAACTTGTATGTTCATAGGTGGCTACCCGGGTTTAGGTCCCATCGTGCGGCTGTCGATCTAACGGTCTGGAGTTTTGGTAGATCTTCTCTCGATATAACGTGAATACGCGTTAATACGTGAGCGCTATTTCACAGCGTGAATATGCTGTGAAATAAGTGCCTAAGAACCCCTTAGAAAGTCCTTCTACTAAGGCACCCCCCTCCCCCCATTGCAGATTGCCCTAGTGTGGCGTTGCCATAATCATGCACAACAACCTTTTGACACATATGTGTAAAAAAAAATTAGTTATCTTTTTTTGTATTCACTTTCATTTTTTTTCATATACATATATAGCTTCTATTGTATATTGCTGAATTTCCAACAAATTGTTATTTTAATGATGATGATTATAAATTAGCTGATAGTATTACGGATAGCTTCTTATTCTAGTTGTTTCATTTTTAACAAACTGAAAACTATCATCCGTGTTTCACTCAGCGAAGAAAGATTGTGATTTAAATTATTTGTTTACATCTGAAACGTCGAATGGATTAAAGGAATTTGCAGATTAGAGATTTCTATTTTGAGATTTTTTCAAATTTTATATACTAGAATTGTTTTCCAACATTCACTTTGTTTCCTCATAATTTTATTCTAAATTTTTACATTCCACTTTTTCTTTTAACAGTTGAATTAATTTAATGATCATTCATTCTGAGCTGCCAATGCATTTCGCATAGGGACTCTGCATAAAAGTTGTTTTGCTATGCATTCCTTGCCTCCGTTTTCTAAACAAATACTTTTGAGTTTTAAAATCTGCAGAAAATATTAGTTTAGAAAAAACATAAATCAGTCAGTCGTTTCTGTAGTGTTAAGAAAATTTTATGTTATGTTTAAAGGTAAATTAAATCTGTTAATAGTATAGTATATAAAGGGTGTTCTAGTTTTATTGATGTTTGATTATTTTTAAAATGTAATTATAGACGTGTGTATAGATTAAATTACAATTAAAAAAAAAAGTTTATGTGTAGGGATGCACCGAATATTCGGTTGGTATTCGGTATACTGCTTTTTCGGCAGACAAACCGAATATTCAACAAATCTATGTAAATAAAATTAGACTTTTGTCTGTACATTTCTTGGAATTCAAAAATTTTGCGATTTCTATCCGTTTCAAGTACCCGGGAATCCGATGCGGCCCTCAAAAAAAAGTTTGTCTGTCTGTCATTCTGTCCGTGACGCTTTTTTTGTTTAAGCATCACGTAAAAACGGCTGAAGCGAATGATATGAAATTGGGTGTCATGATAGGTGGTCACTCAACTTAAAACATAGGTGACGAATTTTTAAAAAATCTTGATTAGATTTTCAGATTTTGCGAAAATCGTTTCAAACTGCGTAAATTTGTGTTCAAGCATCATGTAAAAACGACTGAAGCGAATGATATGAAATTCGGTGTCATGATAGTTAGTCACTCAACTTAAAACATAGGCGTCGAATTTTTAAAAAATCTTGATTGAATTTTGAGATTTTGCGAAAATGCTTTCAAACTGCGTAAATTTGTGTTCAAGCATCACGTAAAAACGACTGAAGCGAATGATAAGAAATTGGGTGTCATGATAGGTGGTCACTCAACTTAAAACATAGGCGTCGAATTTTTAAAAAATCTTGATTGGATTTTGAGATTTTGCGAAAATCCTTTCAAACTGCGTAAATTTGTGTTCGCACATCACGTAATAACTGCAAAGGTGAAAAAATGATATTTGGTGACATGATAGGTGGTCACTCACCTTAAACTATAAGCATCTAATTAAAAAGAATCGATCAGATTTCGAGATTTTGTGAAAATCGTTTAAAACTGAGTGAATCTTTGTTCCCGCATTACGTAATAACAACTAAAGTGAATGATATGAAATTTGGTCACACGATAGACGGTTGCTCAACGAAAACTATAAGAGTCCAATTTTTTTAACATTTTCATTAGATTTTGAGATTTTGTGAAAATTCTCTCAAAATATGTTTATATTTCTTCAAACATCACTTAATAACGACTAATACGAATGATACGAAATTTAGTGATATGATAGGTAGTTGCTAATCTTAATTTATCCGTGTTGAGAGAGAAAATTAAAAAAATATGTTGATTACAATTTGAGATTTTGTGAAAATCGTTTCAAAATGCTGAAAATTTGTTCCAGCATCACGAAATAAAGACTGCAGGAAATGAAACGAATTTGGGTGACAGGATAGGTTGTCACTCAACTTAAATTCTAGGCTTCCAATTTTTCAAAAATGTTGATTAAATTTTAAGATTTTGCGAAAATTATTTCAGTATGCGTAAATATTCGTTCGCGCATCACATAATTACGACTAAAGCAAATGAAATGATATTACTTAGTTACTCTCTAACCTGTAATATTTTAACAATACATAAAAATCATAACTTCGCTTTCTTTACTTTGGCAACATACTACATCCATTCTGTGTACTCCTACAATGGTGACGAAAGTTCTTGCTTTTTGGAAATTTGCATTCACTAACCCATCGAGGACGTGTACTTCAGCTAGTACTTAAATATTCGGCAACCAAATAGTAAACAAATTTAAGTATTCACCAAACGGTAAACAAATACATATTTTTTATATCATGTATAAAAGATATAGTATAGTACCATAGTACTAAACTGAGTTAAGTTATTACTTACTAATATCACATGTGAATAAGCATTAGAAACCCTTACAAAGGCCTCCTACCCAGGACCCCAATCCTTGGCAGATAGCCATAACATAGGTTTCCACAATCACACAAAAAACTAATATCACAATGAAATTAGTTTTAATGCAAGAGAAAACACTCATATGTTAAATTTGAATTAGGTTGCTTTTCAATTTTTCTTAAATCTTATGACACATTACATTAACCTTGCTATGACTAACTGATTTAAATTTGAAACAGTAACCAGGAAAAAAAAAACAAAAAAAACCCTCATAACATGAAGTGTTCATAAATATGTAAAGTCAATTAACTCCTAATTTTTTTAAATAAAATAGGTAGTTAAAAAAATTGACCAGCATTTCACTAATATTTAAAAAAGTTATTAATAATATATTAAGGAAACACACTTGAATATGAAATTTTGCTGCATTTTAATTTTTGAAGTTTTACACCCTATGAAATATTGTTTAAGAAAAAACTAAATAAATGGATCATTGCCATCAAAGTTTAATAACGGTTTAATAAATTTTAGCCAAGTATCCGGTATTCGTTATTCGGCAAAGTATGGTATTCGGTGCATCCCTATTTATGTGAGTAGTTGCTACTCTTTAGTGATTTTTACTCGCTTTAAAGTGCTCTGCAAAAAAGCAAAATGCTCCTCACAGTTGCTACAGATACTCCCCAGATTGTTCCTGCAGGGTTGTCAATATCGTATGTTTGTCTAGGAATAATAATAATAAAAAGCAGTTGAGTGGTGATTTCTGAATCCAAATGCCGATGGGTTGAAAGCTCTATCCTCAATAGCAGAGTGTTTCGTGAACAACTGGAGTTAACCACTGCAAAGGAGAATCGCAGTTACAAAAATAGTTATTTGGAAAGGCAGTTATTCACTTCTTACGATTCAGTTGTTAAGCTTTTCCACCCACTCGAGGAGAACAGACCCCCGCCCCCCCCCCAACCCCTGGAATGACAGTGAATTCTAAAATGGTAGTTGAATGACTTCACTCATGTATGTATAATGATGGCTGTTTTTTGCAAAGTAAGGTAGACCAAATTTGGTAAAAGTAATGACTATTAAATAACAGTGTTCGCTGTAATACATAAGTATCTGTATCTACTGAGAGAGGATGGGTGATTCTGTGCTTAAAGTATTGATTTATTAAATGTTTGTTTTTCAGAGGCACAGACGAATCCCAGACGAAAGCTGGAAGGAAACGTGTTAACGATTGGAGACTTGGAAAAATCAGATACTGCCGTATATCAGTGCAATGCCTCGAATGTGCATGGCTATGCATTTAAAGATTTCTACTTGAATGTTTTAGGTAATATTTTGGATGTCATTATTTCTTACAACGAGTTGTTTTAATGATGTTGCTTTTTATTGAAAGACTTAAAGTTATCCAAGATGGTAACATAAAAAAAAATACCAAAAAGATAAAAATATCTAAAAATTTCAAAGCAGGAGAGCGCACGATAAAGTAAAGAGGAGACTATAAATAATTGTTGTTTTATGTTATACTTTTATTTTTATTTTTAGGTGTTTTTCAATTTTGTCTTCAATAGTTATATATTAACACATGCTCGTTTTTTTTTCTTCTGTTCTACAGATTCATCTCATTTCATTTCATTCTGTCCTCCCCCCAATACTTACTGACCGTTTTCTACTTTTTTTCTCCTTATTTTATTATTTTTATTTTCTTTAATTTCTTCTTTGAAAAGTACCCTGCTTTTAAGGTAGTCAGTATTTTGAAGGATTAGTATCATTACTGCTATGAAAAAATTCTGACTCCTCCTTTGTTTAGTGTATGTATGTTAGCCTAGACTCTGGCAGTTCACCTGTATTTCGTAGCAGGCGCTTCATCCCTTTCTCTCTACTTCAACGCAAAAAAGACATCTTTTGTGAAAGGGTCAGGCATAGTCATCCAACAATATTACCACTGCCATTTCCGGAATTTTCAAAATTCAGGCTGAAGTCCTCTATAACCAAAATCATGCTTCACTCAAACTGATAAATGCTGTGCACTTTGCTAATGCATGGGAACCAAGACTCAATTTGCATTGGACTGTATCCAGGGTGTGTATGCCTCCTTAGAATCCTTGGAAACTCCTTAGAATTGAAAACATTTTCCAAGGTCCTTAGAACTACTTGGAAAAACAAAATACTCCTTAGACACTCCTTGGTGGCCGGAAAAACTTCCAAATGTCCAGTGCTAGTCGAAATTAGAAGAAGCATTCCTTCCCCTCAGCTTCCTCTTTGATATTTCCCCAAAGAATACTAAACCATAGAAGCACTGACCCTACGGAGAAATTGTTACGAAGACCTGACACTGAGAAGGAGAAGTTTTTTTTTGGGGGGGGGTAAAAGACGTGGGGGGAGAGGGTTTATTTGTTTCTACCTTTCCCCACTTGTGCGAGATCACACAGATCAGGAAGATCATAGGAAGTCCTTGCGACTCCCTGTAATGGATATTGTCAAGGTCCCTCACAAAGCAGCTCCACTGTTGTACAGTTATTGGAAAATATTTGTCTCTCAAAATAGGGGAAAGAAGTGCCTTTCCAGGGTGTCTACCATCATGCAAAGGTCACGAAAACCACGGAAAAGTCAAGAATTGGAAAAAAGGTCACGAAAGTCAAGAAAAGGTCAAGAAATGAAGCACTAGGTCACGATTAGCGACTTAACTCCCTTTTTCCATTTCATTCAAATTCTTAGTTGACCATTTTCGTAACTAAATTTTCTAAACTTTTGTGCACCATTTTTACAGTTTTGCTAATAAACGTACAGTTTACCGCATAATTCTATCGATCTTTGTTGTAGAGATATTTAATTTTGAAATCAGGGCTTATTCGCTGATCACCCTGTATATTAATAGTATTAAATTTAAAAGTATAATTTTTCTTCATTCTATAAGTATGATGCAGGGGTTCAGAAACTGTTTTTACGCTCAACATTTCCCTCAATCCATATGTAAATTTCCCCAAAATTTTACGATATGTTTATTGACTTGCATAAGTTCTGTATTACCATAAGTGTAAAAATATTTGCAATGTACAAGCTACATACATGTTTGCTAAATAGCAATTGGTCCAAGTTAAGAGAAAGCAAACTGCTGATCGGTGAAAAAGTTGAAAAAAAAATCGCTTTAAAAATAGGAATGGGAAAGAATAACTCAATTTTGTAATTAATTGTTAAAATCGAAATCAGTTGTATATTTTCAGCAAAATTTCCCCCTATCCTAGATTGCCGGATCGTACATATTCTGCATCCCTGGCAAGAATGTATTTTTGATATTAGTGTTTCGTATTTGTTATGGTCAAGAAAAGGTCAAGAAATCAAGCTTACTTTATATGGTAGACACCCTGCTTTCGCTCCTGGCCGCCTGGGGTGCTAGAGGGTTAAATCATAAAGCACACACACTCACACAATATATATATATATATATATATATATATATATATATATATATATATATATAAAAGCAGGATTGATCTGTAAACTATGCTGCATGGGCAATCTAGCTTTCAGCTAAATATCTATTGATTTAAATGTTAAATTTTTGGGTTTGAAAAATAAAGTTACTGAGTGATTAAAAAAACCACTGTGATATTGCCTGTATGTTAATATAAACAATTTTGATAGAACTCCTTGGATTTTTCCTTGTGAAATGTGTATGAACCCTGTAACTCACTCAACTGAACATGTGGCCATTTCGTAATACATTGAAAATGTGTTGGAATGAAAAAATCCTATTTTATTTTGCATCGTATGATTATATTGTTGCAGCTTTACCACCCACCATTACTGAAGAGCCGGCTCCACTCACCAAAGCTGTGGTAACGTCTGTTGTGACTCTCGTATGCAGAGTCTTTGGAGCACCCAAGCCTGAAGTGCGTTGGTATAGAGAAGGTCAGATACTCAGCGGAGGCCGATATCAGGTATAGAACGGTATCGGATGAAAGTGCATTTTCTCTTCCGTGAATTGCTGAAATTCGTGTGCTTAGAGTGCGTGTTTCTAAACCTTGTTATATGTAAAGCAGCATTTAGAATTTCGAATGGAAGTTAAAAAGTACATAAAAAAATTTAGTTTACGGGACATTAAAAAAAATTTAAATTATTATGGAATGTATGTATAGTGATGCCTGTTTTACTTTCTGCGCATGTTAAGCTTTTTTTTGTGTGTGTATGTGTGTGTGTCAGGGTTTGAGCTACGGTTGCATTTTTTGCAAACAGTAAAGATAATGAAGCTATATTCACTAAAATGTATGCATGTTTTAGCATATTAAATGACATTCAATCTGGCATTTGGTATCCAATCCATTATCTCCATTCTAACCATTTCCGTATCCTAAAGAAAACTCATAGACCAGAAAAGAAATTTTGACAAAGACTGGAATTTCATGATTAACTAATAAATACAGTAGAGAGCCAGAAATCCGCACAGCTTGGGACCAAGGCTTGTGCGGATTTTAGGATTTTGCAGATTTCAGGCCATAAAAGATAAATCTTATTACATTTCAGACTTAAGAAAAGGAGAATACAATTACAATGAAATAAAAACACAGTCAAAAGTATTTAATTTATATTTTCACTTTAAATACAAAAGCATAGGAGAAAAAAGAAATTACATGAAGACTAGCAAAGCAAATGGTTTCAAAATTTCCTTTCTCTAATTTTGAAAACATGTTCTATGGTGATTTGTTTTTAAAATATTTTTTTTTCTACATTGTTTGTTTGTTTCTTTTATTTATTTAATTTTGCAAATTGTATAACTGTTTAAATAGGCAGTTTAAACAATAACTGTTTAAACTGCATATTTTCATCAGAATATTTAAACAGAATTATGATTAATTTTTGTTTTGTTATAGAACTTAGCTGTTGTAAAAATTTAGGGTATTCTTTTCTTAATTCTTTCTTTAAATTTTTATCAAATGGATTTTATTATTATTATTACCCAAGTTTTAGATCATCATCAGAATCCTATTTATCTGGATTCAAGAAACTTTTCAACGGTTTCTTCATTGGTGGAATACTGCGAATTTCTTTATTTATATCAGAGAATGTGTGTGGATTTCGGACGTTTGCGGATTTTAGGTCGGCGGATTTCTGGCGATCAACTGTATCTACACTCATTCCATTTTAATTTTAATTTATTTATTTTATCCATATAAAATAAATGACTTCATATTGTATTTTTAGTTACCAAAATAGCATCGTTGCCACCTAAGTTGTTCAGTTAGTTGTGAATTCAAGGCTTCATAGGGGCAATAATTTCGAGAAGTTTTTTCATGCAAACTATTTCATTGTATTAAAGTATTTTCTAAATTTATGTAACCTATCTGTTCAAATTTGCAAGAGAATTTTATGGCTCTTTTTGAGTAAAATTTTTCATGAATCGCAAAAATTGCAAATCATTTTGACAATAGCATCCTTGCAACTCCATTTAACTTTTCTACACGGATGGAGTTAAATGGCTCCATGGGTGTAGAAAAGTTAAATGACACCTGGAGCCATTAAAAGTTGAATGACACAATGACAGTTTAAAAGTTAAATGGCACAATGACACCATCCTGTGAGTTAGAAATGCTAGTGTTCCTGCGGTTAAAAATAGCAAAATATTGATAAAAATTGGTAAACGTGTAAACTTTCATATTTTTAAAGTAGGAATCTTTTTTACATAAATTCAAAAATTTTCAAAATGAATGCAACAACGGATTTTATTATGTTTTTTAACCATAACTTTTTTATCTTTTTGGAGAAACGGCACTGAAAGTTTTATTTTGGAGTAGTACAGCTGAATTGTGATAGTGATTAGCTTAGTGCTGTATATCCGGGCATATAATGCGCACCTATAATTTCATACTACATTTTTTAATTTTATGTATATCCTCTGTATAATGTGCAACCTTTTCTTTACAAATCCCCCATTAGAGGAATAGTGCAAAGAAATGCAGGGTGTCGACAGATCAGGGAAATCATGGAAAAATCAGGGTACTTTATTGATCTGGAAAAATCATGGAAATATCAGGGAATTTTGAAAAAATATTTAAAAATCAGGGAACTTTCGTTTTTGCCTAGTGAACTAGATCATTTTTAGTTGTCAGTCAGCATCTGACTTGCGGCTCCGTTCCGGATTATACGATAGATACTCAACTGATGCAAACATTTTAGGAATCTGAAAACCAGAATATAGATTATATGAGAACATAGAAGTATGAATAAAGGTTTTCAAAAAACAAGTTGCACATGATAAAGTTTTCGGATTTCGCACAAACTAGTCTTTATATTCAGATGACTAGATGTCTTTTTTTTTTTTTTTTTTTTTTAATAGATAGGGCTCATTTTGAAGCCTTTTTACATATTTTTTTAATTTGAAATGATGCAACGATTAAATAAAATAAGTTATTAGGTGGCCAGTTTATTTTGATCAGTCATCCTTATGCTTAAAATTGAACACTATCTTTAAAAAATGAGGAAACTTTCTGCTATATTGTCTTTTAGTGTTCAGCTAAACTTTATGTTTGGATTTATGAATTTGAATTAAATTTTATTAAGTATTTTTGTGGTTTTCTCATATTTATTTCCCTATATGAAGCATTCACCTGTTGGTGCATGATACACAATGGTGATTTACATGAAAGATTATGGTATGTATATAATTAGTTCTGGAAATTTGATAAAGATAGTCAGGGAAATCAGGGAACTTTTTTTCTCAATTTCTGTAGCCACCCTGAAATGGATAAAAGTGCAGGGTGTCCACCAACAACTAAAAAGAAGACTTTTTAAACTAAATTAGAGATAAGGCAACTTGGAATTTTTTTTAAAATTAAAATTGGCCATTTTCATACTATTTTCGAATATTTGGCAAGTTTTCTTTTAATCTAGGCAACTAATTGAGTGATCAGAAGATGGCAATGTTTGCTTTTTATCATTATTACTATTATTGTTTAAATCATACATAAGGAATATAACTGGATTGTTTAAACTATATACTATAAATTTTAGATAGATTGTTTAAACTATATACTATAATTAAACTATTACTATATTGTTTATATCATACATAAGGAATATAACTGTTGCCAAGTTTAGCAACTTTTAGCAAAATACTGCCAAATTGGACCGTGGCTCCAAAAATAAGTTTCCAAAACTGAATCTATGCTGGTAGCATCTTAAATTTGGTAAGAAATCGTCAAACCTTAATATTATTGGAATGTCATTTTGTAATTTCAAATTAAAAAATTTGAAGTGCTTAAAAAATGTGTGTATAATTTAGTAGGCTTATGATCAAGTCATGGGGTGTCCACATAAATTTTTTTAAATGCTATAATGTGAACAATCCTTTTTTTTTTTTTTAAACTGCACAAAAAGCACTACTATTTTGGCCACTGAAATTGAGAAATAGTATGCTATTTTGGCTACTTTTTTATGCTAGTGAGGCTGCTAGTGCTACTATTTTCTCCTCCTGATAGTGGTGGACATTCTGAAAGTGTGTAACGCAGACATGACAGATGTTTCAGGTGGATTAACAGAGCAAAATACAAGTATGATAAATTTTTCATGCTGTCCCATTATAGAATTTTTAAGCGCATAAGGTATGCCATTTCTTTTAAATAAGTACATGTAGAAATATAATTTCTTTTTATGCTCATATATTCCTTATTTTTATCCGACATAAAACGTATGCTCATAAATTTTGATCTTATTTTTTTTGTATTAAAAATCTGCACTCTACGCCGCGATATACAGTATGTATTCCGACAGATTGCTTTAGTATAATAGTTAAAATTAGAAACAAAGTTATTTGTTTGAGCATGCTGTATGATAATTTTTGAACTAACTTTTCAGGTCATGGATAATGGAGATCTACACATCAACAATGCATTGGTGACTGATCAAGGCACATACACTTGCACAGCGAGTAATAAGCTTGGTGATACAGAAGCAAAGGGAAAATTAGTAGTTAAAAGTAAGGATTCTTTAATATTCGTTCTATATTGATATGTATAGTGTGAAAATAACTCTTGGAAATGTTATTTTTTTTACTTTTCTATATATCTACTAAAAATGCTTTACAATAATTTCTGTTTAATATCTTTTCATTTTTATGCTGTAAACATACGTAGACAGTGTTCATTACTAGGCATAGCTCACTGCACTGTATCGTATGCATGGAATTGTAGCTACAGGGCAAACAACTCAGCACAAAGTATATCACCGTCAACTTTCTGAAATTAGCATATCCATAATAATCTTTTGACTTAAACACTGAGGTTTATGGTTAATAGTTAAGTTACATAGTGAAATTCAATTTGGCAGTAAAAAAATAAAAAACCTCATGTTTGTCAATAGTTTTCATATTTTTTGCATAATTGAAATTGTCCTTTTATCATTTCTGAACCGTAAAAAGGGAAAAGCACGCATTAAATGTTAGCTGACAAGCTTGTGAAAAATCCCCTTAATACCGTAGCTTCTGGTGTTTCAGAATGGCCTCTGTTTTTAGAATGAAATTCCTGTAACTGACATACGCTGATGGAGAAATAATCCCAAGTATTTGTAAATATCAAGTCTTAGACATCCACTATAAAACTGAATCATATAAAAAAAATTCCCTTGAAAAAGGTTTACCTTAAGGCTTAGATTTCTTTTTTTCAAAATAATACATTGGCATCATATCAGGGAATAATGACATTGAATAGATTCCAAGATAAACTATTTAAACTCAAATCAAAACCCCTAAAACAAACAGCAATTTTTCTGTGTTACAAAACTGGAAAAGTTGTAAAATATATAAAATTATTTTTTTTTCCACATGTATATATATAATAATAAAATAAACTTTTCTAATTTAACCTAATTTAATTTAATGTTATTTGAAAAAGCCTTCTTTAATCTCTGTTACTCTTACTGTAAAGTTTGTTTCTCGGCCATACAAATATTATGCTAGGAGATGATTTTTAAAGTTCCATAAGGAGTAAAATGGTTGAATTTGCAGTTTTCTGCTGTTTCGTTGCTGTACGTTTTTAGAACTCCTTGGTAAGCAGGTGTTTCTCGTGTCTTGATTGACAATCTAGTTAACTCATTACGTTTGAGAGTAACGCCTTCGCGATCGTGCTGTGCCCTGCCAGCAGGTGTAGTCACTAGGGGAGTATTTAAGCAAGAGCACGAAAATTTCGGGAGAGATAGCCATGAATTAAGAGAAAGATAGCCACGGAACTAATAACGTCGCCGGCCTGACTCCCAGCCCTCTGTCCGATCTTGAAATAAGCTATTCAACCTAGAAGCCTGGTGTGGTGTCAATCATTTCAACAAGGGATGGCGTAAGGTCATTCCTCACATATATTTTATATAAATTTTTGTTAATTAAACCAGTGTCAGAGTGTCATTAATTTCGTACCTTTAATTCTTTTATTAATATTATACTACTACATAAGTAAAGTAAGGGAATAAGTAAACAGAGCAATGATCTATAACAGGGGATGGCTACGATGCAGCTTGTAAGCCGTGTGTGACTCTTGTAAGTGAGTAATGCGACTCTTAATCGAACAAAATAATGAAAAATTGATAAACTAAAACTACTCAATGTCCTTTAGTCATTTCTAGTAGGTTAATGAACTTAATGTTTCTCAAAAACATAAGAAAATTCATACTAATTATTAAAAAAAATTACATTAACTTAATCAAAGGATTTATTTATTTATTATTTTTAAATTATTATTAGTGGGTTAAACAATTTTTTTGGTTGCTGCATCACGTACAATGTTTGAAGAATTGCATACATATGCATAGCTGCCAAGTGTTCCGATTTCGCCGGAGTTTCTCCGATATTTTTAATTTGCTCCGGAAATCCAATAGTTAACGAAAAACTCTGATTTTTCGGTCTTCAAAATTTATTTACAGAGGCAGAGAGAAATTTTCAATCTTTCTTCACCCTTCTTGTAAATGACTGTCTTTTACTGTGCATTTCTTTATGAATGTCTCCAGTACCTAATAATTAAAAGTGAACCCTTATTTTGAAGTTTTATTTATTTATTTGTTTTTACTAATGAATGTTATTTAAATTCACTTATGATTTCCTGCATGTTGCAATCGATTTTTAAGGTCCCATTCAAATCTGCTTAAAACATCTACATTTGAAATGTATTTGTGAAATACAATTTATTAATGAATGATAATATGGCTGCCTGTGCAGAGGGTCCTGTTATAACATGCTGTTTCACTAGCTTAAAATAATTGTTTTAGTTACTACTGCAGTATTGTGTATGATTCACTCAATGTATAAAGTAGCTTGACTAATAACTTTTCTTTTCTCTCTCTCTCTCTCTAAAAAAGTGAAAATTTCCCTACAATTTGGAAACTAAAGTTTGATTTTTTTTTTAATGAAGTCCCTTCATTTTTTGCTTATGGCACCATTATATGGATGTTCCTATATTTTAGAGAAATGCCCCTATATTTTACAATTGGAAGTTGGCAGCTCTGCATACGATAACTGTTGTTTTGAAAATTCATATTCTGTGCATGCATTAGTGGTTGTGCCTGAGGACTCTGTTAACCTCAGCAAACAATTTTATTGCCATCTTAATAACGGAGGCTGTGCTTCTACTTAACCTCATGGGCATGTAAGTCAATAACATTCCCATTCTGGTGCATTTGTTCTTGTATGTTCGTGTTATAATTTTTAACTCACGGGCATTATTCTTCATTGTGCAGGTAAAACAATCATTACTCAGCCACCCGAAAATTTTGAAGTTGCCGCTGGCAGTTCCGCAACATTCCGCTGCAATGCCGAAGCCGACCCAAGTTTGAATTTGAAAATTGATTGGTTGTTCAACGGCCAGCTGATTGATTTCGACCAGGATCCCAGGATGGTCCAGGCCTCGGACAACTCTCTGACCATCTCAAAAACGCTGGAATTGGATTCTGGAATTTTCACTTGCATTGCGAGAACAGAGCTGGATCAGGTTTAGTTTAGTTCAGATACTCCATCCAACGTGCATCATTAATACAATTTAACAAGAGAATAAAAGAATATTATTGATGTAAAATGGAAAAACACTAGAAAAATTAAATGAAATTAAGATAATTATATAACCACAATGTAATGACAATTAAGCCTTATTCATAATAATCTCTACTTATTATAAAAGAAGGTGTCTGTGTGCGTTAAGGACATACCTAGAAACACCCAATTTGGTACTCGGGAAGATCTGAACATGGAGTTGTGCACCTCGAAGCGATTTTTTTCAAAATTTGGCCTAAAATTTTATGTTTTATGCGATTTTTTCTCACCTAATTCCTAATAACGCTTGCAGCAAAATGGTATTTGTATCATTGTATACAGGAGACATTTTTCTTTTAAAAATAGTTTGTTCTGAATAGGTAACCTAATCATTCATAAACATATTGAAAACCCACACCCAATAGGCTCTTCTACAAATGTATTTTAATATACAGTTAAACTATCCTTTGGACCGCAGATGATCATTAAGAGGTGGAATCTCCGAATAGAGGCAATCAGAAGCACACTATGTACTGAGTGTCTCAAAAAGATGGCATTCTTATAAAGTTCAATGAAAGAAGATGATATTAAGAAAAATTCCCCACATTTATTTTCAGTGACACTTCTTAAATTTGCATACAACCCTTGTGTAAAAAATTTCCAGTTAGTCAGATGGGATGGATAAAATTTGAGAATTGTGTCCAATATAGGAAGATAAAAAGGGGCTGACTTAAACCACTTTTTAATGGCTCTGGAAGGGAAAAAATATCACATCAGATGATTCATTTTATGGGACGTATAGAAATTATGAGAGAAAATAATTTTTTGGACTTTAGCCATGAACTTTTATTTAAATTCATGAATAGCCTGTAATCCTCTTTATTTAAAGATATCTCTGAGAAGTTTTAGGATGTTTTGTAGATCACCTTATAGACTCATTCCACGGGATGTCCCACTTGGATGGCAAAACTAAGCAGTAGTCTTGTTCTGCGAAACACCTGGTAGGCATAAGTAACCCATAAGCTTACTCCACGTGACATCACTGAGCTATTGGTTAGTAAACGGGGTACGAGTCTATTAGTGAATGGGGCACATTTTATTGACTGGGATTTTTTTTTACGAGGATCATATACAAATTTAAAAAGTGTCACTTTATGAGTGAAAGAGAGGATTTTTTTTTTTTTTTCCTGCCCAATTTTAAACATTCTTTGAATTGCCATCGAACACTTTTTTTGATAGATAAAGACTTTAGTGTTACCATTTTTGTATTATTTTTCATTGCGCATATTACTGAATAAATATGTTATTTGTCATGCCTCTACAGCTTTGAAGAAAGATCTTCCATCCGCTAGACCAGTGCGAATCTCATAAATTTTTTTTTAATCCAATGAAATGAAACTGGAATTTCGACAACTTGTTATCCTTCCTTGTGAAAAAACACCTTCACGGACAATTCCATGAAAGTGTAAAATAGCCTCCACTGGCTGGATTTTCAAAAAGAAATATACGGTTTTTTTTTTTAGGTTTACCCTTGTGGAGCCATCCTACCTGTGAACTGAAAAGCTCTAAAAGTGTCTTTCAGAGATTGAAGTGGGTCAGTAGGGGCCCTTTAACGTGCGGTGTCCTCGCTGTGAGGACACCAAACTCTGACGTTTTGATTGTTGCCAGTCAAGAAGAATAGATTTGATTTCTATAAAAATAGTGGCGGGTGACCTAGCTCCACAAGAATCCTTTACTTTTGAGCACGCCATTTCCCGTTAAAAAAAAAATTGTCACAATTCTTTTTAACAGCACTGACATCTGCTGAAAAATGGAAGAACACGAGAACAGCTGGAAAGATTGCCCAATGCTGAAAAAAGGGAAGCTGGCTAGCAAGGCCAGCTGTCGTCAATAAAGGGTCTCTAGATCTGTGGCACGCGATGAACGTTTCGATCGTCCGCCCTCTTGCGGGTCGTTCAGTCGAGCGATAGCAACGGTTACCCTTTTTTCAGCATTGGGATATGGGTTGCGCCTCAACGGGTTAACGGAAAGAAAATTGAAACTAAAATCTACTGACCAGAAATTACGGGCCATAAATAAGAGGTCTTTCAGAGAGGTTTCTCTTTTAAATTTATACGCAACCTATATTACACATTTCTACAATATCCTGAGCAATCATTTTAATACTTATTTCATTCATTCTATCAAATAATTCTTCTTATTATTCAATACTTTCCTTCTGGACCAGGTGGAAGCCAAGGCGACTCTGACTGTTCAGGACGTGCCCAACCCTCCCCGCATCGTCAATGTGAAATGCAACTCGACGTATGCGTCCGTCGTGTGGCAGCCCATGGGAGATAGGAGGGCCCCCATACTCAGCTATTCCATCCAGTACAATACCAGCTTCACTCCAGAGACGTGGGAGGACGCCACCGATACAGATATAGCTGCGGCCGACACAAGGTATAAGGTGAGCAAACTACATTGTTCTCCAGACCCGATTGTTTTCGAGTTCTTTTCTGGATTGACAAGTTTTTGAAAAGGTTTTTAATGGCCATTCCGGCTCTTCAAACATTCCATTAAAATTTTCTTTTCTCTCTCGCGTACCTGATAAATTTTCTGAGATGCTTCTAGAAAAGAAATCTTCCGTATTCCCATGGAAATTCACTCCTTGAAGTTAAATTTGCATCAGTTAAATCTCATAGACACTCTCAAGCATCCAATCTCAATCTTTTTTGTTAACATTTCTTTTTTTATTCTGAAATGCTGTAAAATTAAAAAATAGAGCCCTATTTTAGATTTATATTTTAAATTTCTAATTAATGAGTAAAATCAGTATACTCATGAATTAATCTATATTTGGGTGTTTCACAAAGCATGTATGGCTGCCAATTTACCTTTTTTTTTGGGGGGGGGATGTGTTCATGATGATAAAAACATCATGGACATAATTAAAACTGCTTTTACTTTAAGTTTCTACTATTACTCTAATTATTAAAATTAGCCTTGTCCTCGTGCTTCACAGTAAGAAATTGAAATGAATATGTTTCTTACTCGTGTCATTGTAATTTAATTCCAATGATGTGAAAACTAAAAAATTACAAAATTATTTAACTCATGACATCATGAATACAAACCCAAGATGGAATAGTTTTGGTTAGGTCAAATCTGCATGACGACTCTATACCTAAGGGGAATAGTGGGGGGAGAGCCTTGCACGGAAAGCTTTTTAAGTGGTTCTGACTCGTTTTCATCTTGCATCTAGAGCAAACTCCCCAAAACTCTGTTAGACCAGCTGGTGCACGATAGGAATTTCAGATCGGGGGTTACACAAGAGCTGCAAATAGAGCATTTGTCCCAGGTGCCATGTTACCCAGTCTACCAAAATCAGTATCAGGTATAGTTCCATGGGATAAGAGCACAGTAATTATAGTTTGTCCAAGGGAAACTCTAGTTGTAGCAGTGATAATTAAGTCATTAGTGTTGGACTATAGCTTTTACATAATCTAGTTAGGGATGGATGTCAAACAATCTTTTATGAAGCGAGACTGTTACAGGACGAGACAAGTGTAAAGAAGGTTATTTGGTTGAGCTGATTTAAATTTAAAGACTGCGTTGTGACATGAATAAACCAGGTACGATATACACTTAGTTGCAATATAAAAAAGAGACATTAAATACTTGAAACGATTTTATTAAACATATACTATTGAAACATTATTATAACGGGCGGTGGTGGCTCAGCGAAAATAAAATGACGTCCTATATGGACAGTGAAATTAAGGTGGAATAATTTAAAAATTACGCCAGCACAGAATTACACATTGGCGAGAACAATAACTTGGCTGAGATTAACAGCGCCAATTCCAGAGCGACCCTAAGAGTTAATCCAATAAAATTACAATGACGTAATCGCGAGCAAATAATTTTAAAGTCGTCGCAGGGGAACAACTAAATAACATACGCCAGCAGGATGCCAAGAGGAAACTCAAAAAGGCCGTTGATTTTGCAAACGGACGTAATATAATCTATTTTTAGCACACCGGTCTGAAGAGACGAAACAATTAAGAACAAAAAGAATAGTGCATACAGGAAAAAGTAAATATACAGATTTAAAAGCCGAAATGACAGGAAAATGAAAACAGAAGTGATTTAGAATTCTTGAATTTTGGATAGATTACATTAAAGAAAGCCAAAGTAAATGATTTTTAAATTAGATATGTGATCTTCATCACAACAAGCATTTTTAACAATACGATATAATGATTTTACAAGACGACACAGAGCTTTTTGATTGCTTCGCAAGGTGAGACAGGCCTGTTTTTAATTTTTTTTTTTAATCTTGCGCCCATCCCTAACTTCAATTTATGTAGATTTTTCCAGAAATCAATGAATTTCCGACTCAGTAATATGAAAAATTGGTACCTTTTCTAAAAATATGTATTTAAACAAGTGATGGATAGGGGTTCCCATTAAGGGGAAACAAAACAAAAAATGGATGAGAATTTCTTATTTACCCAAAAATTTTGAATCGGATTTCCGTAAGTCTAGTGAGAGCATAAATATTATTTTATTTATTTTTTATGTACCATTGTAAAAAAATGCAGATTTTTTTTTTTTTTTGTTTTGTTTTCATTAAAAATTTTACTTAATTTATTTAAAAGAATTATGCATAAAAGCTATAAAATAATAATTGCAAAATATTTTTCAAAAATAAAATATATTTTAAAATTTCATATAATAGAGCTATAGAATATAATTTAATGTTTATATAATATAATTATATACAAATATTCAACTATATTACACTAAAGAGTTGGTAAGGTTTAAATGTGTGACAAAGTTTAAAATAAACAGACATATTAAGGTTCCTATTATTACAGCATTAAAATTGGAACATTTGAATAGGCTATAACTCAGTTTTTTCTAACATATTTTTGTTTTTTTGCAGTTTCAATAAAGTGCTATTGTTAAAATTACCTCTTAAATGTAGAAATTTCATTTTGCTGGATTGACCACAGATTCTTTGTCGGCCTTCCTTTTGGAGGCTATACCATGTTCTTATAATCGGTGCTTTTGGTGTGGTTTGTATTTCTTGATTATAATAACAAGCAAACTATTTTTTCTGTTAGGTCATGATGAGTCCATGGGGAAACTACACATTTAGGGTGAGAGCTCGCAATAAGATTGGATTGAGCGAACCCAGTGCCCCATCCGAACATTGCACAACACCCGAAGAAGTTCCTTTCAAGAATCCCGACAAAGTCATGGGAAAAGGCTCCGACCCCTCCAACCTCGTGATATCGTGGACAGTAAGTGATGACTCTTCTGTAGAAAAAAGTACTTTCAATGCATTTTATTCTTTCATAAAAAGTATCAGAGATATGAAAATAAATATCGGATGACTTAAACCATTTTTCAATGTCTCTCAAAGGGAAAAAGAAAAAATGCATAAACATATAATACTTATTAGTGTTATTAGCTGGGGGGGAGGGTGCCATAGCAGTCATGGCACCCCAAAAAATTTGAATTTCTATTAATTCGATGTCAATAAATCAAGCATTTTTGTGAGAAATTCTACCTTTTTCACCTTTTGGGCACCCCTCAAAATTTTTTTCTTGTTATATTCCTGGTTACACAAGGGATGGGGTTGACTGGTTACAGTTGACTGGTTACAGTCAACTCCCTCTAATCCGCAAAAGTTTTGCCCAAAGGTTGTGCGGAATATAGGATTTTGCATATTATAGGTCATTGTTTACATTTTTCTTTTGCCAATTCAGAGCAAGTTGATTCATTGAACCATGCATAAGTTGACATTAACAGGTATGAAATTCTTCAGCTTTTTAGCTGATTTCAGCTTTTTGTGAATAAAGAGGAATTCACTTTTTTGTCTTTTTTCTGTGAATTCCTGATTGTAGTTATTAGTTAACTGTATGATATTTTTATTTTTTAGTATTTTACAATGTTTTTCTTCTTAAAACTTCTTTCACATTAATTATATACAAATATCACATGTACACATTTTTTGCTCTCGTACGATTTCAGCTTTTTTGCTCTTTTGCCGATTTCATCCCTGCATTAAAATGAAAAGATGGTATCTAATAAATTTTAAGATCAAGTACGTTTTTCAATTGTAACTCAACTTATCAATTATTGAAGGTAAATAATTTAAGCATAAATATTCAATATCATATAAAGCTTAAATATTCAACAAATAGTTACTTTAATTATGATTATAAATTAGCTGGTTTACCGAGAAATTCTAGACATTTCACTTTCAACAGACTAAAAACTTTCACCCGTGTTTCATTCTATGAAGAAAAATTACATTGTAAAATTATTTGTTTACATCAGAAATGTAGGGTGGATTATAGGAATTTGCAGATTATAGAGTTGTGGGTTAGAGGGAGTGTACTGTATTGGTATAATATAGCTTCTCATCAATTTTGTTTAAATATATCTCTGAGCCTTTTCATGTTGAAAGACTGAAATTTTGTGCATCACCTGTTTAATGCATGGGGCTCATTTTACTAATTGGGATTTATAAATTGTGGAATAAAAGTTTAGGGCCCCTATGTATGCTTGGCACTCACTGTATGCTTGTTTGTCTGTACTATTACACTTCTGAATCAACAATCCCCACTGTTCTATGAGGCAATGTACCGACAGCTGAAGAAGGCTAAAGGTTTTTTCTGCTGAAACTATGCACTCTTATTAAATCATTGAAAAGCACTTTCAAAACCGATTATTTTATCTACTTGCAGTGTTAAATACTTCAGTAGATATTCACATTGAATCACGAGCGCATACCACGAGATTCATTCAAAAAATAGACTGTTACTCACATCTCCACATCTAGACCTGCTGATAGGTATGAGATGACATCCTCACACAGGGATAAAATGATTGAGTAAGATCTGGCCAAATCTAGGATGCATGGGAGCAGTATAGTCCAGGTTAGTTGGGGGGGGGGGAATCCATTTTTACTATAAATATTTTGTAAATAATTTCATTTGCATTAACTATTTTTACAGTTACTTTTTTTTATGACCCATTAAATTATAGAGTTTACAAAACTTAAATAATTAATTTAAAATATTTATATAAAATTTTCAAAATGTATGTGAAATTAAAAAAACCTTTTAACCCGATACTATTTTTAGACACGGATATGAAAGGTGGATACGCATCCAAAATCAGCATCTTTGCATAGACTAAGAGGGTGTCTAAATGCCCCATCCCTCTTTATATATACCCGTGCACATTGGGTATGATTTTCAGATATCGATTGCAAATTACATTGACTGTCATTGTTGGACCATTAGCCAATGACATTATACGATTTTTGAGCTTCCTCTTAAAATAAAACATTTCAAAGAATGTAAAAGAAAAAAAAAACTGTCAGATTACAGTTCATTATGGCTCATGAATGCAAACAATACTTCCATGCCCTATGCTGATGAACACTTTGAAGTCAAAGTCCGAGAGTTTCTCGAAGTCAAATTTTATTTCTCTGAGAAATAAGAGTAATGACTCTATACTTGGTATGCATTGACTATCGTTTCAAATATTATCTTCTAACTTTTCAGTCTCAAAAAATATTCATACAGGACGGCCCGGAAAAAAATTAAGTATATAAAAAGATCTAGAATGAATGTTACTTTTTGAGCATTTGATAACCATAGTTTTGCAACTTAAGCAAACACCCCCGCTTTAAAACATGTTTTTTTTTTTTTTTTTTTTTAATAATTTCTTGTTAAATAGTAATTTTTATTCCATTTAAATACTTCCTTCATTATAAATGAGAACATTTTAAAGTTGATTCTTAAAAATATTCAAAAGTACCGAAAATCCACAGTCTACAGGGAGATGTGAGGACAAAACAGCTCAAACTTTTATCGTGGAAAACATCTCTGAATCAGGATATTTATTACCCCCCCTTTTTATTTTTTTGCAATAAAACATAGGTTCCCAAGCTTTTTTGATTTGGTGCCTCCATTTCTAGTGAATATTTCAATACCGCCCCCCTCCCACTCCAGAGAAACAATAACGTACATAATGTATGGTGAAAACAAGAATTAAATTTAAAAAAAATTACCAATAGATAGAATATTGTTGGAATTGAAACACTACTGAATTTCTTCTTCATTTAAAAAAGAGTAATAAAAGTTTTAGCTTACCTGTGATAAGGACAGGCAGGGGTTTTAATGATACGAAGTCATAGATAATACACTATTGCTTTCTAAATAAATAAATTGACAGTTTCAGAGAACAATCAAAACGCGTACTTAATTATATTAAAAAGTCCCAGACAGCACATAAGCTTAAATCAAGCTTGACATTTCTTTGAATTTGATGTATTAATACAAGCTTGACAGTTCAATTCATTTTAAGCTTGCAGCAAGCTTGGAGAAGTCCTTTGAACTGTCAAGCTTGAATACAACTGGATGACTGCTTGATTTGGAAAGCCACATGCACATAACAAATAATTTATCATCAATCATAAATGTACTTGACCCTAGAATTAAAAAAGGAAAGATTCTATTTTTCCAAATATTGAAATTCTTCAAAATAAAATACAATTATACTACGAAATGGATTTCAAAATCAGTCGTTTGTCTCGATTTTGGTCAGTATTGCCCAACATGAGTGTCGCGATAGTGTAAGTTTTAAAACGTGTGCTGCTTTTAAGTTTATAGTATGCTTATTTCCCTATTAGTAGAGTCTCTAAATCACACATAACATTATTTTAATTTTGATTCATCGCATGGAAAGATAAAAGAAGTAGATCTACATCGGCCACTGATCGATCTCGCCGGAAAACGGCGTGATAACCATAACAGTCACTTCAAACTTTAGTCAGAAGCGCAACTCAGGTTGGCTGAGTGGTTTAGACGCTGGCTTCCCAGCCATTAGGTATCGAGTTCGATCCCAGCCGCAGACGCTTGATGGTAACAGATTAAAATAACTTGAAATTTCAGCGTAGAGGGGAAAATGCATGCAAAAATAAAATATGCGGTGTGAGTTCGCTGACGGGCACCCCGTGTATTTAGGAAATTTTTTTAAGCTTGCTATGTCAAGCTTAATGCAAGTTGGGCACGTGTAAACTTGAACACTTGATTCAAGCTTGCATTAAGATTACACGCTTGAAATTTTCAAGTTTATTGACTTGATAAATCAAGCTTGCTGCAAGTTTGCTGTGCTGTCTGGGCATATTTTTATTAAAATATTATCAGCTTAATTTTTAAGTCTTTTTTAGGCAATATTTGGTTAATCTTCCCACGCCCCTCCATGCCATATTAACACCCCCTAATTTTCTCTGGGTCTTTTACCGCCCCCCTGAAAGCCTCAAACGCCCACAAGGGTGCATTATCGCCCATGTTGGGAACCTATGCAATAAAACATTGTCTAGTTCCATGAATGCAACCAAGAGCTGCTTCTGAACAAAAGCCAGCCACAGCCAGCTTTTAGAAATGAAGCCTGATTTTACAGCCACAAAGCATGGTGCCCACCCGTATCTAAAAAGGAGACGACTCTGTTAAAGATGAGGCAACTTGTTACACTTTTGTTGGTTAAAAAATATCATTTTCATACTATTATTAAATATTCCGTGACTTTTCATGGACATAATCTGTTGATTGGAAAAAGTTCTTTTCTTTTGTGAGCCCTATCAAACGGATTCCTAAAGCTGAGTTGCTTAAGACTATCTGTTTGCATGTCGCTGCTATCCTAGGAGACCCGGTAGTGATTAGGTCATCGTGATACATTTCTGTATTGAGTGTATGCTAGAGAACTTGAAAATATAATCTAAACAAGATCTCTTAAAATCTGATATCTTATCATTTTTATATTGTTATTTTTACTGAATAATGATTGTAGAAATTTGTCAGTTACAATGGCTACCTATATTGGTTGGAGATTCAGTGTATGAGAAGTGTGAGGATATTTGTCAGAGATAGCAAGGAAAGATTAATAGCAAGCAAAATGCAAAGTCTATTGAATTATTATTATTTACAGGCAGTGGAACCTGCCTAATGAGACCATCCTTGGGACACAGGAAATGGGTCGTCTTATAAAGAGGGTCACCTTCAAAAGTCGCAAACTGTGGTGATTAAAAAAGTGAAAATTTACAAAAGTGGTCACTATAGAAAGGTGCTCACTTTAGCAGTTTCTACTGTATGTATGTATGTATATATATATATATATATATATATATATATATATATATATAATGATAAAATAAACTTTTCTGATTTAATCTAATTTAATTTAATGTTATTTAAAAAAGCCTTCTTTAATCTCTGTACTCTTACTGTAAAGTTTCTTTCTCGGCCATACAAATATTACATTCAGAGACAATTTTTGGAGTTCGATAAGGAGTAAAATGGTTGAATTAACAGTACCTGCAGTTTTCTGTGGTTTCGTTGCTGTACGCTTTTAGAACTCCTGAGTAAGCAGGTGTTTCTCATGTCTTGATTGACAATCTTGTTAACTCATTACGCCTTCGCGATCGTGCTGCGCCCTGCCAGCAGGTGTAGTAACTAGGGGAGTATTTAAGCAAGAGCACGGAAATTTCGGGAGCTTAGCTTAGAGCATTAGTTTTTTCAGGAGCTTGGAGCTTTAATCTTGTAAGGAGCTTTTCGAGATCACAATGTAAAGAGAAAGATAGCCCCGGAGCTAAAAGGTCGCCGGCCTGACTCCCAACCCTCTGTCCGACTTTGAAATAAACTATTCAACCTAGAAGCCTGGTGTGGTGTAGATCATTTCAACAAAGGATGGCGTAAGGCCATTCCTTACATATATTCATGCCATTTTGTCAATGATACGTTTTTGAG
Organism: Cheiracanthium punctorium; assembly: GCA_038373885.1. NCBI lineage: Eukaryota > Metazoa > Arthropoda > Arachnida > Araneae > Cheiracanthiidae > Cheiracanthium > Cheiracanthium punctorium. The sequence continues at coordinate 216,776 of JAWZYV010012046.1, forward strand.
CTAAACTTAAGAAAAAATTTATTATTTTGGCTTCTAAAATTAAGAAAACGTATTCTACTTTGTCTACTAGTGCTTTTTGTTCTGTTATTTTATCTTGACAACGGTGAATGCTTTGTGTCCGTTACTAAAGTATACATACCAGAAAAGAACGTCTCGTAACATGTCTTTGGAACTCTCTTCCAGCCCATGCCACTCATCGAACACAATGCTCCGGGCTTCTTTTACAAAGTATTTTGGAAAAGAGACGACGATACACGGGGGTCTTGGAACCAGGAGAAGATAACCGACTGGAAGCAGAACAAGCTCAAGATTCCCAACCAGCCGACTTTCCGACGCTACCGCATCAAGGTGGAAGCCCACAACAGGAGGGGTCAGGCGAAAGTGTCTCCCGAGGAAGTGTTTGGCTATTCTGGAGAAGATGGTATGAGGGGTCATTTATTTACTTTCGTTGACATAGACATTCATGAAAATTTTTAAACTGTTAACCACTCATTGTATTTTTTTTCTACCTAAATAGAACATAAATTATCTTTTATAAAAGCATTATTTCCTCTTACGGTGACTGAATACATTCTTGTGATTTTCTTTGATCCTGTTTTAAATGCGCATTAACGTGTTTCTCTCTTCCTATTGTAATTTTTTTTTAAAAAATTTCTTTCAAGTTCCAAGAGAAGCTCCCTTGAATTTCAAACTTGTACGAGTCGTGGATGCTAAAAGTGCCATCTTCGTCTGGGATCCTGTTTCTCCAGATTCTTTATTTGGCCATTTCAGAGGCTACAAGGTGAGTTTCTGTGATTGAGTCCCAGATTCAAAGAAACCTGAAAAAGGGTGAAATCTCCAGGAAAATTGTTATTAAATATGTATACATATGTAGGAAGTCTTGTTTTTAATTATCAATCAGTTTAACATTCAGGAGCCTGAAGAAAAGGGAATAAATCATTTTAATAATAGCCATGAAAGACTTCTGTAAAAAAGTAGAAATCTGCGTTTTTCAGTTAAAATGGCTGCATGCACTGCAAACTATGCTTGAGCATTTCAATTTCAATCTTCTCCCATCCTTCTTTGAGAATGACCCTTTCGCCTTTAGCATTCCTCTATTTAAATCTCCAGTGCTGTAGGATTAAAAAATGGACTCCTATTTTGTATTTATATTTTCTAATTTTTTACAAATTTATGGCATTAAAATACTCTTAAAATTTTTGCAATTTAAAGGTGATTTTTAAGGTGAAATCCACCTAATAGATTTGCATGTCTTTGTGAAAGATTGATGGATAATAGTTAATGAAAACGACAACTTTTTATTTCAAATGCAAACAGGGCTACTGGGCACACATTCTGCAAAAATAAATAAATGAAATCTGAGAACATAAATGCAATTTTAAAAAAATCAGGCACAAATCGTAGGTAAAATCAGGATAAAGGTTGTATGTAGTCAAAATTATTCCAATAATGCCAATAGAGAGAGTCACAGGATAGAATGGTGCAGTACAGTGGTGGCCAAAATTGTGGACACTTTTGTAAACTCTTTTCTGTTTTCTAAGTTCGTATACGTATAACAAATGTTATGTTTCACAAAACGCAAACTCTTTCACACCATTTTAAAGACAATTTAATACTGATTTTGATATAAAAAACAAAATTAAAATATTTTTAATACAAAAAAAGTGAACCGACAATAATCATCGGGATGCATTAGGTATTGAAGATTGCAGTGAGCTATCAGCAGTTTGTAGGGTAGCCTTCATTTTTTATTGCAGCTTCAGATCGATGTTTCAATGAGCTGACGAGAGCTTTAAGCTGAGAAAAATAACAGTGATTGACCTGTAAAGTCAGAAATGACAATCCACTTCATCGTTGTATTTGTTTTTCAGATTAAAGTAATTATAACTTTCATTCTATTGCACCTATTTAAATTGAGTTTCATTTATTAATATCAGTATTAAATTCTCTTTAAATTGATATATGAGTTTACACTTTGTGAAACGTAGCACTTCCTACAAGCATACAAAGTTAGAAAGCCTAAACATTTCCAAAAATGTCCACAATTTTGGCCACCACTGTATTATAGAAGGTGGTGAATGTCCATTATAGTGGAATGAGCTGCTAGGCAATTGTGGTGTTGCTTTATATATATATATATATATATAATGCAGCAGAATTGGTTTTAATAACTTTAATATTGATTATACTATTCTGGAATGATTATTGTATTCTTCTTGTGATTTAGTATTCTGAATTCATATATAGCATTGACAAATCTTTTAACGAAACAGTTTGATAAAAATTCTCTCTTCCTCCCGGGTCCTCAGTTTTAATGCTGAATTAAGTGCGCCTCTTTTTATGCTTGAGCACTTTCATGCCTGTAACAATTGCAATCATTTCATTTCTTACAGCTGTTTAGAAAATGATATTTTTTGATAGGCTATAATGTAAGAATAATAATAATAATCTAAGCTAAGGTGTTCACTATTTATACAGTATGCCCGCTCCTCCTCTATTATATCCTGTGAGCACCATCCTCTTAACATCGGAACTGTTTCTGCTATATTTATAAAAGTTATGTGTAGGTATAGTAAAGTAGCCACACGCCACTGAATGAAACTGCCTATGACTTCACCCAGTGGAAAACTGGAGTGACCATTCCTATCTTGAAAACAGAATGAGATATTGAAAAAAAAAAGCTGTAGAGCATCATCGATTTTGTACTAAAAGACACCTTGTATACATTAATGCAGGGATGTTAATTCTGCGCCGAAACACAAATTCTTGCGCCAAACTGCGCTTTTAGCCGGTGTGCGCCGAATACGTCATTTTGACTCTTTCAGGGTGCGCCGAAACACAAATATTGTGCCGAACTGCGCTTTTAGCCGATTTTAGCGCCGGTCTGCGCCGAATACGTCATTTTGACTCTTTGTTAAATTTTTGCCACGCTCATTTATCTTTTAAAGCGTGTATGGAAAGCTAGTTAGCAGTAAAGCAAGATTCAAACTGCGTACGAAAGCTGCATTCTGAAGCCATTCTACCCACCCCGGATCGGACCAGTCGGGCTTTGTTAGTCACCTCAATCAGGGCCGGCCAGATAGGCAAGCAAGTACCGTAATTTATGGAAGAAACGCCGCGGCGTTTATGGGTTTAAAAGTTAAAAAATAGTAAGTGCGGCGTTTACAATATTTTTAAGCCGATCTTCAACGGAAAATCGAAAAATTCGTTTCGTGATAATTTTCTCAAAAGATGGCGCCACCACCGACACGTATTCACTAGCGTGCACAGATCACAGTGTAGCGAATCAGAATGCGAACCTACCCCCATAGAAAAGAGGTTTGATCTTTGATCCAGTTTTGGAGAAAGTCAGAGCACCCTAAGATGGGTCCATGTCCCGTGCTCTGAAGTGGATGGCTTCATACATCCAACCGATGTCTCCTCAATTAAGTAAAAAGAAAAAAAAAATAGAAGTAAATCTTTTACATCTACATTTTAGAACTATAATTAAATTTTGAATATATATTTTGAAGGGTTAAAGTTCTGTAAAATACCGCAAAAGTGCACTACCCTCTATTAAATGCACCCGTTTTTCACATGAACCTCTATTGTTCTTAAAATACTGAATTTCAACGAAAATTAGTCAATGTTACGCACGGTGCGAGTTTAACCCTTCCTCCCCCCCCCCCAAAAAAAAAAAAAAATAAATAAAATAAAGTTAATCTGAAAGATTTTTTTTTTTTTTGCCGTGTGGCTTTGCGCCCTGTGCACTCTATGGAATAAACACTGCCAACTAATTGGCATGCTCAAGAAATGCTGAGTGCTTTTAAAAAAAAATCCCAATGTTATAAATATAAAAAATAATAAATAAATACCATCAAGAGTTGTTACACAAGATTCAGTTTAAAACAACAATTTGCTGAAGCAAGCTTATTACATAATCAACAGCTGGCCATCCGCGGGGGGGGGGGAATGTTTACTTTTAACTAGAGACTCTTCTCACACATCGATTGCTGTTTTCATTTTAATGGCGCCTGGTAGTCTGTCCGAACTTTGTGCAGATGCAAGAAGGTTTTTAGAAGTTATTTTTTTATTTCTATAAATTCACCTCTGTGAATATAAACATTGATATCTGATTATTTGAAAATAGAAATCGTAAGCTTCGTAAAATAGTGGCAAATACTTTAAAACATTCTATGGGAAGGGGGAGAAAAAAGGAGATTTTTTACCGTTTATCCAATTTCTACCGAAATATATCCGATCAACTTAATAGCTTTTTTAATAAATTAGGTCTAATAAGTAATGCAACATATTTATTTATTTATTTTTTGTTAATTAAGAAATTATTTTAGAAAACATTGAATTTTATCTGGCATTGACTTCTGACCACGATCACCCCCCCTCCCAACACACACACACACCAACGATCACGGCGTTTTTGACGATTTTCTAGCTAAGCTCATTTCGTGGGTGCGGCGTTTCTTCCATAAATTACGGTAATCATCGCAACGGGCACCGTTTTTTGTTTATGAAGGGGCACGATTTGCTATTTGGAGATGAAACATTATGGACCAATTCGTTTTTCAACATGTACACATGCATTGTTTTTTTGTTTTTTTAATTGATATTGTACCTTTTTGAGAAAGAAAAATGGGGAAAATGTTTTTTTGGTGCAAAATAAATCTGCTGTCTTTAAATGAAAACTTAAAGGAGAAATCAATACGCCTTTCATAACTTGTTATTCGAAAAGTTTTTATGTATTCACACTGTTTACAAAAGCGATTCATATGTTTTACCTTTTCGAGCTTAAAAAAAAAAAGCCCCCTCCTCTGAAATGGGTAACGATCCGCCACAGCTCTATGTATATGTATTTTCCCGATTTGAACTGGCACTATTTTTTTCGGGCCCCACCACTGAAGCAGGTCACGAGCCGCCACTGGCTGTTATAGAAAGTGGACAGATTCTATTAACGAAAGGGAAGGATAGACTTGCAAAAACATTAAAACTATTAGAAGAAAATGAAAAAGCTCAAGAAGAAATTAATAAAAATAAAAAAAAGAATAAATAGAAAACTAGATAACTTATAATACTTAATTTGTAATCTCATTATTAATTTCTCATAATCTTAATTTTTAACTTCCCATAATTCTTAATTTCTCTCAACAGTCATTAAATATTTTTTGTTTACATTTGCTTTGTATATTGTGTTCAAGTATTATAGATGAATATGTAAATATTAGATGAGGTTAAATTACTGATACAAAAGCATATGCTATTAAAAGTACACACATTTAATTATTCTAACCATCAAATTTATTTTGTTTTCGATACTGCTTACCAATTACGTGTTGTTGTATAAGAGGTATAATATTTAGGTTTTCAAAAATCTCCATTTAGTACTACTTGTGATTTGTAATAGAACCAAAGAATGAGATAGAAGCTTTTGTTTTGAAATTTAGTTTTCAATTTATTTGTGCTCTCTTTTTCGAGAGGAAGATTCCCTAAATGATTCTGAAAAAGAAAAAAAAAAAAAGGGACAGGGATTGGCAACCTGTGGCTCGCAAGCCGCATACAAATCATACTCATGGTTCTTGAGTAGGAAAAAAATGACATAACCACAGAAAGGTTGCTGACTTCTGATATGTATTGTTTTTACCAAGTTGCTGATAGCATAGCCTGTATACACCCTTTTTTTTTTCCAGAGCTTTCCTAAAGTGCTTTCAAATAGTGTTTTGCTTTTAGCAAATGGTGTTTGCTCGCAAACTTTGCTTTTCTTGTATGCATTTATTGTGTTCCTAAATCTTCAATTTTATATGCTCCAAAATCATGTTAATTCTGATCTCGAATCTTAGTTTTCCTCTCGGAAACTATTTTTTTGTGCTCCCGAGGTGCTCCCAAATGGAATTTTTCTGCTCCCAAATAGAATTTTTCTGCTCCCAAATGGAATTTTTCTGCTCCCGAGGTGCTCCCAAATGAAATTTTTTCTGCTCCCGGTGTGCTCCCAAATCGAGTGTTGGAGTTAACATCCCTGATTAATGTGAAGAGTAGAATGGTTGCAGGGTTTTCATTATGGGGGAAAAAATGGGTGAGAATTTCTCACCCTTTCATTTCTCACTATAGATTTGGGTTGGGTCAATACCCACTGGGTGAGGTAGTAAAACCTCGATATAACAATATTCTATGCAACCATAAATTCCTCTGTAGTGAAAAAATTTTGTGGTCTCACGGAATTTCCTAACCCTATCATCTCTCCTCCATATAGCGATACATCCCTCTAGAACAATAATTTTATGGAGTCCCCTAAATATCGTTGTATGAAGGTTTTGTTGTATTTATAAATGGGTATTTACCCTGCTTCGGGTAAACCCCCAATTTTGCACAAATAACCACTTTATGAAAATGAAAGCATGTGTGACTTATGAAAAAGGGCCCGAATCTTTCAAAAAGCGACCATTTTGTACAGAATGAAACCGATTGGTAGGGTGCATGAATTTCTTTCTCACAGTAATAATTTTTTCATGAGAGGAAAAAAAAAAAATGCAAGATTCTCACACTCTAGTGAAAACACTGGGTTAAAATGTGCATTTTTTCATGATTTCTTGCACTCATGTCACGGAAATGGAACGGAGGAAGAACTGATTATCTATCAAGCAAAACATCCAAGATCATCCAAATGTGCATTGCAGCTGATGTGAAGTTTAGACATGTCAACTAAAGGTTTAGTGTTGTTATAACTAGTTTTTTTTTTCCCCCCCGCTGATCTTTTGGCGCATACCAGTGTAGGAAATCATGAAAAAACAAATGTGCATTTTAACCATTCTATTCTTCGCATTCATGTTCCCTAGAGTGTTTTCTTCATACTCAATCGATGGTACTGTAAAAAATTTTTTTCCCTATCTTGTTCTGTTTTCCAGGTAAGAATGCTAAGTCTGCAGTTTTCCTTCGGGTGGCACTGTAGGCGGTTTCGTTTAGATGGCATGATTACTTAGCGATACCTAGACATCAGTGGTGCAGTTCTCGGAAAAAAAGTTGGGGACACTCATTTTTTGAGGAATGTGTACAATTAGTTAATTTTAATGACTGTTAAAAAATAAATAAAACTAACTAAATTATGAATTTTAATTATGTATTAATTGGTTATTATTACTTCGAAGTCATTAATTAAGTTTTTATTGCAAAGCAGTGTGTAATTATGGAAAAAAAAACCAATTTTTTTAACTGACAGCATGACATGTGTATTCAATTTCTACGGATGTGTTCACATTATCTAGCATTTACAATGAGATTAAGTCTCCAAAATCGACTTAGGTGTTCCAAAAAGTTCCTTTTGGCTGCCTTTCTGCCACAGAATGACAGATTAAAATTGTAATACGTTAAAAAGATGTTTGAGCCTCCCCCTTGAAAATGAGAATTGGGGGGATTCGTGAACTCAAATAAAAAAGTAAGGGAGACGCCGTATCCCTGCGTGCCCCCTCGACAAAACCACTTTTATAAATATAGCAGTAGTCATTCCGAAATTAAGAGAGTGGCGAGGAACTTTATTGGGCATACTGTATAATAGGATGTTTCGTGAAAAAAAGGAACTTCTAGAGGTAAAGGCCAACGCTCATGGGATTCTGTTCTCATAGGCTCCAGGGGATAGAGGGAGTTTTTTAATGGTGTGTTTGCACATGCAGTGGGGGAGATATTGCAGGGGCAAAATATGAATGGGCTTTGAATGACCCGTCGGGATTTACAACTAAAGCTAACCCGTGAAAACACAAAACCACACAATGAGGACTTTTCTTCACAATCCGGTAAGAAAATACTGAAGAATACATTGAATTGCCATTCTAGCCTATGAGAACGGGCTGACATGAGCATTGGCCTTAATAGTACGCATTTTAGCAAAAAAACTTTCATCAAAAGTCATAAATAAGCTTATATTTTTTTTTTTTTTTTCCCTCTACTAAAATATTGAAGGATGATGTAAACAACCTATAAATCAGCCAAATGCTACCTTATTCATGTTGTAACAGGACTTATTTTCTCTAAAATAGAATTCACTTTTTTCCTCCCATTTTCTTTGTATCTCATAGATTCAGACCTGGGCTGCGGATGAATCGGAAGAGCATATGCGTGAAGTCGTGGTGCCAAGGAATGTCACTGAAGCGCTGGTCGACATATTTAGACCCAATTCGAGAAATCTTGCCCGGGTGTGTGCCTATAATGATGTTTACAATGGACCCCCCTCGGATGCCATCGATTTCTTTACTCCAGAAGGAAGTAGGTGTTTTGCATTGCTCAACCCTTTGAATTCTTATACATTTCACCCATGATAGCCAGGTTCATAAATATTCCAATACAGTAGAGTCTCGATAGTTTGAGTTTCCCATAAATCTGAGTGAGTGAAAAAAATCAGTTTATCTCCCGAATAAAGACCAACGCTTACAGAACACGTGAAATAATTATTTTGTGCCGCAAAATTCAAATGCCTGGCGCACCCAGAAGCCTCGTCAGAAATTCCTCTCCAAGAAAATGAGCGTATGCTTCCTATATAGATGCCCTCACAGACATTTCTGTGCAGTGTTGGCACGCTGCTTTGGTATTGCTGCGCAGAAGTGGGTCGACATGTTGACTTGTTCTAATCATCTGTAATGTAATAATGTGTAAGTACATTTTTTATTTAAATATGCACTCAAATTATAAATATTTTCTTTGCTTCCATTTATTTGCTTATTAAATTTTATGGTTTTGATCTTTGGATAGTTTGAGGCAAGTCTGGCCCCGTCCACCTCGAACTGTTGAGACTTTAGTGTATTCATTTTATAAACAATTTCAAATGTGTCTTTAAGTACTTATTTTAAAGTAAAAGGTCACAATTCTCCTTTTTTTAAAAAGCATTTTGTAGAAACAATGCAATGAAAGAATACCCTCTATAACAATATTTTGGGGGTCAAAATAATATATCGTTGTAAAGAAAATGATCGTTATCGACGCTGAAATGAAAAGAATTTTGTTCTTGATGTTCTGTTGTGTCTACAGGGTGCTGCTCAACTTTTTGTTCAGGCACCCCCTTGCACTCCGCACAAACAATAATGTCCATTCAATGCAATGGAGTAGGAGATGTTGGTGGTGCTTAAGAGTCATTTTTACAACACCCACTCATTTGAGTTAAATACCATTGTCCAGAATTCTAGAGGTGCCATAGCCTTTAAATATTTAAAAATGTATTATTGAAATATTGAATCATGTCTAAATAGATAAAATTCCAAAATTTTTCTGTCCAATGTATTATGAGAAATGCACTTTCTCATTCATTACCATAGTTACACCAGCAGTAAGCGAGTCAGAGGGTGTAGCCTGAGAACAGGGTCCATCAGTCTAAACACATTTTATAGACTTTCTTTTTGTAGCATTTAATTCATAGGCATCCGTTGAACTTTTGAAAAAGAAAAAGAATAGAGAGAATGATTGTGGTGCAAGGGATAATATTGCCATCATTGTAAAGAGAATTATTGTTTTGAAGAATATCATTCTACAGAGAGCTAGATGCTAAACGAAAGGAAGCCAAGACTATGGAAAAATATCACAATAGAGAGAATTATTGTTATAGAGGATGTCATTGTAACAAGATTCTATTGTATCTATTATTTATGAAATAGAAAATTTGGCTAATGATTATATAATTTTGCAACCAACGATGTGAAGTTATTAGAATATGGCAATTTCACCTATTATTACTTGTTAATGGATTAACAGAATCCTACTGAAAGTTTGATATACTGTTCAAGGTACATTTATTATTATTATTATTATTAGTAGTAGTAGTAGTAGTAAACAAAAATCCATACTATATTCCTTTTTTAGATATTAAAAATCCTGCTTAACTTCCGTACCTACTCCTAAGGATACCTTGCCTTTACTAAAATTTGAGAATCCTTCTAAAAGTTTAAAACAGTCTCCATTCAAAGCAGGTCTTTTAAAGTAAACAAAAATGCATGCAGTATTCCTATTTCAAAAGTAGTGATACTATCTTGTAAAACATACCCAGTAAAAATGTTTCAAGAGCATCTACAACAACTTCCTTTTTGAAATACCTGTATTTTGGGAGTGAAAGTCATTTGTAAACTTTGTGCAATTTTTCTCTGTGATTATATTAACCCATTAAAATAGGCCTAAATACACCCATTCCTTTGCTGTTTTAAAAGTTATTTATCATTTTTCTGATATTAAATAAATTTTCTCTTTACTAAGGTGATCCTAGTTTTTACAATTGTATGTTAAACTGTAGCCAGCAGTCATTTAAAGAAAAAACAAAACAAAACAATCATTGCTGTTTTTACTTATTTGTACAAAGCAAAAAGAAGGATAGTGAGGGCAAAAAATTTCATTGCGTAGGTTTTGATGAAAAAATTTATTTTGACTTTCTCTAAATTTACTTTTTAGTGTTTTTGCAAGATATCTCATTGTACGCATCCAATCTATGTTCATATAATAACACGTACAATCCATTTTGACTGACCACAAGTCCAGTTTGACTCGTTTTTTCCCTGACATATGTATGTAACTTGCATTTCTCAAAAACTATTAGTTGTAGAATGTTGAAATTTTATATTTAGGATTGTTGTAACATTGAGTTGTGCACCTCCTTTTACAGTTCCATTCTATTAAATAGTTTATTTATTGGGCAACCCAAAAAAATTTCAATACATTAAGGTCTACAGACATTTAAAATACGTTATGTTTATTGTCAATCATTGTTTGCACCATGCTCAAACAACTCATGGCGATTGTCATTGACCTTGGCAAGTTTTTATGTCTAGGAAATATCGCCCAATTTGGCCCTGTAAACAATTTCATATTTGGCATAAATCTAAAACTTTTAACTGTAGAAATCAGAAATTGTACATTTAAAAATACTATAGCTTGTAACTGCATCTTTCTTTTTTTTATTGCAGTCGTGTGTATCATTTATGGATAGCGTCACCCAAAAGATTTTCAATACATTAAGGTCTAGGGATACCCTTGATTCATTAAAAGTGTGTTGTCCATCATTATTTCAACTACAGTGAAATATGTTTAACACGAAACTGCTTAACATGAAAAATCGGTTAACACAAAATGACACAACGGTCCGGAACGCAAAATATGCAATTTAATGCATTTTTTGTTCTTTTAACACGAAACGAAAATCGTTTAACGCGAAAAAAAGTTCATTTTTAATCTTCAGTGGCATATTTGCGACAAGTCACTAGAACGTTTCTGTGGAAAATAAATTTTATTTGATTCTGGGAAATGGTCTTTCTACCTTTTTTCATCCTAGAAGTATTAATAGCATCATCCATCAGGTCTCTCTCCCCTCCCACTAATGAATAGAATTCTTATCTGTATCAAAGAATCGGCGATGGGTGGGAATGCACTTCAGTTGTTCTCATAGATGTGCATTCTAATGGAGAAATGAATAAAACTATGGACAATCTTGAACAATTTGTGAACAATAGGGCTCTGAAAAATACACTTCAAAAAAAAGATAACTGACTTTTTCTCCCCAAAATAATATTTTTTGTAATTGCTTTTCATCCCAATGAATGCAGCCTAGTTGCTATTTAACAGGAAATCGATATAAAATATAAGAACATCGAAAATAGGGTGAGTTTTGCTTTTTTTTTTTTTTTTTTTTTTTTTTACGAATCTTTTAACATGAACAAATATTTTGGTCCCATCGGTTTTGTGTTAAAAGTTTTTCACTGTATTTCTAAAATCTCACACACTCTTGCAAGCTTAAGAGCTTCGGCAAAATATCATCATCATCATGCCAAAAGCAAGTTTTTAAAACGGAACCGAACTTTGTGATATTTCAAATGTTGAGCTAGAAATCCCTGAACATGAGTATGATTGCAGTATTGCATCGCTTTCAAATGAAATAAGTCAAGATGAAGTACGTCGAACCTATTTATGATTGAATAGATGGACAAGTAAGTTCTGGAATGCCCACATAAGATTTTTTTTTTATGAGCAATTTGTGTTTATTGCATCCATTTTGCAGAAAGTTCTTTTACCTGTTTATTTTATGGATGTTCATTTGCTGTTTTGAAAGTGTTTCATTACTTATTTTTTCTTTTTGTAGCTCCTGGACCCGTTTCCTATTTTGAAGCCTTTCCAATGGGAGCCAGCGCTCTCTACCTTGTTTGGAAGCGTCCTCTCGAACCCAATGGAAATATCACTGGCTACAGAATATATTATAGAGAAGGTGGGTTTTCTCACACTTTCCAACATGGCTTAATATGGTTTGTCTGTCTGTCCATCTGTGCGGTAACTGCTGCTAGTTTATGCATGTTATGTACTGTACGCTGTTGGAAAGAGCGTCAATAGCTTCTGAAAGAATTCCTATACACAACGCACCATGGGCAGTCACTTTGTAAAGTGCATCTTAGAGATATTTGTGTATTTGAAACAAAATGGATGTTTGTTTTTAAGGATTACAAAATAATGCTCTTCTTAAAAAATGGTGTATGGTCAACGGACTATTCTCTCAAAAAATGTTACTACAGTATAATCTCTTGAGATAATGAGGTGAAAAAAAGGAGGTTGTTGGTGAGGGGAAAAAACACCTTTATTTCGGTGCCAAGATTTTTGAGAAATGGAAGCTCGAGATATCAATGTTACACTGTATATCCATTCTAAATAAGTGTTACAAAAATTTATTTTTCTGAAACTTAATAATTATTGGCTCCATAAATATTTTATTGGGCAAAAATGGATGTAACTTTTTAAAACTGGGAATGATACAGTTGATATTTTAGTTCAAGAAAAAAGGTGGCGGATGTTCACTCTGTGGCCAGACCTTAAATTTAAAATAGGATTTATTTATTTTAAAGAGTGATCATTGTTTTGTATATTTATTACAAACAGTGGTTCATTCTACTCCCAAACCGAAATAAAATGTAAAACTCTCTGCCAACTCAAATAACTTCTAAAATGTTTTCTGCCAAAAAACATGCACCTCCTGTGTCCTATATCGCCCCCAACAGCAAAACATACTATTTTAAAGTACCATAAGTTTAAACTAGGTATTTTTATCCATTACTATTATTTTTAAACTACTGCTAAATGATAAAGATAATTATTTAAAAATGTATCAATAAAGCAATTCGAAACAAATAGAAACACAACTGTGCCTCATGAATCCTGTTTCACTCATCCACTCACCCAGTTGCCTGTTGGAAAACACAAATCAGAATCCATTCATTTTTTGTAAACCATGTAAGATACTATTTACAAAAAAGAGAAACTATTCCCTTAACTCAATTTGTTAGGATCCATTGAACTTATTGCAGACATGACTTAAAGACTCACAATACTGTGGAATCACCCAGTCGCCTGTCCTCTGTGTGCCATCCTATTTTCAAGAACTTTTAATTTGCAAAAAAAGAACTTATAAATGCATGTTTGGAATTGTGTCACAACATCCATCCATTAGTCTTTACTCTGTTATTTTTAAGACTATATGACTTTAAGGAATGCACTACTTGATGGGTCCTTGGTATCATACCTTTAAATTTTCACTACCCACAAGCTGTGAAAGAGGTTGTGTATAACATTATTATTGTTATTGCATCTGATTAACATTTCAATAGAGTTTTAAATTTGTAAAGTAACTCAGTCCATTTTGCTATTCTTCCAAAAGGATCCACTTGGGACAAAATTATTTTTTATTTGCATACCAAAGAAATATTTTATTTACAAGTTTATACTATCAACAACTAAATATTGACCACTCTTTATATAAATTCGTTAAACTTATTTTTAAAAATCTGATTTAATCACTGCATCCTTGTATTCATAATAAAAGCAAGATAAATATTCATTTCATGAAAAACAAGGAACATGATTTTGTATTTAAAAGAAGAAGGAATAGCCCAAACTCTTATTTAGAGCATTATTAGATATTATAGAATTGCATTTTCTTCTAGTTGACGGGACTTCCCTCGGAACATTATTGGAGCGACAACCTGCTATCACAGATCCCTTCGAAACACGAGCCAAACTGGCTGGTTTAACACCCAACACAAAGTACAGGCTGATCATTCATGCGATGACCAAGGTGGGTCAAGGAGATCCGTATTACATCGAAGTCAGAACAAACGAGCAGTCGGAAAATGGTAATATGCTAATGCTCTCTCTTTCATTGGGTGTCTTATAGATTATTTGAGAATATACTATTTAACCCTTTGAGGCGCAGCCTTTTCCCAATGCTGAAAAAAGGGCAGCCGTTGCCATCGCTCGATTGAACGACCCGCAAGAGGGCGGATGATCGCCTTTTAAAAGTGAAAAAAATTAATTTTATTACTGAATAATTTTTTTATTACAGAGTTTGTTTTATTTGTATTGGTATTTATTATCTGTATCGTGTATCTGATACTTCTCAGTAAAGTATTCATTATTTGGAGGTCAACCAAAAAGAAAAGAAAAAAGAGTCATACTCACTTAAGTCCCAGTATATGTTGATTAGCAAGCATGGAATGGATACTCTAATGGTGGTGTTGATACTCCAATAATTCCAAATTTCTCTTACAAATGCACACTGTTTCTCTTACTACCAGTTAAAGCTGGCAGCAGTCGAGAAATATGCAAATAAAAATAAGTCTTTAAACACAGTATTTGGCATTTTCCAGAATAGATGCTTCAGTCAGTTTGTGATGCTATTTCTGTGCTTATTATTATTATAGCTGTTTATGAGAGTGCATAGAGTTTTTGGTGAAATATTTTATGTCTTTGATGTTATTTTCTTGTCATTGTGTTACAAGTGTAGATTGCCCCCCCCCCCTTCCCAATAAATCCATTTTAACAAGGGTTCATATTGGAAACTCAAAAAACCAAAAAAACTCAATGTATTAAGAGTTAGCTCATAGAACTTGAGGAAATTTAACAGAGGGGGGAGTAAGAAAATTTGAAACTACCCTGTTTGCCTGCGTATAAGTCAAGAAATTTTGGACAAAAAAGAGGCTTTAAAGTTGGGGGGTCGACTTATACGAGGGTCCTTAATTTTTATTTAATTTTTTTAAAATCAGAAGTCTAAAATGGCCTTTTAAAAAACAAATGTTCTCTTCCTGCATTCCATAGCAAAATGACGTTGTTTAAGGTTGATTTCCATACCAGGAAGAATACAAAGATTGAAAATGTTTATTATGGTATCTATTTTGTTGGATTACGGCCCATTAGCTACTGGTGGGCTCCAGGCCGAAGGGTAGAGTAGAGTGCCTCCCGTGGAGTTTCTTTCTAAGGGATTCTAACACAATACGTGTACATGATGAGCCAATGACAACGAAGTAATTTTGTAAATTGTTTGAGTCCGATACTGAATAGAATCTTGAATCAGATTAACTTCGCATATTAGTATTTTACCATGTCATACAATCAGTAATGTTATATTATTATCAGTTTAATTTTGTATACTACTTTTGTATGTTATTATCTTTATTATTGTATATTTAGTACTTTTTTTTTTTTTTACAGATGATTTTTAATAAATGTATTTAGTTTTTTTTTTCTTAAGTTTCTTGATCGGGAAAGTGGTGGGTCAACTTATATCCGGGATTTAAAAAATTCAAATTTCTTAATCAAGAAAGTGGGGGTCGACGTTATACGTGGGTCAATACGGTACTACTTTCAGATTTTAACTATGCATTAAAGTGCCATATATTAAAAGCATGTCATAATCCATGAGTCTTCCATAATTTCTTCCCTTATTCCATTAATTTGGAAAGTGTATCATTATTCATGAATGTGCCATATTTTTCTTCCTTGAAACACATCTTTGGAATTGAAATCTGTCGTAAAATCACCTACTAAAATTGTTTTACAATCTTTGTGAAGCTTATTCCAGCAATATTTCAGCATTTTAAATACTATTTGGAATCTGCATCCTAATCCATGACAGGGTGTCGACAGATCATGGAAATCAGGGAAATCATGGAAAAATCAGGGTACTTTTTTGATCTGGAAAAATCATGGAAATATCAGGGAATTTTGCAAAAATATTTAAAAATCAGGGAACTTTAGTTTCTGCCTAGTGAACTAGATCATTTTTAATTGTCAATCTGATGCGCGGCTCCGTTCTGGATCACATGACGCTCAACTGATGCACAGATACAGACATTTTACGAATCCGAAACCAGAATACAGATCATACGAGGACATAGAAATATGAATCCGAGACTAAGTGATGTAGGCACTATCACTCTACGAATCCGAAAAAGTGCATGTATTCGGACTCGATCTAAGATGCGGATCATACAAGAAATCGGATATGCGAATCATATCGGCATGTGAATTGCTTCCTAAATAAAGTCATAGGTTAAATGAATGGTAAAAGATGATTTAGTATATTACTTACTGCGCCCTTGTGTTTTTTAAAGTGATGGGACATTTGAGTGATGCCTGCTAAGCTCCCCCGCAAGATGATTTTTTTTTATAGATAGTGCTCATTTTTAAGCCTTTTTACATATTTTTTTTTAAATTTGAAACGATACATTGACTGAAATAAAATAAGTTGACTAGGTCGCCAGTTTATTTTGATCAGTCATCCTTACGCTTAAAATTGAACACTACCTTTATAAAACGAGCAAACTTTCTGCTACATATTGTCTTTTAGGGTTCGACTAAATCTTATGTTTGGATTTATGAAACTGAACTACCATTTTATTAATATTAAGCATTTTTGTGGTTTTCTATTATTTATTTCCCTATATGAAGCATTCACCTGTTGGTGCATGATACACAATGGCGATTTATATGAAAGATTATGGTATGTATGTACATAATTAGTTCTGGAAATTTGATAAAGATTGTCAGGGAAATCAGGGAACTTTTTTTCTCAATTTCTGTAGCCACCCTGCATGAATGTGCCATGTTTGTCTTGGGTTGATTTCTACTTAATGACTCTCGCCAAGGAGGCGATGATTAAACATATGCAGTTACCACAATGATTTTTTGTATTTATGTGGCAACTATACTTTAGATTTAAAATGTCGATTTGGAACAACCTGTAAGTACAGCATTCCATTATTAATTTATTTATTTTGGCTTGCCAATTAATGTACTTTTGATTATTAAATATCTCCAAATTCCTTAACGGGTATGTTTATCGGTAATTTGTTCACTTTAGTTGGTTAATTCCTTCTGATGATCAAAAATGGCCAACCATGTGCGACTTTCAAGATTTTAATCTCCCCCCCCCCCCCCCTTGAGTTATTTGGCAAACACATTAGAAAAGATCTTCATTGTGACAGTGGACAAAATAGCACCCTAGTGCTAAAAAAACCCTTGGAAAATCCAGGTTTGACCCTGGAATAATAAAAGTTTGCCTCCCCCCTTTCTTTATATTGCAAAAATGTTTTCTGGCATACTTCATTTCAGGCCAACCCGAACTTCTTTCCTAATGATATGCATGTGCACTAGGCTAGTGGCTAAATTTCAAGTTACTACTCTTCTGATTTTCCTGATATGCCCTAATGGGTATGGCCTTAACTTCCAATCGTTAGTAATATTTGGCGAGTGTGGCTCCAGTCTTGTTGTTAATTTGACGGATTTCATTTCATTTTGGAGAGCAAGAACATAAATTCTTATTTTTATTGTTCCTTTTGTTATTATCACCTTGCAGGGTTGGGCAATTTGCCAATTAAAAATAATTAAACGATTTTGGACTAGTTTAAATGCTCAAGCACATTTTCTTATGTACTTGATTTTTTGTTTTATCAGTAGATGATATCTTAGTTACATTAAAAAAAAATAAGTAATACTGCTTTTAAGAGTACAATGCACGACAGTTATTGTCCTTATTTTACTAATTTTTATCAAACTATAGAGTCTTTTTAAGTAATAAACTTACATTATTTTCATTTAAGGAGAAAATTATGAAATTATATATTAGATACTTTACATACAATATTTTTCTCTCTTGGGATTGATCCAATTAAAATTATGACGGTAAAATCAAACTTGAACTGAGAAAAAGAAATCATATAATTACAACTTATTTGTTTAACTCTATTGTCTACTATTTAAACTGCTTCCATTCAAATTTACCAACCTGCATTTAAAAAAGACTGCCACTCTAATTTTTCGAAGGGTGTTTATTTATTTATTTTGGGGGGATTTTTTAAAATTTTATTAATAAAAAGTTCTTGTTTAGAAATGAATAGATTTATTTAGAATGACAATTTATGTTTTTTTTTTCTGCTAACCTGGAAATGTTTGAAAAATCAACTGAAAAACTTTTAAATTCGTAAAATGAGTATTGATGAAGACCGAAAGAATTCTTGGTCGAAACAATCGTATCATGTTATAAGTAACATTTTATGTGTGTTTTTTTCACAAAGTTTTTGTTTATTATAGCTTTAGTGGTTAAATGTTGTGCTTCCATTTAGGAGAGGCTTTATTGCATTTATTGTGATTGCAATGTGTAAGTTTATTTTCCTTTTTCTTTAAATAGTTCCTGACGTGCCCACTTTTGTGTTTTCGCTTTTACCGAGCGACAGAGGGAAGGCGAGTGTTCTCGTGACGTGGGTGCCAGCCGTCGATGGTAATCCTGGTAGTTATTTTTATGCGCAATTCCGTAGAAGAGGTATGAATTTTCTATCTGCTGTATATTAATTTTACAGTATCCTAAAACAGGGTTTCTACAGACCTGGAAAGTCAGGGAATATCAGGGAAATGAATTTTGGTCAGGGATTTGGGAAAAAAGTCAGGGAAATTAGCAGAAATTGAAGAAAGATCAGGGAAATGCAAGAAAAATTGAATTTTGAGTTAAAATCAAGAAAATATTTCCTGTTTGAACGTTCGTAAAGAAATTGTTTTATTTTCATTTTCTCATTCAACCTTATAAATAATTTTAAAATGTGTTCTTTATGAGCATACCTTGTGCAGTTGAAATAGGCTTAATTTTATCCTGAATTATTATCAAACATGGTTTTTGTTAGAATCCAGTGATGTCAAATAATATTTTTGTGTATATTGATTTTATTATTATTATTATTTGTAAAAAAAGGGGGGCAAAATATATAAAAATTATTAATTAAAGGATGTAATGTTAAATATAGAAATGCAAAATTTGAGAAAGCACCCTAGATAAAGTCAGGGAAGAGCGTGGTAGATGTCAGGGAAAAGTCAGGGAAGCAAAAGCTGTGAAATCTGTAGAAACCCTGTAAAAATTCTGTACTGATGACCTATGTATGTCATTTGGGTGAATATCGAGCTAGGCATCTTTGCAGCTTTCATACAATTTTCATTCAAAATATATCACATGGAGCACGATTCCCTGGTTGCATGATAAATTCATTTCATTATGAAGAACAAAATAATTCTCTCACTGTTTGTGCCCAAA
This sequence comes from Cheiracanthium punctorium, assembly GCA_038373885.1. Classification (NCBI taxonomy): domain Eukaryota; kingdom Metazoa; phylum Arthropoda; class Arachnida; order Araneae; family Cheiracanthiidae; genus Cheiracanthium; species Cheiracanthium punctorium. The sequence continues at coordinate 236,121 of JAWZYV010012046.1, forward strand.
AAATAGCAAACTATAAAAGCTAAAAAGAATGAATGCAGTAATAAGCATACAGTAAAATTTAATAAAGAAAGGATCAGAGACTGCACGTTCATTAAGTGGGAGTACTAGAACTTTTAAGAGGCACTGTAGCTTTAAATTATTTGCATTACCATTTAAAATGAAATTTAACCCTCTACGATCTACAATTTTTTTTTATACACACTTGCATTTATATGTATCACTACTTTATTTCAGTTACGTAGTTTAGGGTGGTACACCTCATCTTGTACTGTGCATAATGAGAAAAATAAATGTTTAAAAAAAGAGAAGAAAAAGTATCCTACTGAAACAAAGCCAGTACTGTTAATAGCCAATATATTTGGCATGTTTACATATTTTTGAATACTCCATGTGGCATACCATTCACATACTACTTGCCAACTTTAACAGCTTCAGCGTGAAGCTTACAATTTTAATGCAGAATGCCCATGTTTTTTTTTTTTTTAAACACTTTTTAATGAATTTTGAAGCATTTTTCTATTTTGATAAAATTTCGCAATAAAATCATACCACATACTTTCTTTTAAAAAGTAACAATCTGCTAGAATTTATCATTCATGAATTTTCCGCGTTTTTGCTTAATCTAAAATTACCAGATTTTCAGATCGACTCATTCTGCTGTTTGGCAGGAAAAATTTCACGGAGTATGCTCCTGCATCTTAATCCATCCCTCTTGAGAACAAACAAATTTTTTCTTTAGTATATTTTTCTTTGAACCTCCACTATCGTAAGAGTAAAATTTGATTATTATTTAAACTTTAAATTATTTTTTAATACTTTTCTTCCTTTTTTCCAATTTAAAATAGGAGGGAAAAATTTCATCGAAGAAAGCAGCTTCCAATATGAATGAAAATTATACAAAATAATAATAATAATGAGAGTGTGACAAAAAAGGTTTTGATTAGGGGAAAAAAATTTTAATGAAAGCAAATAAAGAATAAACTTAGCATGTTTTTATGCTTAAAAAAACATTTAGGTGTTATTTACAATACTATCTTGTATGTGATGACTGCTTTGTTTTCTTTCTTTTTTTCCCCCCTTACCTAATCTGTTTAAAATTATATAAATTGTGGGTTTCATATGATTTTTTTAAAATGAAAGTTATTAAATTAAACTTTAATTTTTTTCTTTGTAGAAATGCACCTACTGTTCGAGTTAGGTGTGTGTGTTATATAAATATATTTTTAGTATTTTATTCTATTTAAAAAATATAAATTGTTTAAACTTAAAAGGTGTCTCATGAGTTTATTGGATGAAGCATGCTTTTTGAATGCTGTTTAATAAAAATTATTAAAAGTGTCTATCGTGCCATGTTTGGCAAAAACTATTAAAAATGATGTTTGCATTGTTTGGCAAAAACTATTAAAAATGATGTTTGTATTGTTTGGCAAAAAAACATGAGAAATGTTGTTCTCATGCTATTATACACCTTGGGAATTTCAAAAGTTGTCAAGTATGCATTTGCCAATCCTGGCAATCTCCAATGTCTTATTGCCATTTTTCTTGGTCCTGCCCGTCCAGTATAAATCCTACCTATTCCCATGGCTAAAATAAGTCGCAAATGTATAAAAGCTAGTTAAAACCCTAAGGAAAACTACCGTCTCGGCTTTTACTAGGTAACACTGTACTCATTTTATTTTTATTATTGTTGTTGCTAAAGTATTTATGGATGCAAACATGTATTTACTGCATAATTTTGAACTGTGAGTCATTTTTTGTTGTTGAGCAGGTGAGGGCCACTGGGACCAGACTGCAGCAGAAGTGAACCACGATTCTGTCACTGTCAAGGGCCTCGAATTCGGTACATTGTATGAAATGAGAGTCGTCTCTGTGGATGGGTCCTACGAAACGCCCAGCAAAATTCAAGAAATTGAGACGGGTGGACTAGGTATGCTTTATGATTGGTTGTGATTCCTATTAGGCAGGCTTGTCCTTTATTCCTTAAATATTGAGCACAGACATAATTTTGTAATTGCATAAATCACGTATGTTGAAATACTTAAAAAAGGGTACGGATTTTTATGGCATTGACTAAAATTTTCAGGAGTTTGAATCTAAATAAGTACAAAAGTTACATTTTTACCAAGCCCCTGTACAAAAAATGAACATATCATATTGAAAAGTATTGGAGATATGTAAATAAGTGTGTGTTGCCTTAAACTGCTTTTCAGCGGCTCTTGAAAAGGGGGTGGGGAAAAATCTCATAAGGGGATCCCATTTTAGGGGTTGTACACAAATTACAAAATAAAATAATGATTGTATAAATACATATAGTGAAACCTCTGAATAACAGTCACCCGTGGGACTATCCAAATGGGACTGCTCATTAGAAGTGGCTGTTATTTAGAAGGTTTTATATTTAAAAAAAAAAAAAAAATCAGAATAAACAAAGATCAGAATAAACAAAGCTATCAAGTTACAAAAATACTTTGTTATAGCTTCACTCAATCTCATTTATTTTGCTTTACATTAAAAAAAAACAAGTCTCTTAATGCTTTTCCTATGAATCGTTATAAGAATTAATAGATGTCAATGGTGAATCTTAATTTTTTTCAAAAGACAAATAGTGCCAACTAACTGCATCTGGCCAAAAATATACAGAGAAATAACATAAATAAACATAATAATTGAATAAATTCTATAAACTACAATAACAAAAAAAAAAAAAAAAAAAAAGTTTTGGGAAAATATTTTGTTTTCAATGCTTTTTAATTTTTATCATCTACAGAAAATGAGAAAACAAAATTAAGCACTTCTATCGTTTAGAGGTTGGTAAATTATGGTGCTAAAATACAAACTGTTTCTCAATCTTTATAGATCCCCCCCCTTCTTCCTATATAAGTGGACTGATGCTTATGAGAATAGTGTTCTTACTATAGTACTGCTGTCTGGTGAAAAAGTTTTTTTTTTTTAAATTTATTTTTTTATCGCTTCCTAATTTTGATAAAGTAGGGACATTTGTTTGTCATTTGCATCAACTTTAATTGCTGTAAAACTAGTTCTTGTGTCGTTTAAATAATTCCAGAAAGGTTTCTGATTTTTTAATTAAATGATTTGAAACTGAGAAAATGTAAAGAAAAAGTAATAATTGAATAATTTTTGAAAATGAGTGAAAAAAAGCAGAAAAAGAAGAAATACTGCTGCCAAAAATCTGGTTGAAAGTTTTGCCTAACATCCAGCCGAACTGATATCCGTTGCATCGCTATTTTAGTACATACTTAAAATGTGTCAGTGTTCCATGTTTATTATTTTTCCTTTGCACACATCAGTTCTCGCTGCTTCTGAGGGTCCCGAGAACATTGCGTCTGCTGCCTGGTTCATCGGCATGATGTGCGCCATCGCCCTGCTGATGCTGCTGCTGATACTGGTGTGTCTGGTGAAGCGCAACAGGGGAGGGAAGTACTCTGTACACGAGAAGGAAGCTGCCCAGGGTCGAGATCTAGACTATACGGATGATGGCGGCTTCAACGAATACAGCAAGCCGTAAGAACATTTCTTTTCTTAATGCGTTTAAATATCTAGATTTGCATTTTATTTCAACAGGGTTACAATAGTGCATTTTAAAAATGCTTAAATTTCTCATTAATAATTAAAAACGGTTATTTAATTTGTACAAAATGGTTGCAATTTACCAATATTTGACAATGATAATGCCAAACAAACTATTTCCCCTTATCTCATTTTATTAACCCCTTAGTGCCCGACAGTTTTCTGCACATTCTTTTATTTATCTTGATGCCAGAAGTGATAAATAAATTCCAACATTTGTGGGGTATGGAGAATGTACTGTAATAACCCAAATATAGTGCAACACCAATATTTTTCATATGAGATACCTAGAAAGTCGTATATTTAAACCTCAAATTTAGTGCAAGTCATGTTTTAAATAAGAAAAATAGCACATTATATTCGAGCTAATATATATATATATATATATATTTTTGAAAATATTAATAAAACAATGAAATGTTCACATTTTGCGATCATCTAAAAATTAATTGCTGGGAATTAATGGGTTAATCAATTAAATTTTCTGAAAAAAAAAAAAAAAACTATCATAAAAAAATAAAATAAAATTATATTTAATACTAAATCAGAAAAATCTAAGTTGAATTTGCTGAAAGATTAAAAAAAAAAAAAAAGAAAAGAAAAGTAGTTGAAATATATTTTTAATAGTTTTAATGTGCTAATACCTCTTTTAAGTGTTTAAACTATATTTTTTAGGACTGTACCTTTTACAGTCAGACCTCACTATAAAGTCACTCCTGGTGACCTTGCAAAAGTGGCCTTATAACTTATTTATATGCATTTGTCAGTAAATAAGCATTATATAAATGCAGCATAATTTTTCCTATAGTTTAATTAATACAAAATTTTCAGTTTATACGGTTATAATTTTTTAATTGTTCAACTAATTGAAATTATTGGAACCAGAAAAAAAAAAAATTAAGAAATAAATTGAATTTGGAGTAAAGTTGAATGCTAGAAATATGCACAAGAAATTACTTAAAATAATCCATAATGCAAGGTGTCACAATTTTGGTTTCTTATTTTGATATCGATTTCTAAGTTTGGTAGTTTCTGAAAATATTCTTCTCCCTCATAGCCAGTAAAAAAATGCTATAAGTCGTTTCATTCTTTGAACACTTCTGCTTATGTTACTGCTTCCCTTTTTTCATCAGTGTTGTTATTATTACTTTCTACTGCCCTAAAATTTCCAAAACAATTTCAGAAATAGAATTTGGAAAAGGCTAAAAATGACTGAAATCATTCAAAAAGTCAGACAGAAGTGACCTTATAGGCAATACTATAAATCTGACAATCCATAACACAGAATTCCTATTCAGTGAGCCGAGACTTCAGAAAAGTGACCGTATAAATATTGAGGTCGGAATGTAAATTGTTTTTAATATATAACACATGTTTAAAAGCTGTGCTAGATTCATTAAAAAGAACCGGAGAGTAAGCTGTTCTAGGATCATCAGGAACCCATACTAATTACAATAAAGAAAACTACATCACAGTGTAAAACAGGTAACATCTAATGTAGTGCTTAGGGTTAGAATCCTATAATCCTATATATAGTAGGGCCCTACAAAATAGGCGGAAAATGGTTCGGAATGATGCGGCATCGATGCAGTCGTTTTCTGAAACTGTGCGGTATTTATAGAAATGTATTGAAGTAATGTGTTCGAGTAGGGAAATAACTACGTTAAAAAGAAAGCAATATTTTAATTTACATTAAAAAACAAATAAGTGTGCGAGTCTCACTTTTTCTCTAAAGTTTATTAAAATAAAGAGATGTTAGTCCTGCAACACCGATGATTCTTTCAAACCCTGCCCTTGTTTTGTAGATATTGGGCCATAACATGAAACTGCTCTTTCACGGTCTACAGCAGGTGGGCCAAGTAGCAGGACAAACTTTAAGATGTTAACGAAGTCGCGGGCCGTACCATAGGGATTTATATGAGATTTTGAATTTCTTATATGGGGTTTTGATAGGTTGCCCATATATTGTCTACAGAATTAGGTAAGAGCGAGAGTACTCACTTTGCTTTACGTGTTAGTTTTGGAAACCTCTGTGAAACAACCTCTGAATTCCACAAACTTATTAAGTTTTCAGCGGAACATTCCTTGAATATTGTACAAGACTTCTTCATGATCAACCTACATGTTGGGCAATGGGTCTGGGGCCGCTTTCATGAATTTCAAACCAGGTTATGAAAACTTAGGTTCTAGCTTTTGGGGGATGTTCGTTGCTGGACAATAAACATACAAGAGGTTTTGGAGGAAAGTATGTCGAGAAAAACTTAAGAAATAAATTTTTTTTTCAAAATATGTGGAGAATTGCAAAATTCTGCATATTTTATAGGGCCCTACCTATAAGGTATTTATTGTATTTTGAACCCTTTCAGAGTGGAAACCCAGGCTGTGCCCAGGGGAAGTCGAGTTTCGTTGGCCAGCAGCTACAAAGGTCAAGAGAGCGACACAGATTCCATGGCCGACTATGGCGAAGGTGAGATGGGCAAGTTTGGGGAAGACGGATCCTTCATAGGCCAGTACGAGAAAGAGGCGGCCCCTCCGGCCCTGGCGACATTTGTATAGTAGGACAAGGCTTTGCTGGATAAAAGCATCTGAGAATCATTAGTTGACTCTACTTGAATAGGTTCAAGGCATTTTTTAGAAACATTTTTAAGGACGGGAAAAGATGTTCAACCAGAAAGATTTTAGTATTTTTTTATGTTGCAGTTACCTTGTCTGTTTGTGACTCGCCGTGCCAGAAGTTCCGATACAGTTATGAGTGAAAGCAAAAAACGTTGTAATCCAATTTAAAACAAAGTCTTTTTATTTAATTTGTGAATTGAACCTGTTGTACCTTTTTATTCAAAATTTCATTCCTTTTGACTTCACGCAGGCTTTAAGTCTCTGCATCGAATCATCTGTACAGACACGTACTCCTTTCACTAGAATTTCTGTCATTGTTTTCCTTAATGAAAGTTTAAGTTTTGCAATCAGGATCTGTTTTGGCCTCCTACTTTGATGACTATATATAATCGAGTGGATTCGAATCCGAACTGCTGTTTTCTATGAACGACTCTTTCAAGTACTGTTGGGTCGTCTTTGCCTTATGAGCAAGAGCAGAGTCCTGTAGGGGAAAAAAAGTCTTAGTTGTCTACATTGAACAGTTAAGACTTCATGACTCATGAAGAGCTTCCCATTGGTTTCTAAAATAGTGTCTCGATGAACTTTTGCATCGGAACTTCTGATACGAATAGTTATGTGTGTAAATGTGTGTGTGTTTGTACATATATGTGTGAAATGCATTTCAATGCAGTTAGAAAAAGACTTTCCATGTCATGTTATGTTTGTTACAACTGGAAGATTTTTTATTTTAATACACATTGAAAAATACTTTTCTGCATCCTGTTATATTAATTATTATGTTTACTGAAATCAAAAATTGTTTATTTTATTGAATCATTCCGTCAATCCGTCGTTCGGATTGAGTTGTTTGGCACGTTCAAATTTTCTTTTGTTTCAAATTTAAATTGTAATTTTATTTTTTGAAGTATTTTGTCACGTTTCTTTCCTGGTGATATTTTCAGATGTTTGTTTCATATTAAAATATTTGTTTTGTTTCATTATGAGAAGAGCAGAGTGGTGTGAGTCAAGTTTCAGTTCAAAGGTGAAATGAGGACTTTCATTTAGAGTACAATCTCTTTAATACTAATTCTGTGACGGGTGATTTCACTTTTAAAAAATGTTTCAGTGTTACAGATTCAATCTTCAGTCCCTTGAAATTTGTTATGCCCACATTTTATTGTATTGGCTAAGTGCTTTTTTTGTTGTCGAGTGCTGAGCAGTCCAATAGGGCCAAAAGTATCTGGAACAGCCCAGGTGATGTCGGCAATCTTCAAAGAATTGAGGAGCTTACTCGGGTGGGGACTCAGTTTTGAAGAGTTCAGCCAGTATAGAAATGACAGTTCAAGACAATGAACTGGAGGAAGATAGATACCACGACAGTGGGGGCAGCTATCATAACAAGGTTTGTACAAGTAGTCAATAATTTGCGGAAATTCCAAAGTTTCCTACTATATGAGATACTACAGAGAACTTCTGTATTTTTTTTTTTTAAAAAGGACCATTTTTAAAATGTCTCACCATTTTAGGACAGTATTTCAAACGTTCGGAATTCCAGCCAATCAGAGACTTGTATGAACACCGCATAACTTCACCGACCCTCTTCCTTTCAAATCAGCCTTCTGTCAGTTCTGAATTTTGTCCTCAGTAAAGAAGAACCTCGAGTGCTTTGTTCTCAATCTCGCTATGGCAGATGAAGCACTCATTCAATTGAGTTTGGGAGTGGAATTTTTCTTGTCATGTCGGGAGGTGAGCCTTCGACTAGCCATTGCATCAACATCAATAAGGGATGAAAACTGTTGGGAAACATTACAGGCTTCTTTTGGCGAGGTTGGCTTGGTTGACAAGAAATATTGACATGTTCCAAAATCCAAAGTAGGGTACAGGCTTTTTGGACCATTACTAGTATTTTGTTCACAAGCACAGCCATGTCCTCCGTAGGTTGACAGTTTTCCCTAATGATTACCTGGAGAGCAGATTTTCAATCGGGCTCTGGGTGCTACTGGCATTCTTAGCTGCTTTGGAGTTAAAATCACCCTCATGGCTGCCCGATTGTTTGAATACAACTTCACTAAAATTCTATCTGTTATATAGAAGTCTACTGAGTCAGAAGTCTACTGAGAAAGTCAAAGTTGCGAACTGATAAAAGTCATTATTTTTTTTTTTTTTTGTATGGTTACTAAACCTGTTTAAATCGCAGAACTGTGTTGACTGACACCCTCTTGCTCTTTACTGGCTTGTATTATGCCCTCACTCGGAATATCCGATGTATTTTGTCTTTGGGTTTATTTATATTTTGAAAAATAGGGGTTGTATAAACAGGGCTGCAAAATTTTAGTCCATTGCCCCCCCCCTCCCCTCACTTCATAGCATTGTTAAAATGACGATGTTGATTATAGTATTGATTCATGAGTCACTGTGCTATTAAAATCCCTTTTCACATGTCATAGAAACAAATGGGAGTACAAAATGACTTTTTATTAAAAAGTGTGTCATTGTTAATATTTCTGTAAACAAAATAAAATAATATTTGCATTTTAAGGTCATTATCAAAAGCTATACATTGCACTCAACTTGTTCCAATCAGAATTATAATTAGAAAAAAAAAATCTATCCGATGCAGAAGTGGAAGGTCTGCTGTGTGATTTGAATTCAAAATTCGAGTCATGATGATGAATTCAATTTAAGTAGTCGTGTTGAGGATAAAATAGTTTCCAAAGCAAAAGTTCAAACCTGTGGATGCAAGAGTACAAATCAAGAGCATTACCATTCACACCACAGCATGCTTTGTGTAAAAAATCCTGGGAAAAATAGGAATTAAGGGCTCATTTTTCATGACTTCAAGTGTTACAAAATCATCCGATGGGGTTTTTCTTCAATGGATCCAATAGGGCCCTCTTTCATAACTACACATTCTAAAACTTGTAAAAGCCTTCAAACGAAAATTTAAAAAAGTTTACCTTTTTTTTTTTTTTTTTGTATATGTACTTCAGTTTGTGACTTAAATTTATTGAATATGCAACTAAAAAAAAATTGCTAAATTTTATAATAACTCGTGTTATGTGCTAGCAGCCATCTTGGGCCAGGGCCCCCTCTTGCTAAGGGCCTGTGGCATTGTGCATTTCTCTACAGTGGCACCACTGCACCACTTAATATCTTGTAGACTATACTCGCAAGGTATATTTCTACTCTGTGGAAACATTGAATTTTTTCCATAAAGCCTCATCCATACTGCTTACGATTAATTTTAAATTAATTTTTAGTTGGCATTTTATTGTGTCTTGATTTTTGTTAATAATCAAGCAATTTAGCGGATGACAAAAAAAAAAAAAAAAAAACCTGCAATCAACTATTCAAATGCAATTGTTTGTAATGAATTTCGTGTTGTATATTATTCAATATACAGTCAACTCCGGATAGAGTGAACTTTCGTCAATAGTGAACCCATTGGATAAGTCCCGATTCTCATCTGTTAGAAATGTTCGCAGCATTTTTTGGTTTGAGTGAACCACGACTTCGGTTATAGTGAACTTAAAAAAAACCTTGACATCCGAGGGATGTTTTTCGATTCCTATGAAGTTTTTCTTTTGTGTTCGAATAAAGAGATTATATCAAGAACGTGTTCTGAAATACAGGGGAATGGCCAGTGTCTAGGCTAGCATACGGATGCTAAACGAGGGAAATAAGGGGGGAGGGGGTAATACTTTTTTTTCCCATTTCTGTAATGCATTCACTAATAGGGATGCACCGAATACCATATTTTGCCGAATAACGAATACCGAATATTCGGTTAAGATTCTAACCCAATACTTGGTTAAAATTTACCGTTATTAAACTTTGATTGAAATGATTAATTTGATTATTTTGTTCCTGAACAATATTTCAATTTCATAGGTTGTAAAACTTCATAAATTAAAATGCTGCAAAATTTAATATCCAAGTAGTTCCTTTATATATTTTTATTAACTTTTTTAAATATTAGTGAAATGCTGGCAATTTTTTTACCTGCATATTTTATTTAAAAAATTGAAATTTAATTGACTTAACATATTTATAAACACTCAATGTTATGAGTTTTTTTTTTTTTTTTTTTTTCCTGGTGACTGTTTCAAATTTAAATCAGTTAGTATTAGCAAGGTTAGTGTAATGTGTCATAAGATTTAAGAAAAATTGAAAAGCAACAAAATTTAAATTTAGAATCTGAGTATTTTCTCTTACATTAAAACTAATTTCATTGTGATATTATTTTTTTGTGTGATTGTGGCAACGTTATGCTAGGGCGATATGCCAAGGATGGGGTGGTGCCTTGGAAGGTGGACTTTCTAAGTGTTTCTAATGCGTATTCTCATGTGATATTAGTAAGTAACAACTTGAATTAGTCTAGTACTATGGTACTATACTATATCTTTCATTAATGATATAAAAAATATGTATTTGTTTACCAATGGGTGAAAACTTAAATTTGTTTACTATTGGGTTGCTGAATATTTAAGTATTCGGCTGAACCAAATATTCGGTTTGTCTGCCGAATAGGCAGTATACCGAATACCAACCGAATATTCGGTGCATCCCTATTCACTAACAAAAGCAGGATACTTTTGAAAATGAACCAAAAGCAGAAATTTTGCTCTTGACCTTGACAATTTCATTTTCATTCGCAATGCAATATCCCAGGTTAAAAGCGATAGCATCTTTTGCCAACTGAATGGAATTTGCGTTATTTCCATCCATAGGATCCATTAAGTTTCATTGACTCAATAAACATTCAGTATTTGGATAAAATGCTTTTGCATTAAGTTTTATTTTTCAACATGGGTAAACATCCGTTTTAGTGAACTTCAAATGTTGTGAACGATATTTGCCCGTCCTAGAGGTTCACTATAACCGGAGTTAACTCTAATTATGTTGCTTAAAGTAAGTATATAAAAGTAATGGAGATTGTACAGCCTGCATTTGCTACTATTTGCATTTAGAGCTTTTTCAGTTATTTAAAAATGGATGTTTGAAACACATGGGATTTTTTATAAGCAATGTTATTATTCGTTTTTTTTTTTTCTTATTTCTTTCTTCAAAATAAGCATTAGAAAATAATATAAATATTTTCTGCATGCAAATAATGATATGGATAAATCAAAAAGAGTATTTTTATTCATTCAGACCCATTTGAATGAATAAATAATCCTGGTTTTTATGCAGCCCTGTTTATAAAAGGCAGCTAAATAGTAATTCCAAAAATCTGGAACTTTTACTCATCTTTAATAAGTTCTGTAATTTGCTGCATGACATTTCAGTATTTAAAGTGATATTGACAAGGTTGTTAGATATGTATATTTATAAGGTGTTGTTTTGTATTTTGTTTTTATATCCTCTAAGAAACTATATATATATATATATGCATGTATATTTGGGGGAAAAAAAAGTTATATACTGTTCCTTTTTTAAGAAAAAAAAAATGATTATGTATATTTTGCTCTAACCAGATTTTTATTTTACATTCCTTTGTGTTTCCTATTTCAGTTCCATTTTGTTTTGTATCTTGTATTAATGCAAAATGTGATTATCTTTTAGAGTGTTATTTGTTTGATTGAACGGCTGTTTCTCTCTTTCTTTCTTATTTTTTAAATCAGCACAATTCACAAACATGGATCAGAAATCGCCTACTTTTCTAATGTGTATTAGATATTTATGTAGCGAATAGGATAAAAATGTAGAATTTTGATTTAAAAACAGATCTATGTACATATTTTTAAAGTATACAATGATTCAGCTGTTTTCTACAAAATGCAATCCATTTTTCCATCGAAACGTTATCTTTTGGTGGACATGCTTCTTCGGTTGTTTTAAGATCTGCACAATCTTAACTGTTAATGATCCTAAATTGCTTGTTATTCTTTTTCTAAAGTATGTTGGATAGATATTTTATAAGACTATTCTGTTAAAAATGTGAAATTTAAGTTTAAAAACTTTTTAAGATGTATTTTTGAAAATATGAACGTTCTGTGATTAAAATTGTTTTCTTTGTACTTTTAAAAACTCTTTGTTAAAAAAATGATTGTTACTAATGTGTTTCCTTTAGGTGTTAGGCACATACCAGGGCTCAAAATAAGTTAGTCAAAGGGCTTCAAGCTTAAGCAGAAATTTTAACTTCATGTTTACATCATTTGATCAGATTCGCAATATTTGATTTAAATAAGTTTTCAAAATTGTTAAATGTCTTAGAGCCTGAGTTTTGTACAACATCTAAAACTTTCAGGGGAGGGGATTCACTTTCATGGTCCAAGAAATCATTATTGGATACAAACAATAAAAATGAAGAAACATGAATCATGCCAAGCACATCTATAACCAAACACTTTCCAAACCAACAATCTTTTATTAGCCCATGTCACTAAGATAAGAAGATAAGGAAAGAGATCGGTGCCTTTTCATTATTAAAAGATGTCTGCCAGCAACTATTAAAAAGGAGACTTTGGCTGCTAAATGAAAGATAAGGCAACTAGGGATACTTTTTTTGTTTGAAAAATGTCATTTTCAAATATTCCGCAACTTTTCTTTTAATCTAGGCAGCTAATTTCATGATGAAGACAACGCGTTTCGTTCTTTATCATTATTAGTATTTTTATTGTTTAACCATGCCCAAAATCTTGTCTATTGTTGTCAGGCACTGACTCTAAAAATAGGTTTTCAAAACGGAATCCATCTTGGTGCTATCGTATATTTGGCCAGAAATCATCAAGCCTTTAATATTGAAATAGGATATTCAAATTTTAAACTAAAGTTTGAAGTGCACCAGAAACTGTATAATTTAATAGGCTGACAACCAAGTCATGTGGTTCCACACCAGGTTTTTTTTAAACACTGTAATAGGACTAAAACATGTTGTAACTGCAGAAAAAATGCTACTTTTTTTGGCTACTAAAATTGAGAAAAGTATACTATTTAGGCTACTTTTTTTTTATGCTGGTGAAACTGCTAATGCAACAATTTTCCTGATAGTGGTGGGCACATTATTATTTATTTTTTAATGTCTTTTTCTAATGCTAATTCTTTACTTTTTACCAGCTTCTGTAGATGTGCTGTAGTGTACCAGTGTAGAGAAAAAAAAACCTGTAACAACATTTTATTTGTTACAAAAGTTGTTAACCTATTCAAAAGGCTCGCTTGCATTCAAAATGACTTTAAAATTTTTACAATATTATATTTTTTCCATTTTGGCACTCATCTCAAAAATCACATGAGTGCTGAATGCACTTGCCTATGTGTTTGACATTGAAAAACGTTTCTTAAAATAATAAATTGAATCACTTTGATTTTGTGCTGCGTGTGCGATCTATGTCTTTTTAAACTGTCCACACAAGTTTTATTTTAATACAGGTTCTGCTGTGTGTGTGCGCTGTCCATAAAAGAAGAATTATGTTATACATATATAAATGTGTATTTTGTATGAAATAGAAGTAATTTTATTCTCTACAAGATTTTTTTTCTGGCAGTTTAAAGAATTGTATTTTTATAATGTGTCTTATGTATGTAAAAGTATCCTAATTTTCTTAAGAAATGCCCATACTTCAATGTCACTAACTGTATCCATAATACTTGGAGTTGGTAAACTGTCATTATTATTATTTTTTTAATTATAAAAATCATATATTTTGAAAGACATTTCTGTTTTCATGTTTTGTAAAATTGAATTGCTGTATTATCAACGTGAATATTTTGATCGATATAGCTCTACTGAAGTAATGTATAATTTATGAAGGGTTTGAAATCCAGGAGAGTTTTAGCACAATTTTCATGAAATGTTTTAATAAGTCCTCTGTCTATTGTTTATGTTTTTCATTGGGTAATGCAGTCATCGAAATAAAATTTATAAGCCAAGGCGGCTCAAACTTGCTAAGATCCACAAAGGATGGATTTCAAATGTTCTAGAGCTTTGGAAACTGAATTTGTTTTAGTAAAAAGAAATTTGGGATGGTGTGGGATGATTACTCAATATGTTTTTATTTTATTTTTATAAAAAAGTGTGAACAAAAAAAAAAAAAAACCTTAATTGAATTATCTTTTAATTAATACATTGCCAAAGTCCAATGTTATTTAAAAAAAGAAAAATTCTTCTAGAAGATTAAAGGTTGCTTTATCATTGAACAGGGGGTTATTTAAGTGATCAAACATTTAATTAAGCTTTCTGCGAATGGCTCTTACAAATCATTAACAAAACTTTTCAGCAACTAAGACAGGCAGCATTCATAATGAATGTATCTTTAAGCAAATTAACAGTTTACAAAGTTGCTTCATAGAATCAGTATCATTTCTATAAATTGTTTCCGAGTAACATTGTTGAGTATCTTAGCTTGAAATAAATTAAACAAATTAATTAATTTTGGGAACTGAGATGTTTTGGTTTTCCATGTTTATACACACATTTTATTACATAACTCAGATGCGCTATGACCCATCCCTGCTGTATAAGATAAAATATATTTTTATTGTGGCATTTCTTACCAAAATTATTAAGTCAGCTAGCATTGTGTGTGCATGTTGTATGAAAATGCATCTCATCAATGTGAAATACTAATTTTGCTTTTATTATGATAATTTTCCTGCTTTTAATGTAAAGACATCATTGTGTTGCCTTAAAGACTGTGCACTTAGTCTCATGTGAGACAGAAGTTATTTTTACACTTTTATAGTGAAATATATTTTACAAAATAAATGTGCTATCACTTGATATTTTGAATTCATTATTTTACAACCCAAAAATTTTTTTGGTAAATGCTTCTGATTGTACTACGATGGCTACCTTTGCAACAGCGTTCTTTATAAAACTTGAAAGTTTGATAATTTATTTATTATTATTATTATTTTTTTTTTTTTTAGAGCTTGCAAGATGAAATTTTTCAAATTTATATATATATATTCATGAGTAATGAATAGAACCTTGTGAATAGTTTAAAAATATTTTAGCCTTGTACATGTCAGTTAACCTGTGCTAATGTTTTGTAAAATTTTCACTCTATTTTTGTAATACTTTATCTTTTGTTTTAAAATTACATCATTTTTCATTAGAAATGAAAAAAATATTTCTTGAAAGTTTTATAGATTTTTTAAAAAACACAAATGCTGCCAAAATAAATAAATTTAAAACAGGTATATTGTCTTTATTTAATTTTAACACAGTGAAGCTGGGCTGTTAACCCTCTTAACTGTCAAGCCCGGTTTTAGTCGTTCGTCAGGAATGCCTCTCAAACTGGCAAGGACGACTATACTCTCTGCTTGAAAAGTACTTCAGAAACGACAAGGCCGAGTTTTCTCACTTTCTGTTTTTGCTTCTCAAAATGGCAAGGCCGTGTCCGGAAGTTGTTCCTCCCCCCCTTAAGAACGCAGAAGCAATTAGCTGCCACAATGGGGGGTGTCCTGAGGGTCCACTGTTCCCCAAGGCATATCAGTTCACTTTGAATACTTTCTCAGTATCGGCAGTGGTGTTTTTTTTTCAATGGCTATGAGACGGGATAATGTTATGAAAGAAGACGAATGGATTCTGATCCCCTCCAACCTAATGACTGTCAAGGTTTTCTTCAAATTTCACGTACGCATCACTGGGGAATGTTTGTACATCCACTAATTCAAAATTAGGGAATAAGTGTCTAATTATACAGATTAATCAGATCTGTTGATTTCTTTCTTCTTTTTTAAATTGCTTGCTAAATTTTTCATTTTATTGTGATAATGTATCTACTGAAATAGACATCAAAAGACATAGATCCGTTTATTGTATTTTTAAAACACATTGGCAATAATTATTATTGAGGAAGGCACATGAATATTTTTATAAAAATGACATAACTGAGGAATATAGAAACATTGAAGTGCTTTTTTACCTCATTTTTTAACACTTTCTCACGAAGTTGATGATGAATCGTCTGTGATTTTGATTTGTCTGCTTGTACGTGTCCTAATTGCTGTGGACATGGAATTAGGGGTTTGTACGAAATTTTACAGATATTATGAATGGAGGGCGGAAAAAGCGAACAATATTAAAGATGTCATTTTTTATGGAGGAGGACTTCCCCAGTCTTCTAGAGTTTGCTGTAGGGAAAGTTTTTGTGGTACTAGAGGCCAAGGCCCCTAGCCTCGCTACGCTCGCTTTTCGTATGAGGCATTCGGCCCCTAATAAGGCTTATTCGTAAAAAAGAAAGAATTTCAACAGACAAAACCTGAAGATTGGATCCGATAGAATGTTACTGAGCTACACATTGCTTGGTTCTTGCATCTTCATTGGTACATAAATATTTAAACTTCACACTACAGTAGACCGCTCCAATATATCACGGTAGATATTTTGTTATTAGCAACCGTGTTTGTTCTACGGGTCCTGAGCTATACTCCACCTGGAGTGCGGATTCTGATAATCGCTGGAAAAATTATTTGTACTCCTCAGAAACACAATGCTATTGGATGTTGCCATTCAAAAGTTATATTAATTAGGAGTTAAAGCGTAATAAAATCAGAACATCTGTTTCAGCTGTTTTTTTTAATGTAAAACCTATTGGACACCTTGCGTATTGGCCACCCATGGCAATTTTTCATTATTGGGCGACTTGCATATATGTATAGTTAATAATGAGCTCTAAGAAAACAGTACTTCACATGCTTTCTTTGATAAAAACTATGGAACAGCTAGGATAGCTTGCCACCAATGGCGACTTTTCATTATTTGGCAATTTCCACATGCTCAAGACCTATAATTACTGCTCATGTAAGGTTCCCGGAAAACCGTTATCCATATTTTCATATACATAATCCTTTGCAGATTGGCATATTTAGCACCACAAATTATATCATCTCGCCACGCTGGCAAATAGGCGTAATTAACGCCACCCAATATGTCTACTGGTAGGAAATACTCCAACTGGACCGAACCGCCTTTAAAATAATCTGCTTTAATTATTTTTCATTTTCAAGATACTGGGTTCTAGCATTCTGGAACTCGAAGCTTATTTACCCTGCTTGGAAAGATACTATTTTGCCAGATCATTCCTAATACCAAGATGGCACTTTTAAAATCAGTTACAATTAGTTATTCTGTTTTAGTTAGTTATTCTGTCTGTCGCTAATTCTAAACTCTTGTTGTCTAAGCCAACTTGCTATTTGAAAATTCTCAACTTTGTGTAACACACTTTGAGTTATTTATTTTATATACTTTTTAATTTGGATGTTTGTGAATTTCACGCGACTCTACATACTTGGAAACGCTTTGTTGCAAAGGAATGAATGATTTTATGCCAAATGTGGCAACCATTCTGTTATTTTTTCAGTTTTTTATGAATATCTTCTAAAATAATTTGATTTTCAAAATTGAAGTCAGCTTAGCAAGTTCCTCGGAATTTTTCGAATCTGTGGGCACCTTAGTCGAAACTCAAATCCCCACGGTTTAGGAGGAGATAGGCGAACAAGCTATTAACAGCGACAGCGGCCTTTACTTTTTTTTAGAGTAGAGAGATATTGAAATTTTTGCTCCATTTTAGCACTAAAATGCTTGATAGTCTGGAATGGGTTCTTTTAAGTAACAAAAAGTGTGATTAGAGATATGTGGGTACCTTTGGCAAACGACATTTTAAGGGGTTCTGACACATATTCATGTTACATTTGGAGAAAACTGCCCCAAACCCCAGATCGTTAGATCAACAAATGCGCTGTAAGCCATAACTCTGGACCTTCACACTACCTCATATCTACCAATTTTTAGTGTCTTATGCTCTCGTCCATTCTATGGAGGTAAGAACGTAATGGGCGGGAAAAAGCGCATCCGGAAAAAAGTGCACTCGGAAAAAAACGCACAATATTGAAGGGGCTTATTTTTTTATATGAGTGGGTGGGTGGGTGTGATTGGTGCTTGAAATAAAAAATGTAGGGAAGGAGTCGGCATCCGAAAGGGTGCTTTTTGGTGATGTAAATTTTTTTTTAAGTACAGTCGAACCTCGATTTAACGAATTGATTGGGACTCACAAATCCGTTCGTTAAATCGAATATCAATTTTTTTAAAGAGTATGGTATAAAAATATCAATGCAAAATACCCTTATATATAGATATGAAAAAAAGAATGATTGTTTACTACGAGCTTAAAACTTATAAGTTATACGTTAGGTGATCCACTTTTAAATTATCTAAATTCTTTAATGTTACTTGCTCTTAAAATTTAATACATAATGCATACATAGTTATTGGCACTTTGGAAAGAAATCGTTGATAGTGCTTTGTTTTGACTTTGTTCTTTGTCGATATTTTCTAACTTCGTAAGAACAACAGCATCAATCTCGTGAGACAAAATAATTTTTTTTAAAGCATTCAAGCTGAAAACGGCTTCTTAGAATGTCACTCTTTTTAATTCAATTTCCGTTTCTTCGTCATCTCTTCGCTGCTTTCAGAATCTTCATTCTCTTTCTGTTCACTATCACAGGTATTTAGCTGTACATTGCAAGACACGTAACCTGTAAAATTCCCATTAGTAGAAAAATCTTACCATCCAGCCATTTAATCATGGTTATCCGCGACGTAATTGTAAATGACTGTTTCTGTATCGCTGTCTTCGTAGGCACTTGCTTTGTTTGGAGAAATGAGAAAAAAAGTTCTGTATTACACTCTTTGATTAGGGTGTGAAAGATTAAAATTTTGCCTGCAAAAAATTTATTTTAGTTTCATGTGCGAATTTTATTTCAGCGATTATTGTTTGTTAAATCAAAGCTGAAAATTTGTTAAATCAAGGCTGAAAATTCGTTAAATCAGAGATTTTAGCACCCTTTTTGTCGGGACGGAAAAATATTTGTTAAATCGGAGAATTCGTTAAATCGAGGTTCGACTGCATATGATTTTTTTTTTCATTTTTACAATAAAATGTTTCACACTCTGAATGCCCAACCCCCCATAGGAACACTAGTATTTTCACTTAGCCTTCCGTTAAATACTGGGTTCAAATTTGTAGAAGAGGGAGGTGAGGACAATCAATAGACTACTGGGCTCAAATTTGTTTTGTAATAAAAGTGCAGATGTGTAGTCATTTTTTTTCTTTGTCAAAAATAAAATAAAAAAAATTAAATTAATAAGGCCTAGGACCCATATTTCTCAAGATTTCTAGAAATCCCATAGAAAAACAATGTGAAACCGAAACCTCCGTATCTCCGGTTCTAGTACACAGATTTTGATGCAACAGAAAGCAAAATTTAACTATTTGAAGCTTAGAATACTGATTTTGAACTATTTTAAACCCCAGAACAGCCGGCTGCCCCGAAAATTCGTAACAGTATTTAAAATGTGAAAGTGTTTCAGATTTTCTTTTTCTTTCTTTCCGTTTGATAACTGCCAATACATCCAGAAGCTCTTCAGAATTTATTTAGGACGAAAATAATTTCTACCTTTTTGTAATTTTTTATCATTAAACCCCATCTTATTTGTAACCATGGGCGGCCCGACACGGTAAGTATGGTAAGCATTGCATGAGGGCGGTGGCTTCGAAGGGGCGTCATTTTGAACTCAAAAACTAAGTAGAGCATAAAAGCGGGGGGGTCTTCTTTACGTTAGCAAGGGGGCGCCATTTACCCTAGGGCCGCCCCTGTTTGTAACCATCTTAATTTTAAATTTCATTCAGAATCTGAGAGATTTCAGTGTCAAGGAAGCCGGTGAGAAACACAAGATTAATTAAGCTGACGAACCATCTGGTCGCCGGAGGCGGCTAGTAGTAGGTATATAAAAGTCAATGATTTCATTCATAGAATATCATAAATTTTGGCAAATTAAAGACAAATAAAATAGCAGAATTCTTAATGCACTATCTAATTCTTTATATTAAAATTTATGGAGTAATATTAATTAGTTTATTTCTCCCATGAATCACTTTTAAAAATCTATTTACAAGGAGTATGTTCAATAAGGGAGAAATTTCTCTCAAGTCCGTGCCAGGTTTGGACTCGGGCTGAGTCTATTGCCAACCCCCTGACTTACGGCTCACGAACTAGTGATGAGTGCACACCCTTACCCCAAATAATTTTAAGAACTTATCCGTGCTGGGAAAGTTTTGTGCGTCTGCTTTTTTTAATGGAAAAAAAAAATAAAGTGTATTTTTACCATTTAATCTGCCCAATACTATGCAAGACGTAGTTTGAAGAGATTTAATGAACAGCTCAACACTTATTCAAGTCAAAAATTTGCCATTATTTGGATTTTTTAAAAATTCTATATTTTGAACAAACTTTATTCCAAAAACCAGAATTTTGGAACATGTTCCTCTAGTGACGTCTGTGTTATTTCAATGTGTATTTTGTGCAGAAAATTTTAATCTTGTGATCAACCTTATTCCAAAGAACAGAGTTTCGGAATTTTTTTTGAAGTGATGTCTGGATTATTTTAATATTTCGTGCCTTATGTGGGTGTCTACATTGTATATAATATTTTAGTCCTGTCACCAACCTTATACAAAAGGGCAGAGTTTTGGAAGATTCTTCTCAAGTCATATCTTTGTTATCTTAATATTGCATTTGCATTGTGTAGGGTATTTTAATCTTGTGATCCACTTTATTCCTGAAACCAGAGTTTTGGAAGATTTTCTTCAACCTATGTTAGTTTAATATTCTGGCTGCATTATTTAGAATATTTTACGATTGTGAGCAACATTATATTAAAAACAAGCGTTTTGGGAAAAAAAGTAAGAAAATCTGAAACACTTTCAGATTTTAAATACGCACTCAAGTGCTAAATATTAAAAGCGTATCATAATTTTTGTGTCGTCCCTCTTTTCCTTCTTTATTTCATTAAGTTGGAAAGTGTATCATTATTCATGAGTGTGCCGTATTTTTTTTTTCCTTGTTCCATTAAACCCATCTTTGGAATCGAAATTATCTTAAAATCGCCTACAGTCTTCGCCAAGTACATTCCAATTATACTCCCCGTTTTAAATATTGGTTCGCATTTGCATCCTAATCCATGAGTGTACCGTGTTTGTCCTTCTTGGGTTGATCTCTACTTTAACACCCTACTCTGGCCAATGTGGCGATCACTCAACATATGCAGTTACCACAACGATTTTCTGTATTTATGTGGCAACCGTAGTTCAGAATCAAAATGGCGATTTGGGACAACATGTAAGTACAGCATTCCATTATTTATTTATTTACTTATTTTGGGTTGGCAATTAATGTAGTTTCAATAATTAAGTGCCTGCAAATTCTCTAACGGGTGCGTTTATCGCTCATTTGTTCACTTTAGTTTTCGTCTAGCTCTTTTGGTAGCGTTGAAACTTGTGCATAACTCCTAGAGACCCATGACTGACTGCAAAGCCCGTCATATTTTTTAGGTTGGCGAGAGTGGGGGCGTTAAAGTAGACGCTTCCTTGGACCATAAAACACATCTTTGGAATCGAAATCTATATCAAAATCGCCTACTAAATTGTTTTACACTCTTCGCCTGGCATTTTCTAACTATACTCGTAATATATTTATAATAATTGTCGCATTTTGGCACCCAATTTATCGATCCATTATCAAAAATTGCAAACCTTTTGCGACTTCCAACATTTTATTAACGCACTCCCCCTTTCCACATTGTCTGGCAAACACATTTCAAAAGATCTTCACCGTGACAGTTCATATCTACAAAATCTGTCTACAAGCTCGCGTGGACAAAATTCTGGGATTGGGCGAAATAGCCCCCTAGTGCTTAAAAAAAAAAAAAATCTAGTCATAAAATTTTCTGGGGGAATATGCGTTACAGCATAAAATTGTACACTTTGACTTATTAATTGTAATAAGAAAGTGGGTTAGTACAACCTGTGCATTATAAGTAAAGTTTGTTTTCTTTTAATTAGTATCGCTGCTAATTTTAAAAATAATAATAGGTTTGTGTTTGCGTGTTTTTCATTATAAAATATGTATTAATTATATGCTGCTGTCTATGAGCTGTTTGAAAATCTGGGATAGATAGATATATTTCCTGTTTATAAGAAAAAAATTTTACATAGAAATAGCTTTTACTACGGCCATTGATATTAAAAAAAGCATTTATTTAGTTTTCTTTTCAGTATCTTTCTTTGGATATATTTAATGTAAAATAAGATATATTGTAGTAGCAGACAATACGGGCCTGGATTTAAAAAAAAAAAAAATCTTATCTGGTTGAGATACTCGCCAAACTTAACTGGCACATAAGCATCTATATACAGAGATAATTATACTCAAGAATTATTAATTAACTTGCATACTGAATACATGGGCGCTGGCAGAATATTTCCCGGGGCAAAGACTATTTCAACGTATGGTTACCATGTTGGAAAGAGCAAAAAAGCAAGGGAAAACACTAAATACAAAAATCCAGGGGGGCATCGTCCCCCCTTGCCCTATGCTGCCGGCGCCCATGACTGAATAGCATCTTTAAACATATATTTAAGGATATTTTATGAAGTTGCTAATTAAGTAATATTGTTAATTATGATTTATCATTATAATAGTATTTCTAATTCTAATTAATAATTATAATTAGAACTATTTAATTCTTATTTCAATTTACGATTAATTAATAATTAAAATTAATAATTAGAATATTAATTAAATAATTATTCAGTTGGACAAAACTCCCTATACAAAATCCTAGCTACGCGAGTTGTGAACGGGAATCAAATCCAAGACGCTTAAGGAATCATAGAGCACAGGCCGATCCTAACTGTTTCAATTTTTGCTTGAAAATGAGTGGCCTCATCTGATGAGTTTATGAACGTAAAGAATATTTCCTCTGTGGGTACCCCTGACGTCACGACATAAACGAAATGCAAGAGAGTATGAAGGCAACAAAAAATTAACAGACGATTTTTCTTTGGCTGATATTCGATTTGTGCAAGTGCAGACTGAAATTAAAAACAATATCTTATGGTATGAAATATCACCTCACAACACCGTAAAATGTAAATGGTATGATATTTTTTCTTACTTACTATTCTTTAATCTTAATTCAGTGTGTGACCCTATTTTTTATTTAAATAAAATAAATTAATACATTTCATAACAAGGTCAATAAACTGAAATTTTGCATTTAGAACTATACTAACTGTGCATCTCTTTTTTTCTTCAATTCCTACTATTAGTTTACACTTACACTCTCATTATATATATTTATATATCTTGTTCAAATTTTCAGTCATTAATAAAATACTTTTTATTCATCCACTCAAGTTCAAATACATTTTTTTTAACTTGCAGTGGATGACACTTGGTGTTAATACATTTTTTTTCAAATATTTAGTAATGAATTAAATTAAATTAATTAATTAACATAATAAAAAGTAACTAAAATAAAATAATTTTTCTTTGTTGACCTAAGTAGGAATTGACTTAGATTTTTATTTTTTATATACCATATTACTTGTTATCTTAAAAGTACACATTTTGTTGATATAAATTAAATCTGAAAAATAACTTTCTTTTAAAGTTATGAATTCATTTAATTTTTTTTTTCCTTCAGAGAGCAAATATAATCATAGCAGTATTTTCCTAATAGTACAACGTCACGAAAAAATTTATTTTAGGTCGGCTGGTTTTTGGATATTTCATTTGTTATTGAAGTTAGGTAACTGTCTGGCACCTGGGAGCTGTTGTGTTTAGTTCTGCGCATCTGGTCTGTAAAGGGGGAAAAATGAAAATTTGAAGTCATTTTAAGACTTTTTTTTTTTTGTAATTTCCTATGTCATTTTAGCATTATAAATTTATAAATTGCCAGACGGTTCTGTTGTTTCTAACATTGCGCCAGACATGCTTTTAGTAGTTTTAAAAAAATGATAGTTTTCAAACAATTTCAGTATGCCTGTCATTCTAATATGAAGTATTTCTGCAATCAAAGAATATAATGTTACGAGTTTTCGGGGCAAGCCGCTATTCTGGGATTTGAAATAGTTCAAAATTCGAATTCTACGCGTCCAATAGTTAAATTTTGGGTTCATCCCACAATTCACCGTATTTTTCCCCAATCAGAAAACTCTCCATAAAGGGAAAAAATATTCTTGTCCCACAGGGAAAAGGTGTCCCCTGCAATTCGCCGACATGGTGTTAAAAAATAAAACAATATTAAGACAGTGAAAAATGTGAAAGCTCACATGTTGATTAAATTTAGTTGATGTCAAAGTAGAGAGATTTACATCGGAATTTATTAAAAGCTGTAGGATCTTGTGTTTCATTATTGATTATTGCACTAAAGTGTTGTTAATTTTTCTCTCTTGTCTTCCGGATCCATTTTTGTTTTTCTATCCGTATCTCTGGTATTAACTACGCTTTCGATTTTACGCATAAGTCGCCAAAGAATGAAAAATCGTCATGGGCGGCCAATATCCAAGCTGTTCTAAGATATAATATGAAATGAAACAGTTTATAAAAGAAATAAATGCGCAGCTTCAGTAGTAGCCACTCCGAGCCTTTTCAGATTTTGGCCACGATAATTAGGCCAATCCTAGCAAATCAAAGCAATGGAGTTGTCCATATGCCTGTGCTTTTCCAGAAATCATAAAGACGTAATTAAAAATCCACCTTTGAAAGTCGCCAAGCGATGACAAATACTAAATCTAATATCAGGATATCAAGCAATTGAAAAATAAAAGCATTAGCACTCGAGTGCGTATATGAAATCTGAAAGAATGCCAGATTTTTAAAAAATTATTTCTCAAATCTTTTTTTAAAAATCTGGAATCTTTCGAATTAAAATAATTCGAAATTTAAGTTAGCGTAATGGCTTCCCCGGAAATCCCTGTGTAAGTTTGTTGAAACCCAACTCCGAAACGAAAAGTGATACGGTTAGACAATAGAGAATTATTAGCACTATAGTGCTAAAACTCTCAAACTCATTTAACCAGAGTTTAAAGATTGATAATTCACTTTCATAAATCTAGAAAAGCATACTATTATGAATCATAAATCAACTGCAATGCGCTAACGTTCTCTTAAAGCTTACGAAATATTGTAACAATAGATTAAAGCTGTTGTGAACTAATAGTATTTAAATATATGTAAAAGTATGTGGCATACTTTTATGTCGCATTCTTGGGACACGTTTTTCATACAATTTTCAATAAAGGGGGTGAGAGATAAAATGACATAGTCATTAATAGGTGGAGAAAAGCTGCACAGAAAAATGCACAATTCCAACTGAATGAAAATTTCAAAAACTTATTCTCAGGTGTATTCAGCAGACGATAAATTACGATAAATTGCGCCAAGCATTAGAATTATCTCCTCAAAATCGCACAAAACCGTTCAATTTTTCGCCAAATTAAAAAGTTGCACATTTTAGTCTCAGAAAATTTCTAAATATGTTTCTTTTGAGTATAAAACATTTCATTCCTGCTCTGATTTCCCATGCACACGATATTTTAATTTAAAAACAGCCTTAAAAATAATCTAGACACAAAAAAAATCGTTATTCTCTTATTTTTACTTCAAGAGTCTGAATCATTTAATAAACTTGCTGAATGTGGCAACCTAGATAAGCTTAAACGTCGCTTTTTCCACTGTGGGGTTACAATTACGAAATGGCGGAAAGCAAAAATTAGCCTTTTGCGATACGTTTTTTATCGATATCTCCTAAAATAATTCTAATTTTGAAAAAATCGCTTCGAGGTGTGTTGGGAACTGTCATGGAAAATTTGTGTACAAAATTTGGTAGGTCTACGATCACCCGTCTGCGAGCTACGCGAGACACATTCAAACAAACTAACTAACAGTTTACACATTGTTTTATTAATATAGAAGAAAGATAGTTTTTATTTTGGCGTAAAATGGGCGTCATTCTAACTCATGTTTGTCAATTTCACGCGATCCTAGATACTTGGAAACGCTTTGTTGCAAAGGAATGAATGATTTTATGCCAAATCTGGCAACCATTCGGTTTATTTTTTCAGTTTTTTATTAATATCTTCTAAAATAATTCGATTTTCGAAAATCAAGTCAGCTTAGCAGGTTCCTCGGAATTTTTCGAATCTGTGGGCACCTTAGTCGGAACTCAAATCCCCACGGTTTAGGAGGAGATAGGTCAACAAGCTCTGACAGCGGCCGCGGCCTTTACTTTTTTATAGACTAGAGAGATACAACGCAGTGTTGGTGCTCTTCAAGATTCTCCATAATATGCGACAACAATTTATACTAACCAACCGTGTTTTACGATCACCACCCTACTTCTCCAGTACACCCCTACACCCCTAAAATATTTTTCTGGCTACGCCACTACTCGTTACGTTCGTGGGACGAGTTATTCGGAAAACTCACTTCAAACCAGTATCCGTTCTTAAAAATTCGATCAGTTTCAATTATTCTGCTTAGGCAGATATATATATATATATATATATATATATATATATATATATTATATATATATATATATATATATATATATATATATATATATATATATATATATATATATATATATATATATAAATAAAATTAGACTTTTGTCTGTACATTTCTTGGAATTCAAAAATTTGGCGATTTCTATCCGTTTCAAGCACCCGGGAATCCGATGCGACCCTCAAAAAAAAGTTTGTCTGTCTGTCATTCTGTCGTTCTGTCATTCTGTCCGTGACGCTTTTTTTGTTTAAGCATCCCGTAAAAACGACTGAAGCGAATGATATGAAATTGGATGTCATGATAGGTGGTCACTCAACTTAAAACATAGGCGTCGAATTTTTTAAAAAAACTTTATTAGATTTTCAGATTTTGCGAAAATCGTTTCAAACTGCGTAAATTTGTGTTCGAGCATCACGCAAAAACGACTGAAGCGAATGATATGAAATTGGGTGTCATTATAGGTGGCCACTCAACTTAAAACATAGGCGTCCAATTTAAAAAAAAATCTGATTGAAAGGATTTTCGCAAAATCTCAAAATCCAAACTGCGTAAATTTGTGTTCAAGCATCACATAAAAACGACAGAAGCGAATGATATGAAATTGAGTGACATGATAGGTGGTCACTCAACTTAAAACATAGGCGTCGAATTAAAAAAAAAAAATCTTGATTAGATTTTGAAATTTTGCGAAAATCATTTCAAACTGTAAATTTGTGTTCGCACATCCCGTAATAACTGCAAAGGTGAAAAAATGATATTGGGTGAAATGATAGGTGGTCACTCACCTTAAACTATAAGCATCTAATTAAAAAAAAAATCCATCAGATTTCGAGATTTTGTGAAAATCGTTTAAAACTGAGTGAATCTTTGTTCCCGTATGACGTAATAACGACTAAAGCGAATTATAAGAAATTGGGTCACACGATAGAGGGTTGCTCAACATAAACTATAGGAGTCCAATTTTTTAAACATTTTTATTAGATTTTGAGATTTTGTGAGAATTCTCTCAAAATACGTTTATATTTCTTCAAACATCACGTAATAACGACTCATACGAATGATACGAAATTGAGTGATAGGATAGGTAGTTGCTCATCTTAATTTATAGGCGTTGAATTTTAAAAATATTTTGCTTACATTTTGAGATTTTTCGAAAATTGTTTTAAAATGCTGAAAATTTGCTCCAGCATCACGAAATAAAGACTTCAGGGAATGAAACGAATTTGGGTGACAGGATAGGTTGTCACTCAATTTAAATTCTAGGCTTCCAATTTTTCAAAAATGTTGATTCAATTTTGAGATTTTGCGAAAATTATTTCAATAGGTGTCCATATTCGTTCGCGCATCCCATCATGACGACTCAAGCGAATGAAATGATATTACTTAGTTACTCTCTAACCTGTAATATTTTAACAATACATGAAAATTATAACTTCGCTTTCTTTACTTTGGCAACCTACTCCGTCCATTCTGTGTACTCCTACAATGCTGACGAAAGTTCTTGCTTTTTGGAAATTTTCATTCACTAACCCGTCGAGGACGGGTACTTCAGCTAGTATATATATATATATATACTAGCTGAAGTACCCGTTCTTCGCACGGGAATGAATGGACTTTTTGATATTACGATTTGTGGTGATTACTATTCATTGTAATAAACAGATATAGCAAAGTGGATATCGCGTTATATTGTGTCCAATAATCATGCATACCGAATTGCAAGGCAATCGTTTGTACGGTGCAGAAGGCTATGCGGCGTAGCGCAATCTAGTGGCGAGTTTTAGCAGAACGGATACGGCGAAAATATTTTTCGCATTCAGATATCGAAGTTATAATCATGCATACCGAATTGCAAGGCAATCGTTTGTACGGTGCAGAAGGCTATGCGGCGTAGCGCAATCTAGTGGCGAGTTTTAGCAGAACGGATACGGCGAAAATATTTTTCGCATTCAGATATCGATGTATACGAATTTTCATGACTATCGGCTGGACAGTCCTGAAGTTCATGTGTTGACGTGACATCTAGTGGCAAGTTATAGGAAAATGGATAGCGCCAAACTCTTTCCCGTGTTCAAATATCTATTTATACCTATTTTCATAGCGATTATTTGCACAGTCAAGAAGTGATACACTGCAGGGCCATCTAGTGGTTCAATAAAGTAATGATTTGCTACAGCGCCGTGAAGTGGCGAGTTTTAGCAAAATGGATAACGCCAAAATATTCTCATTGTTCAAATAGCTATGTATACTGATTTTCATAGCGACCGTGTTCAACTATCTATGTATACCAATTTTCAAAAGGATCATTTGCGCAGTCAAGAAGTGATACACTGCAGGGCCATCTAGTAGTTAATTAAAGTAATGATTTGCTACAGCGCCGTCAAGTGGCGAGTTATAGCAAAATGGATAACGCCAAAATATTCTCATTGTTCAAATAGCTATGTATACTGATTTTCATAGCGACCGTTTGAATGGTCAAGAATTTGGCCTGCTGCAGCGTCATCTAGTGGCGAGTTAAAATAATAATGCATTGCAGTGTCATCTAGTGGTGAGTAACATCAAAAGGAACGCAGTTAGAATATATTCTTCGTGCTCAAATGTGTAAGTATAAAAAATTTTATGCTGGTCGGTCGAACGGTATAGAAGTTGATGCTTTGCAGCGCCATTTAGCGGCAAGTTACAGCAAAATGGATAGTGAAAAATATTCTCCGTGTTCTAATATTCGCGTGTACCAAATTTCATCGAAATTGGTTGGACGATATTCGCATAGCAAACGGCTAAACGGAATAGAATTCAACGTTGTGCTGCGGCACCAAGTGGCAAGTTAAGGAAAACGGATAGCATAAAAACCTTCTCCATGATAAAAGACTTAGGTGAACCAAATTTCATCGTGCAACGGTGCTCAACAGTGCTGGAGTTTTTCAACCTCATAAACACATACCAACATTCATTTTTATCTAGACCAGTGTTATTATAAATACCAGTCTCAAATAAAATCCAGTTTTAAATCTAAGCCTCGCCAAAGTGCCAACATACGCCATTTTGCAAGAGTTTTTTCAGGGAATCATTCGAAGCATTGACTTAGCAGCAATCAAAATGGGAAATGGTTCGACCGCCAGGCATTTATTTGAAAAGTGGAATCCCTTAATACAGCCGATTTTTTTTAAAATTATCAACTATAATGTGTTTTATTCATCGTTACTCCGATGTACTCAATGAGAAGATTTCAATTTTCTGAAATTTGGCGGAATTCCCCCAACTTAAATCAATGTATTCAATTGGCGAGAATTCTGAAGTTAGATCGCTTGAAATCCCTTAATAACTGCATTATTTCTTCACGGATCATTAAACTTTAACGCTGTATTCCAATAAAACCTTTGCACTTGTTTTCAAAAATCTATTTCCTTAAGCTCTCAATAAATTGCGCCAAGCCGAAAACTGGGCAAACCGCTAGAACTCACTTACTCAAAATCCATATTTCAGCCATTTTATTTTTTCGCCAAACTAAAAAAATTTACACATTAGCCTCGGAAATCTTCAATTCTTATTGTTTTGCGTGTAAAGCATTACATTCCTGCTCTGATTTCCCATGCACACGATATTATAATTTAAAAAAAAATAACCTTACGAATATAAACTAACAAAAAAAAATCATTATTATTCTTTTATTTTTACTTTGAGAATTTAAAACATTTTATTCGGCAAAATCGCCACACATGGGAACCACGATCCTTATTTCACACTTTTTTCACTACAGGGGTTACCATTACGGAAAGATTTTTGCTCTTAAATTCCGGGAACGGGTGGACTTTCAAAGTTTTAAAGTGGACAGTGGTTTATTCTATATTATTTTACACATCTGTGCTAAATTTCAGGCCGATAGGTCCATTTTTGTGGATTTGTATACGAATCAAATCCACAAACAAACAAACAAACAAACAAACAGAATTTCATTTTTATTTATAAGATATATATATATATATATATATATATATATATATATATATATATATATATTAATAAGCACATCGAAAATCCAAGTGCGCATGCAGCTCCTAAGAAGAATTTAAAGTTGCCCCAGAAAATTTGGGGATAGTCAAAACAGATTCTTCCGTCAAAATGTCAATACCAAACTTTTCCGCGATCGCAAGGAGCCATTGACTTCGAACAAGGTAGTAGAATGCCAATGGTGTTGCAAATTGTTTTAGAACGGATTCCCGAAAAAACAGTGTTGCCAACTGTGCTGCAGAAAAAGTGGCTAGAACAGTAGCGGCTCGTGGGTTATTTAAAGGGAGGTTCACAAAATAAATTTCTACAATGAAGGCAGGCAGAGTCCAATGTCGTTGCTCTGGCTCCGAAACACTGATTGGACTCCCATCTTAAGGATGGACACTAGCTTGTCAAAAAATAAAATGTACTGAAAAATGATAGAAATAAAGAAAATAATTAGAAAATGAAAAAAAAAAATTGAATGAACTAACCGAACGTAACAAACCAAGGGAAAATCCGGAAGAGATACCGCAAAAAAATGGCGCCGTGCACGCATTGGAAATGTACTCGACATGAAGCCTATTTTTCAATAGTATCCCTGAAAAAAAAAATTGAACTAAAATGAATCAGGACAACACCTCGGTGACGAAATGGAAGATCCAAGATGACTCGTTTTTTTTCATTCGCGTGCATTGTTTTCCTTTCACTGCTGGAAATGCCAGTGTATTTTAACGTGTAAGGTACGTCGTATCTGCCTGTTTCATTTTCGAAATTGGTTTTGTGAACCTCCATTTATTTAAATAACCCACGGGCCGCCACTGGCTCTCCATACACTGAATGTCACTTAATATCTTTAGAGCAAGAGCCAGCGACCGCCAGACCTTCTTCATAGTATAAAAGCGGAAACTTTCTCTGCGCATACCCCCCCCCCCCCCCAACAGAGGTAGGAACAGTCGGCCACTATAAAGTTTGGAGGATCGTGGCTTTGTCAGGTAACAGGTGGCAAAGGTGTATAAAATTACCGAAAATTTCGTCATTTCATAAAGCTTCATTTTTTTTATAGGTTCTTCGCAGTACTAGAAATTACTGGATCCCTTGCCAGACACTTTTCCATCGTTGCAAACCCCCGCCAGACAATCTCAAAGTCTTGAAAAACGTAATTCTATGACGAGCGCGCTGCAAGAAAGTTCAGGAGCAGTCTAAAATGTGCTTGGCACTTTGTGACAGCTTGACGTACTTCGTCGCGGGAGTTTACGAACATGACATCCATTACTTGGAGATTGTCTGGCGGGGGTTTGCCACGATGGAAAAGTGTCTGGCAAAGGATCGAGTGATTTCTAGTACTGCGAAGAAGAACCTATATAAAAAAAATGAAGCTTTATGAAATGACGAAATATTCGCATTTTATCACTTTGCCACTGTTATCCTGCCAAAGCCACGATCCTCCGAACTTGATAGTGGCCGATGGTTCCTACCTCTGTTGGGGAATATGCGCAGAGAAAGTTTCAGCTTTTATACTAGGACGAAGGTCTGGCGGTCGCTGGCTCTTAGACTATTAAACTTTCACTTCTTTGAGTTTGAGTTGCCTTTTTAAAGTGAAACGGCGGGAATAAAATGAAGTTCAGGGTCAATATTTGAAAGGAATCTCCATCTCTTGTTTGCCTTTTCGGGAGCCGATTTCCAACGCAATCACGTTCCGTTTGCGTCAGCAAGCGCTCGTCCCAGAAATCGATGTCTGCAATGAAGTGGGGGGGGGGGGATCGCCCCGGTTAAATAAGACTCATAATGAATGCTGCTAACCTCAGACGGGATCGGTTAAAGACAAACAAAGAGACCCAGCAGCGAACTGACGAGTCAGCATTCAGCGAAAATAGATCGATGTACTAAGAGACGTTTTCAAAATGGCACTACCAGATTGTTCAGAAATGTACGGGGCACATACATATAACGTGACCATTTATTTTTTTCTTCAAAATGGGACATCTACTAAATTTTTGTCAATAGTGTATTTATTTTATTCCTCAAAACGGTACATCTACTGTTTTTAAGGTAATAGTGTAGGTAGAATAAATTTACAGATCTGGGTATCTTTTTGTTGTTAAGAAAACGCGCAAAAAAGCTTGTGGTTAATGTTAATCCTTATAAATAAAAATGAAATTCTGTTTGTTTGTTTGTGTTTCTGGATTTGATTCGTATACAGATCCACAAAAATGGACCTATCAGCCTGAAATTTTGCACAGATATGTAAAATAATATAGAATAAATCATAGTCCACTTTAAAACTTTGAAAGTCCACCCGTTCCCGGAATTTAAGAGATTTTTTTATGTTCTCCAAGCAAAAAGCTTTCCGTAATGGTAACCCCTGTAGTCAAAAAAGTCTGAAATAAGCTTCGTGGTTGCCATGTGTGGCGATTTTGCCGAATAAAATGTTTTAAATTCTCAAAGTAAAAATAAAAGAATAATAATTATTTTTTTTGTTAGTTTATATTTGTAAGATTATTATTTTTTTATTATAATATCGTGTGCATGGGAAATCAGAGCAGGAATGAAATGTTTTATACGCAAAACAATAAGAATTGAAGATTTCCGAGGCTAATATGTAAAATTTTTTAGTTTGGCGAAAAAATAAAATGGCTCAAATGCCCAGAAAGTAAGTTCTAGCAGTTTGCACAGTTTTCGGCTTGGCGCAATTTATTGAGAGCTTAAGGAAATAGATTTTTGAAAACAAGTGCAAAGGTTTTATTAGAATACAGCGTTCAATTTTAATGAACCGTGAAGAAATAATGCAGTTATTAAGGGATTTCAAGCGACCTATCTTCAGAATTCTCGCCAAATTTCAGAAAATTGAAATCTTCTCATTTAGTACATCGGAGTAACGATGAATAAAACACGTTATAGTTGATAATTTAAAAAAATTCGGCTGTATTAAGGGATTTCACTTTTCAAATAAATGCCTGCTTTACTTTTTGGCGGTCGAACCATTTCCCATATTGATTGCTGCTAAGTCAATTCTTCGAATGATTCCCTGAAAAAACTCTTGCAAAATAGCACATATGTTGGCACTTTGGCGAGGCTTAGATTTGAAACTGGATTTTATTTGAGACTGGTATATATAATGACACTGGTTATAGATAAAAATGAATGTTGGTACGTGTGTATGAGGTTGAAAAACCCCAGCACCGTTTGACCAATCACCATGAAATTTGGTTCACCTAAGTCTTTTATCATGGAGAAGGTTTTTATGCTATCCGTTTTCCTCTAACTTGCCACTTGGTGCCGCAGCACAACGTCAAATTCTATTCCATTTAGCCGTTTGCTATGCGAATATCGTCCAACCGATTTCGATGAATTTGGTACACGCGAATATTAGAACACGGAGAATATTTTTCAGTATCCATTTTGCTGTAACTTGCCGCTAAATGGCGCTGCAACGCATCAACTTCTATACCGTTCAACCGGTCGGCATAAAATTTTTTATACTTACACATTTAAGCACGAAGAATATATTCTAACTGCGTTCATTTTGATGTTACTCACCACTAGATGACACTGCAATGCATTATTATTTTAACTCGCCACTAGATGACGCTGCAGCAGGCCAAATTCTTGACCATTCAAACGGTCGCTATGAAAATCAGTATACATAGCTATTTGAACAATGAGAATATTTTAGCGTTATCCATTTTGCTGTAACTCGCCACTCGACGGTGCTGTAGCAAATCATTACTTTAACTAACCACTAGATGGCCCTGCAGTGTATCACTTCTTGACTGTGCAAATGATCGCTATGAAAATAGGTATACATAGATATTTGAACACGGGGAAGTGTTTGGCACTATCCATTTTCCTATAACTTGCCACTAGATGTCGCGTCAGCACATGAACTTCAGGACTGTCCAGC
This sequence comes from Cheiracanthium punctorium, assembly GCA_038373885.1. Taxonomy (NCBI): domain Eukaryota; kingdom Metazoa; phylum Arthropoda; class Arachnida; order Araneae; family Cheiracanthiidae; genus Cheiracanthium; species Cheiracanthium punctorium. The sequence continues at coordinate 270,556 of JAWZYV010012046.1, forward strand.
CGATCGTCATGAAAATTCGTATACATCGATATCTGAATGCGAAGATTATTTTCGCCGTATCCATTTTGCTAAAAGTCGCCACTAGATTGCGCTACGCCGCATGGACTTCTGCACCGTACAAACGATTGCTTTGCAATTCGGTATGCATTATTATTGGACACAATATAACGCGATATCCATTGTGCTCTATCTGTTTATTACAATGAATAGTAATCACCCCAAATCGTAATATCAAAAAGGCCATTCATTCCCGTGCGAAAAACGGGTACTTCAGCTAGTATCAAAATAAAATGGAAAAAAAAAACTTTGATAAAACACACATATGTAGTATAAAAAATAGTGCAAGACTCGGGTGGTACGCCTTTCTTCGACTTCAAAAACACCCTCCAACACAAGGCAGGAAGGTAGGAAAGTGAGAAATGTAAACAGAAGGACACACAGAAAAGAGGAAGTTGTCATTTTGAAGGAAATCTTAGGAAGGACTGAATTCTTAGAAAACCAGAGTGAAAAGGGAAAATAAAGTGGAGATCGGGGGAGGGGAGGAATAAGCAAAAGAGGAACATGACTTTGAAATAAAAATTAAATAAATTGAAATAGTTGACGAAAAAAGAACATTAAAAGAACAAACACGAAAACAATACATCCCCCCGGCGTTTTCTTTGCGTCTTGAGATGGGAGGGAGGGAGGTCAGGTTTTCTTTTTTACAGACACTGCCGTTGGATGATTTTAGATTTTGAGCGGCCTTTAGTGAAATCGTTACTTTGGGTTGCTCTTTTCCTAAAAACGGGACATGGCAGGGGACATTTTCTAAAAACGGGACATGACGGTGTCCCAAAGCTGCGCTTGTGGACAACGGGACAAGCCACCTCAAAACGGGACTGTCCCGTTCAAAACGGGACGTATGGTCACCTTAGTTATGCCACTGAAAAGGGTAGACGGCCGAAGTGTGAAGGTCTCGGGTTCGGGTCCCATCGCGCGGCTGTCGATCTAACATTCTGGAGTTTGGGTAGGTTTTCTCCAGAAGTAACGTGAATACGCTTTAGAACCCTTTAGAAAGGCATCCTACCAAGGCACATCCCGCCCTTGGCAGATCGCCCTAGTGCAGCGTTGCCATAATAACACACAAAACCATTCATTTTTTTTTTTTTTCTCAGAGGGGGCACTCGCCACTCCGCCCTCCCCCTCTTTCAATTCGCCCTTGCACCCCTACAAGGTACTGAGCCATTCGGGGGCCTTCGTCAGCGGCATCCGAAGTACACACGTAGACTGGGGCTGTCTGTGTATGGACAAGGGCACTCTGAATCCGCATGTATACAGCCCCCAGCCGGTATGTATACAGTGAGTCTGTACAAGGAATGGGCTTCGGATGCTGCTGACGAAGGATCGACCTTTTTTCGTGTCCAGGCGGATAAGTACCTTTCACGCGTGCGACTAGCGGGAAAAAAAAAAAAAACACTATACCACACTCATACAATTTTACAAGATTCTACAGCTCATTTTCTCTCTATTCTAAAAAAAAGTAAAAGTAAAGCGGCTGTAGCCGCTGTCAAAGCTTGTTGGGCTAACTCCTCCTAAACCGTGGGAATTTAAGTTTCGACTCAGGTGCCCACAGATTCGAACAATTCCGAGGAACCTGATAAGCTGACTTCAATTTCGAAAATCGAATTATTTTAGAAGATAATAGAAAACTGCAAAAATAAAACAGAATGGTTGTCAGATTGGGCATAAAATCATTCATTCCTTTGCAACAAAGCCATTCCAAGTATGTAGAATCGCGTGAAATGGATTGATATTGAGGTACGATACTTTTAGAAGTGCTTCTTTATTATTTTTCTGCAATTTTTAACGCCATAGGTGATGATAAAGTTATTCGTTGGATGTGTTCCTCAATATCATTCCAAGCTAAGCGATATTCTTTGGACTCGTTTTCATAGATTTCTATTAGTTTGAAAAAGTCATCTCGAGCAACCATGCGAAAACATACGATTGTGGATTAACGTGCTGAACGGTGCATTCGATGGAGCTCCAATTGGGTATATATGTCATAAACCACCGTCGCAAGACCGGTATTGATTTGGGTGTGTCTAGGACTTAGTTACAGGGCTACGAAAAAGATTTCTTTTACAGGATGGCCTATGGACCCCACTGTACGGAAGTAAAAGTAAACATTTAACACAAAATATGCAGTATTAAAGTCAGCTAATGATTAAAATATTTATACAGCTGAAAGGAAATTTCTCATAGAAGTCCAACAAGTTAATAACATACTGGAAAAAAAAGTGTGTATATATATGCTAAATTCCAATTTTGTAATTAATTTCTCCAATCCTGTTTTTAATATGATTAACTTCAATAAACTTTTATCATCTCACTCTGACTCTTTCCCTTTACCGCATCTCAGCCTAAAAAAATCTTTCAAATACCCTATACCTATGGGTAGAAAGATATTTAATTATAACTCTTTCTGTAGGAACTTTGCACCCGATGATGAGGTACCCTGTCTTTGTACCAGTGGTCAATACAATTCTTATGTTAATTCTGATTTTGGACATAGTTACCGGAGATCTTTCTATTATCAAAGATCTTAAACTTCAACGGATCATGAAAAGAGGTACTAAGTTTAGGTTACCCACTAAATACTGTATAGATGATATAATAGATACTTTCACATATAATATAGACGTATATATATATAACACTTCAATAAAAAACAGCAAACCTTCTGCCTTCTTTAATGAATGGAAATTTAATATTCTTGCTGACCTTAAAAAACAACTACTTTGTAAATTTAGATATACTAAAAATATAAAACTAAGCAATCAAATAACAGAGCTACAGAATAACTTTATCATTACTTATGTTGATAAGTCTAGCAATAACTATGCTATAATATGTAAGCAGTTATATCACAATCTCTTAGCTTCATCCATTAACAATAATCCAAATTTCAGTCTAACATCTATCTCTGAGATAACATTTAACAAAAAGATCTTAGCTTTCCACAAGTTACTTAAAATCAAGCATGACAATCTAAAATATCCCTACTTAGTGCTAATACCAAAGTTTCATAAAACACCACTAAAATTCAGAACTGTTACTATAGGATGTAACACTTATAATAATGTAGCAAGCAAAATATTACTAAAAATACTTACTTCTATGCATGATCTGTACATAAAATCTAACACTTCTTCTGTATCTATAGGTAATAGCTATGAACTAAAAAATAAGATTAATGCTCTACACGATGTAATTAATATATCAACTTATGATTTTAAAGACTTATTCAATAGTATACCACTAGACGACTTATACAATATAATATTGAATCTATTTATACATAGTAATAATAATATAACCCTGCCTTCTTACATAGATACTATGTATTTCGAAAATCTTTTAAAGTTCATAGTCTATAATAACTACATTCTACATAATAATAAATTATATAAGCAAGTTATAGGAATACCACAAGGTGGTTCCAATTCCAGTTACTTAGCAGACCTATATTTATATAATTATGAAAAAAATTACAATAATCCTTCTCTTATAATATATAGGTACATAGATGACATAATAACAATAGCTACTGACAATACTTATAGTGATACTGACCACCTACCCATAGCTTACCATTCAGCCCTAGAACTAATAAAAAATCCTAATGATAATAGAATAATTAATTTTTTAGACTTACAAATTAGAATTAATGATGATAAGAGTCTATCCTTTAATATATATAATAAAAGAAATGACTTTAATTTTCAGGTTAATACTTTCACTCATTTCACTTCATGTATGCACACTTCTGTGTTTAGAAATATTATCTCTAATCATAAGTATAGAATAGAGTCTCTATGTACCAATAGTTTTAAGGCCAGTAACTTAACTGACCTATATAAAACTGCTATAAAATATAATTATCCCAGTAAATTTCTAACTTCCATTTTATATCCTCTATGTAATCAAAAAAACTGTATGTCCTAATCAGAATATTGGTTGGTGAGGATGGGGTTGGTTGTTGGTTCTTTCTATATTTAAAAAAAAATCATAAAATATATATCTATATATTTTATTTAAAAAAAAAATCTATAATTAAGAATAGTTGATTACTGGTACTTTTTCCTTTTTTATGTGAGTCTGTAACCAATGAAGCCATACAGAGTACTGTTCTACCTAAATATTTTACAATAATATTAGCATAAATAGCAATTAATAAATGTGTATAATTATTATCAATATCATTACTGTTAAAATTATTTCTACAGTTTTTCTCCTTTTCCACAACCTCAACTAAGTACTTCTTAGCTACTGCAGCTAGTACTACGTTAAACATAGGCTAGCTATACTAGTGTTATATTTATTTTATTATTTATTCATTTAATTATTACCATTTTTATTCTTTTTATTTATTCATTTAATTATTACTTTTTATTTATTCCTTTCCTTTCCATACTTCCAAAGTATTATTAATATATCATTTTTTTTTCACACTCCATGGCATTACTTGTCTATTGATTGCATTAAGCCTTCTCTGATGGCAACATGCACTAATACTGCCTCCATTACTGAGCTTCGATCTTCTTGTCGGTCCACTTCCTCGTTGTTTATTTCTAATAGCTACGGTCGCGCCCCCAAGTTACAAAAGGACCCTAATTTTGGTCAGGTAACTTGCAGAAACCTAGCTATTATTGTTTTTTTCGATTAAATTGAAATGTGTGTGCGGTGGCGCCTGATGATAGAGCACACCATTTCAATATTAATTCCATTTTCCGTCTATTTGCGGTTACATGTGATTAGGCTTAAAAAGCCCACCAGTTCTAATTTGGCGCTTTATATCCAATTTATCCACTCTTTCATTGCCTTAAAAGGCTATATTTAAACACTTATCCGGTATAAGCTCGTTAATTGGCACCATGTGCTATCTACTTTTTTATTTTTTATATTTTTTTCACTTTATCAATGGATTATCTTGGGATTTCACTTTACGTAAGTAAGCTATTATATATTATATATATATATATATATATATATACATTTATAATTAATTTTCATACTATACTTGCATACTAACAGCAAGTTATACACGCTTAAAAATTTCAGAATATATATTTAACAGTATACATAGAGGTATATGTTTGTACATCTGCTCATTCACACCAAAACCAATTTCTTATTTCAACTACTGGGAACCATTAAAATAATTGAATCAAACCAATATAACTGTTTTGTTTTAAATATACGCAGCAAAATTAAAACTATATAGGCTATTTTTTAATGTGAAATACTTACATTCTAGACGTTTATTCATCTAAGTAAGTGGAGGGTGCAGTTTAGTGTCCAACAGATCTATCAAAAAAGACTGAATTACAAAAATTAATTCATGCCTTTTCCAATGGGTCTGTTAGCTTAATGCTCTTCCAATTATGCGGCAGAAATTCGTGTAAGCACCGTTCCATTCCTATAATTAAGAATTAGATATATAAACAGTGGAACACTATATTTATCTCATCCCATATCCACTCATTTCTTCACTTAAACAAGTGCACATGAAACAATAAAAATAGACTATTTTTATCTCTGGAAAACCAGATGAAACAGCTTGTCTATTTGGCACGAAAGGCAAGTTATCATTCTTTTACGAACTGCTCATGATGGATAATCATTTCCCCATTAACGTAATTCACCCTATATACTTATGTATAATGCTTTGCGTCATAATCGATGAGAGTTCATCATTTGAGTCACGTGCTCTTTTTCTTTAAATAATACGATTCAAATAAACAACGTTAAAATATAAACACTTATAAAATAGTCTAAATGAAGTATAGGATAAGCCACTCAATGAACTTTTAAACAGAAAAAAAAAAAGATACGCATCTATATACTCTAACTCGCTTGTAATAGCGTAATGACACAGCAACGTGGTGTTGACAAATGCCGGCTCAGGCCTTGCAGGTACAGCAACTTTCTTGAATCGTCCAACAACTTGCTCATCTTGTTATGCATCATTGAAGATGTTAGTTCAATCGAATTCCAATCCATCACAATTATGCAAAAAAAAATCGACGTCCAATAGAGAAATGAATCAGAAAAACAGCCAATGCTTATTGCTAAAGTGATATCGTAAGCACGTGCAATTCTACCCGTTCTACAGCAAATTTGTTGACGTTTTACAGCGCAAAAACATTTTTTATTTATAAAAAATAATTTTCAGTGTCCATTTTTAAGAAGCATGAAAAAAAAAACGTCTTTATGATGAATGCTTTTCATTAGAAAATTGTGGCAGTTAAAAATACTTAAAAGCAGGGTTTTATTTATTTATTGAAAATCATTTCATTGTTTTAGAATCATTTCATTGTTTTAGATTTTCCATTAGCATTGTGTTTTTATATTTTTGCAATGTACAGGGGGCAGTCTTATCGGAAATATCTTCTTAACTATATAGTATACTCTACTCACCGATTACCTGAAATTAAATATTTATGTTTTAACCTAGACATTCCATTATTTTGTAATTGGATAGTGTAACAGTATGAAAGATAGTGTGTTCTAAAAGTTTTGAAACGGATACAGATGGATCGTTTATTGCAGTATGTAGTACACCTTATAAAGAGACAGTTTTAAAATTTTGAAGTGCCTGGCATCATTAGTTTATTCGTAGTACTTATGTACCAAAATCACATGATTTTTTCGAACAACACCGTTAACCCTTTAACGCGCAGTGTTCCCGCTCTGGGAACACCCAACTGTGACGTTTTGACTGTTGCCAGTCACGAAGAATAGATTGGATTTCTATAAAAATAGTTCCGGCTGGCACAGCTCCACGAGAATCCTTTACTTTTGAGTACGTCCTTTCCCGTAACAAAAAGGGTCACGATTCTTTAACAGCACTGACATCTGCTGAAAAATGGAAGAATGTGAGAACAGCTGCATAGATTGCCCAAGGCTGAAAAAAGGGCAGTCGTTGCCATCGCTCGACTTGAACAGTCTCATTAAGAGAACTCTACATTAAGATGGCGGACGAATGAAACGTTCATCGCGTGCCACAGATCTAGAGACCCTTTTTTGACGAAGCTGGCTGTGTCCGCGCACAGCCAGCTGTCGTCGGAAAAGGGTCTAGATCTTTGGCACGCGTTGAACTTGGCACGCGTTTCGATAGTCCACCGTCTTGCTGGTCGTTCAGTCGAGCGATAGCCACGGCTGCCCTTTTTTCAGCATTGGGAAAGGGTTGCGCCTCAAAGGGTTAAGCTCAACAGACTAAGGCACTCCAGCCATTTTGTTCAGCGAGTCACCTCATCCTTCCTATCAGCTCTACAGTGTAAGGATTGTAACATCCAGTAAAAGCAATAGGAAATGAACAGCTATAGGCAATGGCTATGGGTCCCCCAGCGTTATCTGGGCGATATCCCAGAGAACGCTGTATTAACTGCTCAAAAGGCAGGGGTTTCATCGGCGCCAACCGACTCATTGTAGCCCACTTTATGCACGCCACGTCAAAATTGGAAGAAAAAAGAAATACTACCTGACAACTCTTCTGGTTTTGACAGAAAGCTTCCTTTTTTTTTTTCTCCCCGGTATTCTGCCCAAAATTTTTAGTCGATATATTCAATTGCATCTCAAACTATTCTAAAGTTATTTAATAAATACATCCATTTTCAAAATAATGTATTAAGGTCATCCTTTCAACAGCTAACAGCACCATGCTGCTGTAGGAGTGAGACTTTTGTCAGCAAATCTCTTACAGATAGTTTAAAAATAATACTCTCGTACGCAGACCGCGCGAGCCGTCGAAAAACATTGACCGTGGAGTCGATGTTTTATTCAACACTCTTTGTTGTATATTATTTTTGTATAAGCTAAAACCCACAATTAAAAAAAAACAATACTAAAAGCACCGATTAACATGAACAGTCCAATTATACGGCGAGAAATTTTAACATCTCTTACTTCTGAAGTTCTAGAAGGAAATTCCATCTTCCAGTTCGCGGATCCTCGCTTTTAATTTTTTTGTTGTTGTGGATCTTGAGATTTTTGATGTATAATAGTGTTGCAGTAAGAACTTGGCGTACATACATCGGCTTGGAATCCATCCAATCGACCAGCGATCGCCGCTTTTGCCTCAAGTCATAAGCTAACCATTAGCAGGGTACACACACACTAGGGGAAAAAATTGGACGAGATTCACCCACTCAAGGGAAATTCACTTACCTCCAAATCCCTTATACGAGATTTTAGGGATTTATTCTCCCATTTGAGATTTTTCAGGCATGCTATTGCATTGGAGAGAAGTATCCCTCTTTCAATCTTTTTCCCTATTGTTTCTGGGAATTCTTCCCTCGGTTGACCCAACAAGTTCGTGAGTGTTTGCCACCTCCTCTTTTCAATGGGGGCTCTGGATGGCCTGGCACCTGGGAAGTCAATGACTTAAAGTTATTAAAAAAATACTTTATCTTACCAATATCTTACGCTTAAAGCTTAAAATTCCCGGTCGACAGGTGGCGCTTCAACCTAAAAAACGGACGATGTACGACATTCAGACTACCGGCCAGACGAATTCTACCGTTTCTTAACTCCTAGTCTAAGAGCCAGCGACCGCCAGACCTTCGTCCTAGTATAAAAGCTGAAACTTTCTCTGCGCCCAACAGAGGTAGGAACCATCGGCCACTCTAAAGTTTGGAGGACCGTGGCTTTGGCAGGTAACAGGTGGCAAAGGTGTATAAAATTGCAGAATATTTTCGTCATTTCATAAAGCTTCATTTTTTTATAGGTTCTTCTTCGCAGTACTAGAAATCACTTGATCCCTTGCCAGACACTTTTCCATCGTGGCAAACCCCCGCCAGACAATCTCAAAGTCATGGAAAACGGTTGTGTTCGTAAACTCCCGCGACGAAGTACGTCAAGCTGTCACAAAGTGCCAAGCCCATTTTATACTGCTACTTCTGAACTTTCTTACGCGCGAACTTTCTTGCAGCGCGCTCGTAATAGAATTACGTTTTTCAAGACTTTGAGATTGTCTGGCGGGGGTTTGCCACGATGGAAAAGTGTCTGGCAAGGGATCAAGTGATTTCTAGTACTGCGAAGAAGAACCTATAAAAAAATGAAGCTTTATGAAATGACGAAAATTTTCTGCAATTTGATACACCTTTGCCACCTGTTACCTGCCAAAGCCACGGTCCTCCCAACTTGAGAGTGGCCGATGGTTCCTACCTCTGTTGGGGGGGTATGCGCAGAGAAAGTTTCCGCTTTTATACTAGGACGAAGGTGGGCTCTTGCACTATTATGCGATTCATTAAATGTAACGATTCCTTAAGCAGCCAATAAAGCTAATTTATATTACTTTATTAATTGAAATGAACTAATTATTGAATGATTAATAGTAAAAACAAATTGAATCAACAAGCTACTTACCAAGTCATGTTTCCATCTACATATGTCAACAATCCAATATCAAAATATTCTTATGTATTGGTGCCCGATTGATTTTTGTCACTTTTTCGGCCATTTCGGTAGTCATTTTTTACCTGCAACACATGAACCCTTTGAGGCGCAACCCTTTCCCAATGCTGAAAAAAAGGCACCGGGACCCTTTTTGGACACATCTGGCTGTGCGGCACAGGCAGCTTCGTCAAAAGTAGGGTCTCTCGATCTGGGGCACGCGATGAACGTTTCGATCGCCCGCCCTCTTGCGGGTCGTTCAGTCGAGCGATGGCAACGGCTGTCCTTTTTTCAGCATGGGGCAATCTATGCAGCTGTTCTTCGCATTCTTCCATTTTTCAGCAGATGCCAGTGCTGTTATAAATAATCGTGACCCTTTTTTGACGGGAAAGGACGTGCTCAAAAGTAAAGGATTCTCGTGGAGCTAGGTCACCCGCCACTATTTTTATGAAATCCAATCTATTCTTCATGACTGGCTATAATCAAAACGTCAGAGTTTAGTGTTTCCAGAGCGGGAACACCGCGTTGAAAATGGATGTATTTATTAAATAATTTTAGCATAGTTTGAGATGCAATTGAAAATATCGACTAAAAATTTTTTGGCAGAAGACCGGGGGAAAAAAAAGAAGCCTTCTGTCAAAACCAGAAAAAGGTGGCAGGTAGTATTCCTTTTTTCTTCCAATTTTGACGTGGCATGCATAAAGTGAGCTACAATGAGTCGGTTGGCGCCGATGAAACCCCTGCCTTTTGAGCAGTTAATACAGCGTTCTCTGGGATATCCACCAGATAACGCTGGGGGACCCATAGCCATTGCCTATAGCTGTTAATTTCCTATTGCTTTTACTGGACGTTACCATCCTTACACTGTAGAGCTGATAGGAAGGATGAGGTGACTCGCTGAACAAAATGGCTGGAGTGCCTTAGTCTGTTGAGCTTAACCCTTTGAGGCGCAACCCTTTCCCAATACTGAAAAAAGGGCAGGGCAGTCAACAGCTGCGTCAAAAAAGGGTCTCTAGATCTGTGGCCCGAGATGAACGTTTCGATCGTCCGCCATCTTGCTGGTAGGCACAGCCAGCTGTCGTCAAAAAAGGGTCTCTCGATCTGTGGCACGCGATGAACGTTTCGATCGTCCGCTCTCTTGCAGGTAGTTCAGTCGAGCGATGGCAACGGCTGCCCTCTTTTCAGCATTGAGCAATCTATCCAGCTGTTCTCGCGTTCTTTCATTTATCGACAGATGTCAGTGCTGTTAAAAACAATCGTGACGATTTTTTTACGGGAAAGGACGTGCTAAAAAGTAAAGGATTCTCGTGGAGCTGTGTCACCCGGAACTATTTTTATAGAAATCCAATCTATTCGTGACTCGCAACAGACAAAACGTCAGAGTTGGGTGTTCCCAGAGCGGGAACACTGCGCGTTAAAGGGTTAACGGTGTTGTTCGAAAAAATCATGTGATTTTGGTACATAAGTAGGGGAGAGGAGGGAGGATTGGGACATTTTTTCATAGATATTTTTTTATTCATTCTCCGTTATGTATTTGTAGATGCAAATGATTAGATAATAAACTTACATGTTTTAGCTTATTTTAAAAAAATACACAGCATTTAAATTTTGAATAATTTTATTACTTTTAACTAATTACAAATTACAAGAATTATGTCCCATTCCTCCCTCATGGGTGGGAGGAGTGGGACATGAGTATGGGAGGAGTGGGACACATTTGAAAATTTTTAAAAAATCAGCGAATATCATAATGAGAAAGGTCAACATTAAACGAAAAGCAAGACTGCTCTACTGGTCCCACCAACTAATTGTGGAGGCAGCAATTTCGTGATAATATCATTTTTTCTATCGTACTATGGTCGTCCTGTTGAGGAAAATTAAAATTCCCTTTCATGTCTTTCCTCAAAAATTTAGCATTGTAGGTTTCAGTGTCATTGTCAATACTCTCCATCCTTGCAACGTAGTAAACAAACGATCGTTTGGTGAGGAATTTGACAAGCACAAAATCATTTTCCCCTATATTTGGTTTGTCTTCCATCCAGTCAATCTCTTGTGCTATTTCCATCATCTGCATGAAGCGAGCACATGATAATCAAATATTTCATGCACATGATAATCAAATATTTCATCATTGAAAGTGTCATGTAATGAAATTAATGACTCATTGCTATCACTGGATTCATCTTTGAACTGCATTTCTTTTTTCATTTTTAGTATTTTAAGATTTGACCGTACAGGTTTTAGTTTGCGCTTTTTGTTTTCTAGTCTGGCAGATTCTGTTTCTTCAATTTCCTCTTCTCAGGCCTGTTAATATCATTTGTTTGTCCTTGTTTTCTTTCCTTTATTTTTTGTGATTGAATGTCATATATATTAAATTGCATTCAGTAGCGTAGCCAGAAAAAAGTTTTAGGGGAGGTTTAGGCACTGATGTACGGATAATCTACATTAATCTACTTAATGTCAGTAATAGAACTCAGCTAAATTTTAGTGGGGTTCTGACACCCAACCCCCCCCCATCGCATACGCACTGATTGCATTGCTATTAAACAATTGTACGCTGTGTTTCTGACTTTAAAAATATAGTGCATGAAGCAGAGATTACTTTAATTTCGACACTGTGGCCTTTGTATTCAGCATTGCATTTATACAACGCATCACGGGCTAATAAATTTTCAAAAAATTTAATGTGAGAATATGGTTTTTACCAAAGTCAGTGACTGTTACAACAAAATCTAACAAAATGTTTGCTATGTTTAATAATAGAAGGGAGGACTGGGACATATCCCAGTCCTCCCTCTACATACTGCTTTTAAAAAATAACTTATCACATAAACCATTTTGGTTTTAGGCTTAACTAAACTGCAGATAAACATACATTATATATTTAAGAATTCTATGACATCCTATTCTGTTTGTTCTACAGAATGCTTGAGTACAGAAATAAAACTAAAAAAAGTTTTCAAACTAACTCTGGAGATGAGAAATTTAACTTTTTCCAAATACGAGCTGAAAGTTGAAGCTGCATAAACTACAAATAGGAAACAACAACAAGCTACATGTATGCCATCTGTTAGTGAAACTGGAAATGAAATTAAGTTTTTTATTTTGTCACAATTTTAGATGTCCCACTCCTCCCACTGTCCCATTCCTCCCTCCTCTCCCCTACAAATAAACTAATGATGCCAGGCACTTCAAAATTTTGAAACCGTCTCTTTATAAGGTGTACTACATACTGCAATAATCGATCCATCTGTATCCGTTTCAAAACTTTCAGAAAAAAATTCTTAAAAATCGGAAATTTTCGCGAAGCGTGTCACTCTTTGAAAAATCTTGCAGCTCATATCCCTGCTTAAGAATTTTTTTTTGAAAATGTCACAAAAGCCATTTGTGACCTTTTCAAAGCCATTGGTCACCTTTTTCGCTTATGGCAGCGTGTCAAGAAGCTTATGAAGAACCCTCTGGAATTTTTTGGAGACCCTGGTGCTATTAATTTGTTTTTAGTCTTGGTATACAAATTGAAATAGAGTTCTTTTTTTTTTCGAAATACACCCTTCATTTCAGTTATCTGAGTACGAGTCCTTTTGGTCAACTGCCAACAATGTATAAGGTGTGTTCCTATTGAGAAGCTCCTTCCCCTTCCGATGAAGACCCACATTGTGCAAGTAGTCTTCATGAAGAGTGCAATTCATTTGAAATACATTGGATGATGTGCGTTTATCTTTAGAAAATTATAAAATAATAGATGCAAAGTTTCATAAGCATCCTATTCATTAAAAGTTGCCCTGTTTTCATTGGAACTGCCAAATGATATCTAGGAAAAAAAACCTTCAGAATAATGAATGGGAGATAAAGAGAGTATATGTACCCAATAACAACAGCTGTGGCTGTATCTGATGGAATAGAAAAACAGTTTTTTTTTTCTTTTGGTAATGCTCATTCGAGCCTTCATAAGAAATTAAGGAGTTGACAAACCACCGAAACTAGTGTTTTCATTCAAACAATGAAACAAGTAATTCACCTGCTTAAAAATAGAGTATGTTGTATCCACTATGGCTTTTTCTTTATTCAATAAATACTTTGTATTCAATAGACATTTGATTGGTTCTTTAAATTTACCTTCTATTGAGTTTGCACTATCCAATTACAAAATAATAGAATGTCTAGGTTAAAACATAGATACTGAATTTCAGGTAATCGGTGAGTAGAATATACTATAGAGTTAAGAAGTTATTTCTGATAACAGACTGCCCCATGTACAGTACATTGCAAAAATATAAAAACAGAATGCTAATGGAAAATAAAATTCTAAAACAATGAAATGATTTTCAATAAATAAATAAAACCCTGCTTTCAAGTATTTTTAACTGCCACAATTCTATAATGAAAAGCATTCATCATAAAGACGTTTTTTTTTCATGCTTCTTAAAAATAGACACTGAAAATTATTTTTTATAAATAAAAAATGTTTTTGCGCTGTAAAACGTCAACAAATTTGCTGTAGAACGGGTAGAATTGCACGTGCTTACGATATCACTTTAGCAATAAGCATTGGCTGTTTTTCTGATTCATTTCTCTATTGGACGTCGATTTTTTTTTGCATAATTGTGATGGATTGGAATTCGATTGAACTAACATCTTCAATGATGCATAACAAGATGAGCAAGTTGTTGGACGATTCAAGAAAGTTGCTGTACCTGCAAGGCCTGAGCCGGCATTTGTCAACACCACGTTGCTGTGTCATTACGCTATTACAAGCGAGTTAGAGTATATTGATGCGTATCTTTTTTTTTTCTGTTTAAAAGTTCATTGAGTGGCTTATCCTATACTTCATTTAGACTATTTTATAAGTGTTTATATTTTGACGTGGTTTATTTAAATCGTATTATTTAACCCTTTGAGGCGCAACCCTTTACCAATGCTGAAAAAAGGGCAGCCGTTGCCATCGCTCGACTTAACTACCAGCAAGAGGGCGGACGATCGAAACGTTCATCGCGTGCCACAGGTCTAGAGAGCCTACTTTTAAAGCATCTGACTGTGCGGCACAGCCAGCTGCGTCAAAAGTAGGGTTTCTCGATCTGGGGCACGGGATGAACGTTTCGATCGTCCGCCCTCTTGCTGGTAGTTAAGTCGAGCGATGGCAACGGCTGCCTTTTTTTCAGCATGAGGCCATTTATCCAGCTGTTCTCGCATCCTTCCATCCTTCAGCAGATGTCAGTGCTGTTTAAAAATAATCGTGACCCTTTTGTTTATGGGAAATGACGTGCTAAAAGGTACAGGATTCTCGTGGAGCTAGGTCACCCGCCACTCTTTTTATAGAAATCCAATCTATTCTTCGTGACTGGCAACAGTCCAAACGTCCGAGTTGGGTGTTCCCAGAGCGGGAACACTGCGCGTTAAAGGGTTAAAGAAAAGGGGCATGTGACTCAAATGATTAACTCTCATCGATTATGACGCAAAGCATTATACATAAGTGAATTACGTTAATGGGAAATGTTTATTCATCATGAGCAGTTAGTAAAAGAATTATAACTTGCCTTTCGTGCCAAATAGACAAGCTGTTTCATCTGGTTTTCCAGAGATAAAAATCTGATGTGTCCAACACATGACTTCCTTGCACGTCCATTAGATCAAAAATATTTTCGACGCACTTCCTCTAAATTTATTTGTTTGAAAGAGATAAAATATCAATAATAGTAAGGTTTAGCGATTTCTAGCCAAATATTTCGATATCGCCAAGCTGAGTTCAATTTGAAAGATTTCCTTCTGACACTTTATTGGGCGATATTTCACCAAAAGCCGACAAACTTGAGATAGTCAGCGAGATTTTGGGGATAGCCAAAGTAGTCATTGACCACAGACTTTCAATGAATTGAATGTATCTATACACCTCAATGTATTCAAAGTCATTTGGCTCACCATGTAAATAAATTCTCAGTCGATTGCTGTCAAAAAAGATATTGAAAACAGTTAGATATTACAATAGTTCTAAATACAAAGTTAAAAAATCTACGGGTTAAAGTTTTAGAGTTATACAAAATAGGAAATAATTTTTGGCGCCAAATTTGGCGATATTTCGGCGAAACTCGTCAATGTCGACGACATTTTAAGCATAAACCAAACAATGACAGATTATCGCCAAATTTGGCGATATTTCGCCAAAACTCGCCAAGAAACGATGACAAATGGCGATACTTTGGGCATGGACCAAATGACTGACTATCGCCAAATTTGGCGACATTTCGGCAAAACTCGCCAAGGTCGAGGACAGACGGCGAGATTTTGGGCATGTACCAAACAATGACTGTCTACAGTTGTATTATAATGAAGATGTCCATAGACATTAAGGTACTGAAATTCTTTTCGGTGGTCCTGTAAATAAACTCTCCAGTAGATTGGAACCAAAAATCGAGATGCACAACTAGATGTTACAACATTCTTATATATGAAATTTCATAATAGTTTTTGAGATTTGAGAGTTAAATATGCACACACGTACACCAAAAGTCGCCAAGCTTGGCGACTTTTGGCATAGTTCTTGAGGGAGGCACGTGACCGTGGTCGGACCATTACCTAACTTATGTGGTAGGACGGTATTGTGCTTGAAATGGATGAATGCCCCTAAAATTGCTATTGACCGTAATGTATGGAAATCTTTTGAGTGTTCCTGTAGCAGAACTATAAATGATAAAGACACTTTTTTTAATGGAGAAATTCATTTTCTAACTCTTTACAGCATATATCACTTCTGAGTCGTTTGAAATAGCCCAATACCTCTAAAAAACGCTTTGATGAATTTCGGCCCACAGAGCGTAATGTATTTCGAATCTTTTAGGCGGTTCTGTAGATAAACTATCCAGTCGAATGGAACCGAAAGGGGAGGTGCACAACTAGATGTTACAACAATCCTAAATATAAAGTTTCAACATTCAACGCCTAACAGTTTTTGAGATATGCGAGTTTAATGAATTTCGGCCCATTGAGTGTAATGTATTTCGAATCTTTTGGGCGGTCCTGTACATAAAATATCCATTCGATTGCCACCAAAAGGGGAGGTGCACAACTAGATCATAGAACAATCCTAAATATCAAATCTCAACATTCTACGACCCATAGTTTTTGAGATATGCGAGTTACATACATACGTACGTACGTACGTACGTACAGACGGCATGGAAAAACTGGCCACAGTAGACTCGCCACTGGTCAAAATGAGTTGCAGACGCGTTAATAGGATCGTGCATGCTAGCCTACGATGAGATGCATCGAAAAAAATTTTTTAATTAAATTTAGAGGTTGTGAAAATCGGTTTTTATGTCGAAATTTGGCCCCCAAAATTTTTCGGGATCACATTACTTCCTTATACTACGTACAAGGAAGTAAAAATAGTCTATTTTTATTGTTTCATGTGCACTTGTTTAAGTGAAGAAATGAGTGGATATGGGATGAGATAAATATAGTGTTCCACTGTTTATATATCTAATTCTTAATTATAGGAATGGAACGGTGCTTACACGAATTTCTGCCGCATAATTGGAAGAGCATTAAGCTAACAGACCCATTGGAAAAGGCATGAATTAATTTTTGTAATTCAGTCTTTTTTGATAGATCTGTTGGACACTAAACTGCACCCTCCACTTACTTAGATGAATAAACGTCTAGAATGTAAGTATTTCACATTAAAAAATAGCCTATATAGTTTTAATTTTGTTGCGTATATTTAAAACAAAACAGTTATATTGGTTTGATTCAATTATTTTAATGGTTCCCAGTAGTTGAAATAAGAAATTGGTTTTGGTGTGAATGAGCAGATGTACAAACGTATACATCTATGTATATGCTGTTATATATATGTATTCTGCACTTTTTAAGCGTGTATAGCTTGTTGTTAGTATGCGAGTATAGTATGAAAATCTATATAAATAAAATTAGACTTTTGTCTGTACATTCCTTGGAATTCAAAAATGTTGCGATTTCTATCCGTTTCAAGCACCCGGGAATCCGATGCGACCCTCAAAAAAAGTTTGTCTGTCTGTCGTTCTGTCATTCTGTCCGTGACGCTTTTTTTGTTGAAGCATCACGTAAAAACGACTGAAGCGAATGATATGAAATTGGGTGTCATGATAGGTGGTCACTCAACTTAAAACATAGGCGTCGAATTTTAAAAAAATCTTGATTAGATTTTGGGATTTTGCGAAAATTGTTTCAAACTGCGTCAATTTGTGCTCGCACATCACGTAATAACTGCAAAGGTGAAAAAATGGTATTGGGTGAAAGGATAGGCGGTCACTCTCCTTAAACTATAAGCATCTAATTAAAAAAAAATCGATCAGATTTCGAGATTTTGCGAAAATCGTTTCAAACTGAGTGAATCTTTGTTCACGCATTACGTAATAACGACTCAAGCGAATGATATGAAATTGGGTCACATGATAGAGGGTTGCTCAACATAAACTATAGGTGTCCAATTTTTTAAACATTTTTATTAGATTTTGAGATTTTGTGAAAATTCTCTCAAAATACGTTTATATTTCTTCAAGCATCACGTAATAACGACTCATACGAATGATACGAAATTGGGTGATAGGATAGGTAGTTGCTAATCTTAATTTATAGGCGTTGAATTTTTAAAATATTTTGATTACATTTTGAGATTTTGTGAAAATCGTTTTAAAATGCTGAAATTTTGTTCCAGCATCACGAAATAAAGACTGCAGGGAATGAAACGAAATTGGGTGACAGGATAGGTTGTCACTCAACTTAAATTCTAGGCTTCCAATTTTTCAAAAATGTTGATTAGATTTTGAGATTTTGCGAAAATTATTTCAATATGCGTCAATATTCGTTCGCGCATCCCATAATGACGACTCAAGCGAATGAAATGATATTACTGAGTGACTCTCTAACCTGTAATATTTTAACAATACATAAAAATGATAACTTCGCTTTCTTTACTTTGGCAACATACTACATCCATTCTGTGTACTCCTACAATGCTGACGAAAGTTCTTGCTTTTTGGAAATTTGCATTCAGTACTAACCCGTCAAGGACGGGTACTTCAGCTAGTTAATCATAAATGTATATACACACTTTTTTTCCAGTATGTTATTAACTTGTTGGACTTCTATGAGAAATTTCCTTTCAGCTGTATAAATATTTTAATCATTAGCTGACTTTAATACTGCATATTTTGTGTTAAATGTTTACTTTTACTTCCGTACAGTGGGGTCCATAGGCCATCCTGTAAAAGAAATCTTTTTCGTAGCCCTGTAACTAAGTCCTAGACACACCCAAATCAATACCGGTCTTGCGACGGTGGTTTATGACATATATACCCAATTGGAGCTCCATCGAATGCACCGTTCAGCACGTTAATCCACAATCGTATGTTTTCGCATGGTTGCTCGAGATGACTTTTTCAAACTAATAGAAATCTATGAAAACGAGTCCAAAGAATATCGCTTAGCTTGGAATGATATTGAGGAACACATCCAACGAATAACTTTATCATCACCTATGGCGTTAAAAATTGCAGAAAAATAATAAAGAAGCACTTCTAAAAGTATCGTACCTCAATATCAATCCATTTCACGCGATTCTACATACTTGGAATGGCTTTGTTGCAAAGGAATGAATGATTTTATGCCCAATCTGGCAACCATTCTGTTTTATTTTTGCAGTTTTTTATGAATATCTTGTAAAATAAATCGATTTTCGAAATTGAAGTGAAATTTAGAATAGAGAGAAAATGAGCCGTAGAATCTTGTAAAATTGTATGAGTGTGGTATAGTGTTTTTTTCCCCCCCGCTAGTCACACGCGTGAAAGATACTTATCCGCCTGGACACGTGTTTCGGACGAAAAAATGTCGATTCTTCGTCAGCAGCATCCGAAGCCCATTCCTTGTACAGACTCACTGTGTACATACCGGCTGGGGGCTGTACATGCGGATTCAGAGTAGGGAATGCCATCCCGCACTGTTTTTGGTCTTGCGGGATTTCGGGATGACTGATCCCGCGGGATTGACGTTTCATTGAGCTTGGACTTTAATTCAACAGAGAAAAATAAAGTATGATTTTAAGCACTATGAAGATAACTTTAATAATAATAATGAATCTTATGAGAATTTATACAATAACTTACAGAAATAGGAAAATTATAATCATGATGTGCAGTGTGATATACTAAGTTATGTCTCAATATATGAGTATGAGTTATGTTAGTTCCTAAAAATCAGGAATGGACAGAAAAATACAATTTATAAGTACTACATTCACACACTTACGTTATTTTCTGAGTGGCTGAAAAAAGAACGTACAAAATCGAACAAATCCAACGAATCATTTCCTGGTATAGATTTAATTTTAGTAAAATAATTAAATGTGTGAATTAAAAATATTAAAAACTGAAATTAAAACTTTTTATAATGAATTCGTGACTGTTCGCTAAGAGATACAAAATATTTCTTGGAATTCAAAAATTTTGCGATTTCTATCCGTTTCAAGCACCCGGGAATCCGATGCGACCCTCAAAAAAAAGTTTGTCTGTCTGTCATTCTGTCCGTGACGCTTTTTCTGTTTAAGCACCACGTAAAAACGGCTGAAGCGAATGATATGAAATTGGGTGTCATGATAGGTGGTCACTCAACTTAAAACATAGGCGTCGAATTTTTAAAAAATCTTGATTGGATTTTGAGATTTTGCGAAAATCCTTTCAAACTGCGTAAATTTGTGTTCAAGCATCACGTAAAAAACGACTGAAGCGAATGATATGAAATTGGGTGTCATGATAGGTGGTCACTCAACTTAAAACATAGGCGTCGAATTTTTAAAAAATCTTGATTAGATTTTCAGATTTTGCGAAAATCCTTTCAAACTGCGTAAATTTGTGTTCAAGCATCACGTAAAAACGACTGAAGCGAATGATATGAAATTGGGTGTCATGATAGGTGGTCACTCAACTTAAAACATAGGCGTCGAATTTTAAAAAATCTTGATTGGATTTTGAGATTTTGCGAAAATCCTTTCAAACTGCGTAAATTTGTGTTCAAGCATCACGTAAAAACGACTGAAGCGAATGATATGAAATTGGGTGTCATGATAGGTGCTCACTCAACGTAAAACATAGGCGTCGAATTAAAAAAAAATCTTGATTAGATTTTGAGATTTTGCGAAAATCATTTCAAACTGCGTAAATTTGTGTTCGCACATCACGTAATAACTGCAAAGGTGAAAAAATGATATTTGGTGAAATGATAGGTGGTCACTCACCTTAAACTATAAGCATCTAATTAAAAAAAAATTGATCAGATTTCGAGATTTTGCGAAAATCGTTTAAAACTGAGTGAATCTTTGTTCCCGCATTAAGTAATAATGACTAAAGCGAATGATATGAAATTGGGTCACACGATAGATGGTTGCTCAACATAAACTATAGGAGTCCAATTTTTTAAACATTTTTATTAGATTTTGAGATTTTGTGAAAATTCTCTCAAAATACGTTCATGATGATTTCTTCAAACTTCACGTAATAACGACTAATACGAATGATACGAAATTTAGTGATAGGATAGGTAGTTGCTAATCTTAATTTATAGGCGTTGAATTTTAAAAATATTTTGATTACATTTTGAGATTTTGCGAAAATCGTTTTAAAATGCTGAAAATTTGTTCCAGCATCACGAAATAAAGACTGCAGGGAATGAAACGAATTTGGGTGACAGGATAGGTTGTCACTCAACTTAAATTCTAGGCTTCCAATTTTTCAAAATGTTGATTAAATTTTGAGATTTTGCGAAAAATTATTTCAATATGCGTAAATATTCGTTCGCGCATCCCATAATTACGACTAAAGCGAATGAAATGGTATTACTTAGTGACTCTCTAACCTGTAATATTTTAACAATACATAAAAATTATAACTTCGCTTTCTTTACTTTGGCAACATACTCCATCCATTCTGTGTACTCCTACAATGCTGACGAAAGTTCTTGCTTTTTGGAAATTTGCATTCACTAACCCGTCGAGGACGGGTACTTCAGCTAGTAAAAAAATAAAACTTTAAATTAAAATTTGTAATTATGGATTCTTTATTGTTGTTAGTAAGAGACATGAATATTCAAAAATTTTCGTTCTAATTTATTAAGATAGTGGCGTGAAATGGTAATGAAAAATAATTTATTTCTCAGTATCCATTGCCGCAGGTAGGATCGTAGTCCCGCAAATATGGGTGCGGGATCCCGCAGGATCCCGTTCCCGCGGGATCGGGATTGCATTCCCTCATTCAGAGTGTCCTTGCCCATATACAGACAGCCCCAGTCTACGTGTGGACTTGGGATGCTGCTCCCGAAGGCCCCCGAATGGCTCAGTACCTTGTAGGTGTGCAAGGGCGAATTGAAAGAGAGGGGGGGGGAGGGCCCCCTCTGATAAAAAAGAAATGAATGGTTTTGTGTGTTATTATGGCAACGCTACACTTGGGCGATCTGCCAAGGGTGGGGTGTGCCTTGGCAGGAGGACTTTCTAAGGGGTTCTTACGCGTCTTCACGTTACTTCTGGAGAAAACCTACCCAAACTCCAGAATGTTAGATCGACAGCCGCGCGATGGGACCCGAGACCTTCACACTTCGGACGTCTACCCTTTTCAGTGGCATAACCGCTGTGCCGGCCTCACCCTGTCACAGTGGTTATGCCACTGAAAAGGGTAGATGGCTGAAATGGGGAGGTCCCGGGTTCGGGTCCCATCGCGCGGCCGTCGATCTAACGGTCTAGAGTTTCGGTAGGTTTTCTCCAGATGTCACGTGAATACGCGTTAGAACCCCTGAGAAAGTCCTCCTACCAAGGCACCCCCCCCTTAGGCAGATCGCCCTAGAGTAGCGTTGCCTTAATTATACAACCAACCGCTGTGCCATGGTGAGGAAAGAAATGAATGGAAAACGTCCTTTTCTACTTTCATAAAATGGATGCGAATCTGCCAACTTGCAGCCCCCCCCCCCACACACACAAAACTCCATTCATCCGCCGTTGCCGGTGTGTTATTTTACAAAGTTTTTGTTATTTTATCGAAAGAAGGGTTTAAGTGTGTTCATCTAATAGGGGTATCACACTAAGATCCGTCCGACCCACTTTTCCTGCAGATCAACTCTCCGGCGGATTTTCTCCCGTCGTTGCCTTGACGACGACGATCTCCAACTTTTACCTTTCGGAACGAAAAAATCCGAGTCGGCCGAAATTGCGGCCCATCAGAGTACTTCTTCCTGCTACGCCATAAGCAATGGCGACCACTTCTGTGTTCGAAGCTTGGCTCGATATCAGAAGAATCGCAATCACGCACGTGCAAATAAAATTATGGCGGCATTCAAGTGGAGTTTGGATTTAGAAATGGATTTCATCGAAGAAATTAAAAAGTTCCCTTGCATATGGAATTCTTTACACCCTCGATACACAATACATACACATAACCTTCTTGCCAAATCAGCGATGCGATGACTATTGGGCGTCGGAGAGAGTTTGTTTACTTTTGCAACCCTTAAAGATAACCACGCCTTCAAGTCCCTCGGTAAAGTGGGTCCAGATCGGAGTTGCTCTGATTTTCCCTTTAGTGAGATACCGGCATAATGAAGCCACTCTTTCGTTCGTTTCTATGGATGAGCAGCATGAATCCGAGATGGATCCAAAATGGCATTCGTGAGTTCAAGACCCTCTTTCTTTCTTTTTGTGTGTTCTTTCTAATGGATTCGGAAGAATTGAGCGAGAAGTGAGTATTCTTTGCGCTACTGTCTTCACGATCAAGATGTGACTTTAACCATTTATGTCTATCGAGCCCTTTTTTCGGACGGCATTATTCGCTATTCAGTCGAAAACGTAATTTATTTTCCTAGCCTTTATTCATGAGTATTGAGCCTCAACTGCTACAAATAGTTTAACATGACCCAGTAGGATGTTGATATTTCGATTTATATGCATGATGATTTTAAAAGCAATCATCTCGTACTGTTCAAGATGTGGACATCAGAAATTTATCTATTATTTCGTTATCAGTAAGAATCGACGAAAGTCGCAAAAATATCAGGCACAAATGGTGTTCTGTAATTGGCTGTAGCTTTGCGTTCGTGCGGAATAACGTGTATTCGCCAGATAACTGCGCAAACCTGGCGCTTCACGAAACGGAATACGAATTCATTTTCTACATTCTCAAGTACTCACTTCTGGTCTTAGGGTCGAGTGCAGCCAAGAAGAATACCCAGGTCTTAGACGGACAATCGTTTGTTGAACGCCCCTAGGAGAGCCGGTGGCTTAGAGGGTTCAGTGCATGTCCACTTCAACGGTCATCGCCCAAGCGTACGGATGTGGGTTCGATAGCCCCTTATCCCCTGGTGGTTTAAATATCCTTTCTCTGCGATAGTCAAAAACTGCCATTGGCTGCATTCGTAAACGCCAAACGAGTGACACTCGTGCAATGAGTTTCCATCTAAGACGTTCGTAAAGGAAACTGAGTGCATACAGTTTTTAAACTAGAGCGTTCGTATACAAAACGGAGTGCGATTCGTTTCAAACAAAATAAACCGATCTGTGCTAAGGTTTCCTCAGTTGTTTAGAAGATACACTTGCTGAACGTTGTCGTTGTTGTTTTCAAATGGCGTCCGTTGTTATGGAAAAGTATGTTTTTGTGAAAAATATTTTACGTTTTCTAAAGCTGCCATTATTATTTTTTCGAGGAGAAAATTCATGCGTACGTTAGAAAATGCTACGAAGGTACATCATTTTTCAAAGGTCATCATTTTCTTGTATTTTTCATTTTAGTCCATTCAAAAATGCATGTTTTAGTGTCGAGATTGAAGTGGATTGAATCCGTTATGAGCGAAATTGGAACTTCTCTCGCTCAAGACTTTTGAAAAAATGAAGTTTAAGTTGAAATTTCTAAATTTTGATTTGTGCACTTCAATGATGGCCACTCTTTCTTTTAAAAATCCTGTTGATTTTATATTGAGTATGTACTAGAAACTCTCCTCAGCAAAATGAACGCATTCTGAAATTGTAAACAAACACGTCTCCTAGGCGACGGTATCCTGTTGATTTTATATTGAGTATGTACTAATGTCGCGAATTGTAAACGAACACGTCTCCTAGGCGACGAAACTCAATAAACTGAAGTTGTTCGTAAAGTCAAAGGAAACGGATAACCACTGACAGCACTCAACACACGCACTCCAGTTTTCATACGAAAACGCGTGCAACGAGTTTGTCGTTTGCGAATGCAGCCATTGTGTTGCCCACTTGACTCGAGCAGATTTTATAAGCGGGCTCTCGAAACCAAGCAAACAAACCCGAAAGTAAATGTCACAAATACAGCAAGAGGGCTCTTTCTCTCTTCCTTCGTCTTTCTATTTTTCTGTTTCTGTCCTATTATTTTGTACCATTAGGGTACTGGAACAACTGAGACAGCCACTTGTGGTAAAAGTCTCGATATTCGTGTTTTGTGTTTGTCCCATAAAGGATCATTAGAGGTGTATGCAGGCCTTGTTTGCCAAAGCGAAAACCTCAAGAACCGGAAAAAAAAAGCAAGAGCAAGACCCCTACAACAACAACAAGTGCGAGTCCAGTGACTGGGCACTGTGCAGCGAGACGTCTGTTTGGAAGAGACGTGGCACTTTTCGTGGCTGGATGGTGACTGGGAGAGGAAGTCGTTAGGCCGAAAGGTGAGATGAATAGCATTCTATTCATTTTGTTTTGTAAGTAGGATTTCTTTGGAATCTTGCGCAAGGAAGATTCTAAGTAAGATGATTTTGTTGCATAGGATTTCAATGGGGTCGACAATGTTAGCTGAAGGTCTTGTGCTTTGGTGACTGCAGTCAGGCCCGGACTGAGAGGGTAGGGGCCCGCCCGTCTCAAGAGAAGGGGGGGGGTTATTGTGTAACCGATAAATAATAGGATGCAGGGGCGTAGCCAAAGGGGGGGGTTAGGGGGTCATAACCCCCCCCCTGAGGAATTTTTGACCATACAAAATGTATATTCTTCACTACATTATCACACACACGTATACATGTATATGAGTTGTAGTAGTCGTAACCCCCCCCCCCCCCATGAAAAATTTCTGGATACGCCCCTGATAGGATGTGTTAACTTTCGGGTATTGGGGAGGTAGGGTGTTATTAATTAATATTAATTAATTATGATGGATAATGAATGCATTCATAAAATATGGATCTCTTAATTAATATGCGTCATTCCTATTCATGAATCCCTTGTTCAATCGGGAACCCTCACTCAAAAAATGTTGAGAACTCCATTTAAAAGGAAGTGTTTGGAAGCCTTCTGGGTCGCAATGGCAGCTGCAAAAAATTTTGTATGTTGTTGTATGCTTTTTGCTGGGGGCGCCCCCCCCCCCAAACAGAAAAAAGAAAGAAAATACAGAAAAAAATGTGCTATACTGATAGTACTAGAAATGAAGTTTGACACATACAAAATATTTTGCAGCTGCAATGGCCCCCGAGGCCACAGGCCCTCAGCAGCCCCGAATTTCTGATAATGGATGGCTAAGTTCGTGCCCAAGCGCGACTATTTATTATGAATATATTACGAGTACAGTTAAAAAATGCATTTCGAAGATTGTTAAACACGCGAGTCAGTTTTTTTTCCGGACATACTGTTGTACATGTATGCACACGTCCTACTTGTTTATGGACGAAGTTCTTTTCTATTTTTCCATGGATCGATCTCGTCGGGTGTAAAAATGCAAAGCGAACAGCTGTGGAGAGCAGAGCCTGTTTATCAGCAGGGCAACCAGGGCACTTGCCCTGGGCCCACTCATTTCAAGGGCCCAAAAATTTTGTACTTTTCAACACATTTTTATCAATTAATTTATAAAAAAAAACTTTGTACAAAAATTGAATTGTCATTTTTCTTGAGTCGAAAGCTAATGCTCAGACATTTTACTGTACTAAGGGTTCTCTAAAGCCCATCAGCATTAGGTCAAAATCCTTGAGCCAACGTCTCAGTCTCTTTTTGTAAATTTTATTATAAGAAAATCTCATTCGTTTTAAGATACGTACAGTAAGTTTTGCAATCATTTTCATTTAAAGAAGTTTAGTATAGAAGTGTATGTAGCATGTGTCTAGATATTCATCGTTTGTAAAAATAAATGTTATTCATGCATGCAAAAATCCTTTAATATTCTTTACTGCAATGTATTCAGATATTCAGTATTTAAACTTGATAAATATTTCTGCAGATATATATGTGTCCAAAACCCTTTAAATACGTAATATGCAATTTCTCGTAAGTGCAAAGGCCCAAAAGTTTGTATTGGCCTAGGGCCCAATAGTGTGATGATCGGGCACCGGTGGAGAGAAACCAAAAAAGAAAGGAAAATGCTGAGATGAACGTCACTCGATATTGCTTCGTTCTTAACTACGAAGCCCTCCGAATCTTAAGTCCGTCATCCAAAAATACAAAATGCAGTCTTCCTCCACTCATTCCTCAAGAAACTAATTAAGTTCTTTCGAGAAGTCGGAGCGCGTAGCTGCTTGGAGCGGCTAATTATGCAAAAATGATTAAGCTCTCTCTCCACCCCACCCACCCCTTCCCGGGCCGGGAGAGTCTGGGTACACAGATACAGGTGGCGCACACATCTATTTTCCTGTCCGGCTAATCGACATGTAAATGAGCATTTTCCCCCCAACTCCCAGCGGTATTGTCTGGGGAGGAGGGAAGATTTGCATGCGAGAGATTTCTGACACCGAAATGTAGATGGCGGTAGTGTGCGGTCGGAATAATTCGGAGAAAAGAAAGGGGGGGGGGGATGTAGTAAGCGCTGCTGCATTCGATTGGTTTGTGGGAGCAAATCGGAGGTCCAAGTTTTGGGTCGCCTATTTATTGGTTCGTTAGAGAGGGAAAATTGAATTGTGCTTCACGTAAAGCTAAAACTCAAACTCACTGAACACAACGACGCTGAAAATGATGCACATACATATCTATATATAGCAAAGCGTCGATAATCCGGATGCAATAATGATTGGAGGAAGGCGAGTTGACTTAATATATATATACATAAGGGAACCCATTGCCAGTGCTTACTGTAGAAAATTTTAAATCCATTTTTCTCGACCTCTTATTTTGTTGCCATCAGCACAGACAAACGGTTTCCTTATTAGACCCAAAACGGCTTTGCTTTTTGTTTATACCTATGGTTTGTGCTAACAAAAGTAAACACATAAACTGTACTGACGAATTTGCAAGTTTTACTTAGTTTTGCTTAAAATACGACTACTTTTACTTTGATGGAAAATGGTTTGACGGAGTTTTCTTTGTTATGAGCTGCAACGACTTTCTTTGGTTCTTTTCAAAAAATTGACTACCTTATCGAATAGTATACGGGGTTTCCTTCGATTACTATTTGAATTGTATTCGCAATTTCTGTTCGATTACTATCGCTATTCGCGATGCTTTAATCGAACGCTATTCCCCCATCTCTATTCGAATACGGGATTTCGAATGCTGTTTAGCAGAGTGTTCGGATGGATTTTTAAAAATCGATCCGATCGAAACAGACCGACATAATCAACCGATTCGAATAGTTTCGTTCGTACACATCCATGATGTAAAGATTCCTGGCCTCCCGAAATGAAATGATCCCCGCCCCCACCCCCCAAAAAAAGTCGAGACACGGTGAGAACGTTGAACCGACAATTCTTGGACGAACGTGACGTGGATGCATGAGGATTGCTAAACGAGGATGTGATACACATTTAAAAAATTGGAATTAATTGTACGAGAGCCCCGTCATTAACTCAAAACGAAGCGCTTTTTTTCCGTTCCTTAATTTAAACGGTTTTTCTTAGATGGATGATCAGAACTTGATCAGATTTTGCACTCTTTACCGACTTTAAAAAAAGGAGTTACTATGTTCAACGTGTATATACCGGGTGCGCCAAAAGTTCGTGAAAGCTTAAAAAAAATCATTAATAAAAGAACAAATGTTGATAAAAAAGAGCGGTTTGCACGAATGGCATCAGAAAGACGGCGATTTTTTTTAAGAACAAAAAAAAAAAAGGTTCAAAAAATGACCGATAGGTGGCGCTGCTATGCATACACCTAGATGATGTATGCCAATCAGATTGTTAATAAAGAACTTAAATGCACGTGGACTCTTCTGTTGATGCCAACATCATGCTGTCGTTACAGGATAAAGCGTTGATTATCCAGCTCTTTTATAAGAACTAGTTGTCTGCCAGTGGTCGAAATTCGACCATAGATAATTAAAATTTTAAATTTGAGCATGAATAAAGTTCTTGTGTCAAAGAGTATGGCTGACCATTCCATATACACTGGAACCTGCTAAAGTGACCACCTTGGCTCAGAGACTATCTGTCTATAGTGACCACCAGTGGCGGCTTGTGACCCGTTTCAGTAGTGGGGCCCGAAAAAAAAAATAGTGCCAATTAAAATCGCGAATATATATATATAGAACATATATAGAAAAAATATATAGAACAACCTATCCCCACGTGCACACAGCGTAAGTATTTAAAATTTCTCAAATGACAAATAATTATCGAATTTACTATACAACTTTTGCTATTTTTTACCTAGTTATGTTAAATTGAAAAGTTTACTTTATTACTAAACAAAAAGCCACATTTAAATATTTAATATTTATGCTCTTTATAGTTGCCTGTTCATAATTTTTAGATGATTTATTTATTTTAAAATAAATATCAACATATATAAAAAATACATTTATACATCGCTTTTCGTCAATCAAGAAAACAAAACAGAAAAATATCGGACTGCACTGCAAAAATACGATCACGCAAATGGAAAATGATTTCCTCCTGAGCGGAAAATTTCGCCAATAGCTATCGATTGCCGAAATTTCCCCGTACGGTCGTGTAGATCACCGTGCGAGGGCCCGAAGATCTGGACCCAGAAGGCAGCGCCCAATAAGCCGATACCAAGTTAATTCCGCGTCAGTATGGCTTTTGCGCTCAATGCCAAATAGGTCAACACGGAGAACGGAGAAGAGACGCCCCATTCAGGGCAGGCCAGCCCATGGCCCATGCATGGTTTAGACAGGGGGAAAATCTTATAACTATCGCTTTTTTAAGCGCGTTTTTTAATGGATAGTATTAAAATAGAGTAAAACGCGTGTATTTTTTTAATGAAGGTAAATTATTGAAAGAACTGCCTTACATAATAGGAAGATACTTTGATTTAGACGGTGCTTAGTCGGTGGGGCCAGGCCCCTCTGGCCCTTAATGACGAGCCGCCACTGGTGACCACTTTTCTACACCTTTACTTTACCACCTCCACACTATGATGTGTAGACGATGTTTTTGTAAAAACTCAATCCTATTTTCCTAAATGCAAAGGCAGCTCCAGCGAATGGGTCATAGAGGCCTTTCCTGACCACACGTTCCCATACGATGTCACACATTCAGTTTGCGCTTTAAACAGTTTAGGATAATCTAAAAAGTCTAGTGGCCCCCTCCCAAAATGGAGCCGCCCTCGGCTAAAGGCCCATTATGTTCGGAGTTATAAAATCTTAAACCGTCGAATGATGGAACTCTACTCGTGGAGGCGTACCACTGATCATGTATAAAAACTTGCTGCGCCTCCATAAATTTGCACTTTTTTCGAATGATTGTCCTTGAGATTTATTTCCTGTCATCTCAAATTCAGGTATATTTGGAAATTGAGTTTTTTGAAAGGATGCGGTAAAATAGTACCAGAATATGTTATACGTGGAATTAAAATTATTTTATTGCCTGCGGTTCTAGTTCAAACTTTGCAAAAAGTAGCATTAGATATCCGCTCTCTGCAGCGGTTCACCCCACAATTCGCCGACTTTTTCCCTCACCGGAAAATTCCCCATAAAGGGAAGAAATATTCTTGTCCCACAGGAAAAGGTGTCCCCTACAATTCGCCGACATGGTGTTGAAAAATTAAATACTATTAAGACAGTGAAAAATGTGAAAGCTCACTTGTTGATTAAACTTAGGGGATGTCAAAGTGGGGAGATTTCATCGGAATTTATTAAAAACTGTAGGATCTTGTGTTTCATTATTGATTATTGCACTAGAGTGCTGTTAATTTTTCTCTCTTGTCTTCCGGATCCATTTTTGTTTTCTATCCGTATCTCTGGTATTGACTACGCTTTCGATTTTACGCATAAGTCGCCAAAGAATGAAAAATCGTCATGGGCGGCCAATATCCAAGCTGTTCTAAGATATAATATGAAATGAAACAGTTTATAAAAGAAATAAATTGCGCAGCTTTAGTAGTAGCCACTCCTTGGAGACTCTTCAGATTTTGGGCACGATAATTAGGCCGATCCTAGCCATTCAAAGGAATGAAGTTGTCCATATGTCTGTGCATTCCCATTAATCATAATCCACCCAATTAATCAAGTCTTAAGAAAAAATCCACCTTTCAAAGTCGCCAAGCGATGACAAATACGAAATCTAATATTACGATAGCAACAGATCAAGCAATTGAAAAATTATAAAAGCATTAGCACTCGAGTGCGTATTTGAAATCTGAAAGAATGTCAGATTTTTTAAAATTTATTTATAAATATCTTTTAAAATAATTCGAAATTTAAGTTACTGTAATGGCTTCCCCGGAAATTTCCGAATCCGTGTGTACCTTTGTTGAAACCCAACTCCAAGCTGTTCAAAGCAAGCGAAAAGTGATAAGGTTAGGCAAAAGAGAATTATTAGCACTATAGTGCTAAGAACTCGCTTAACTCATTTAACCAGAGTCTAAAGATTGATAATTCACTGTCATAAATCTAGAAAAGCATACTATTATGAATCATAAATCAACTGCAATGCGCTTACGTTCACTTGAAGTCAATTTTAAAAACAGATCCGGGGTTACAGATACTAAAACTGAAATCTCAGTCACTACAACTGTGCCCAGAATATCTTCAGTCCCGTTGCGAAGTTTAGTTTATGTACTTAATTTATATAAGAATAGAGTACACTTTTACTAATGTGAGCCTATAATTGTACTCGTATAATTCTGTTATGAATAAAAGTTCATCATCGCATCAATATTTTTGCGAAATTTTACTATTACAAAAAGGTACACTGTTTTCTTTACACAGGTATGAGAGTGGCGAAATTGAAAAAAAAAAAAAAGAAATCATGTGCCAAGTGGAATTTTTAGTTTTTGTGAAAATTTGTTCAAGTTATGTAAGCTTCTTTTTTCCCCATCCACCAGGTAATAACGGCTAAAGTGGATAAAATAGGGGCTATTATTCAACTACAGCATTGAATAGTTTTCAAAATTTTATTATATTTTGAGATTTTATGGAAATTGAGTAGATATTTGTTCGCATCTCTCGAAAACGGCCTGAATAAACGAAATTTGAGAAACATGATAGGTAGCAACTCAACTTACTCAATAGTCTTTTTTAAAAAAAGTCTGAAAAAACTTTTAATTAATGTTTTTTCTTTTTGTTGTTTATCACGTTTAGACACCTTAGACTATTGGAATGACAATTTGGTGATGCGTCAGGCAGATACATTTAACAATAGGTATCGGTTTTCCTTTCAAAAGTTTCTTAATCGTCTTTGACTTTTTGAAAAATTTTCTATTTGAATTGAATGAAATTTTAAAATGACTAGGGTGAAATGGAAAAACATTCCGATTCTCATTTACTTTGCGTAAAATTTCTCCTGAATACTACCGAAAATATTCTGACAGCAAAAGAATGCTTTGCATACTCACTTCAGCAACATTCTGAGTCTGTCTTGAAAATGATCTAAAAATTCTAAAAGCAGATAATTTAAGAGTTAACGATATTTCATTCATCTTTCAAAGGATATTTCATTTAAAACATTAAAAAATCAACTTATAAATTTCAACGAGAGCAAAATAATTCAACTAGCAGGTTAACACACGGTGAAATTGGTTGTAAAATTGTGTTGCTAAAAATTGTTCCTTTATTTCACCTGTTCCATGTAGGAGTTTATCTCTGGGAAGACTCTCCTCCCCCCACCCCTTCCCCTTTCTCGAATACTCCACCTTCGGCAATCCCCTCACTAGATAAATGAGAAGGGATAATCCCGAAAAAAGTTCTAAAAGGGAAATTTGGAAATGTCGGCGAATCGTAGGGGCATGAAGCTCTAAGGAGACTCATCGGCGCATGGGCGATCAGGTGGAAAACGGACCAGGATCCATTTTCACCGGCAGGAGGCGCAGCGCACCGCTTCAATAAGGATTTAGCGTTGTTTTGATTGTGAACGAGCTATATTTTTTTAATAAAATAAATTATTTTGATAGAATATGGGTCGAGCGAGTCACTGCTTTGCACCTGGATGTGACAGTGGATATCCAGAAGCCAGAAAAAGAAATGTATCGCTCGGGAAGAAAAATCCAACGTTATTTAAAGCTCCAAACAGCATCACCATAATATTTCTTTAATATGGCCCCTTATAAATGATAACATAAAAAGTAACACTATGTAAATAGAAAACCTTTTGTACATGTTAGTAGTAGTATAATGCTAATATGAACACTTTAAAATACGGCCCAATAATCAAATTGAAACAGCAGTATAATACTTTGAAATTGTCCATTTTTAAAAAAATAATAACAGTTTTATGAATAATATTTTTCTGTTTATTAATTTAATTAGGATGGGAGAGAGGATTTTATAATATATAAGAGATACACAAATGAATAGATATTTTTGGCATAAGTCTGCAAAACTTATACAAAAACAAATATTTTCAATTCAAAGTCTGTTTTTTTTTTAAATACAAAATTTTTCAAAATTAAAGAAATATTACTTTTTTTCTGATATGTGAAAGCTTGCAAAGAGCAAGTCAATCACTGAATATGCGTGTATTTATTGAATTAATATTTTTTTTTCCTTTATGCTTTTTTATGAAATTTTTTGTAGTACTGAAAAATGATACTGATACTGAAAAGACATTGATTTTTATGTAATTTTTTGTGGTACTCAGGTCCTTATTATCGCACGGGCAAATCGGGACTTTGCCCAGGGCCCCCCAATTTCAAATCTTGTTCTGAAACATCCTTCTTTATATCAAAATTTTATGAAAAATAAAACAATTTTCATAGATGCCCCCCCCCCAAATTCATCGATTCCTGGGGCCCTTGTTGGTTATAATCAGGCTCTGGTGGTGCTGAAAAACGGCGTTAAATGTTTTTCTCTTTCCATTTTTGGTTTAACTAACCAACTTTAAGACTAAAGACAAAAAAAAAAAATAAATAATAATAAATAAAATATAATGTGGAAGAGCGGGTATATAAGAGGAATTTATAGCCTGAAAGAAGGCAGGGAATATTTTTTAATTTTTAGCGAATTGCTACCAAAAATATTTGACAAAAACTGTTCTACTATATCGTTCGCATGCAGTTTTAAAGAGAATTTATTTAAATTATTAATTAATTTATTAAATTATCAAACTGATGTTACATCGTTGTAACTAAGTAATATAGAAACAAAATTATTATATATGCATATTAATTATCATATTTATTTATTCAAATGTTAGTGTATACTTCATGAAATTTCAGCATAAATGAATAAATCCCAATTAGAGAAGCATTAAATCGGAAAGCGCGCGCGCGCGATGTTGTTTTTCGCTACCGTCAATAGATGGCGCAATCAATGGTAGCCGCAGTTTCGTCGGCAATTCTCATACTGCCTAGTTGGTCCAAGTTGGATACAAGTCGATGTTTCTCCTCCCGAGCTTCATGCGTAGGGGACACCTCTGCAGCTCCCAACAGCAAACTTACTCCCGGTTATGGTCTGCGCCTCTTTATACAATTCAGCCGAATTTTCTAGCAAACGCTCGAAGGCTCTATTCCAGAAAAATCCCAATCAAAAGCGAACCTTGACTACGTAATAGAAATGCAAGGCTATTGCTTAACATACCAATGCAGGGAAACAAACGTGACACACCCCCTTTGTTAAATCGCGCCAAGTTTGGCGACTTTTGGGTGAAATATCGCCCATTAGGCGCAGAAGAAAAGTGCCCAAAAGGGAAGTCCAATGAGAACCCCTATTTCTAGATCCGTTCAACAATGGGGACACCCAAAACTTCCGATCTCGCATTCGAGTGAACCTATTCCGATGCAAGACTTTAGACACGTAAAATATGAATTTTATGTTACATTGAACCCTTGAAGGCAGAACAAATCACAAATTCATGACATGTAACAATAAAGAGTGAAAAATGTCATTCAAAATGTTTTTTCAAAGGTTATCCTACATTCATACATAACGTGACCATTTATTTTTTCCTTCAAAACGGGGCATCTTCCAATTTTTTTTTTTTTTTTTAACAATAGTGTATTTATCTTCTTCCTGAAAACGGGACATCTACTGTTTTTAAGGTAATGGTGTAGGGAGACTGAATTTCAGGTCTGGGTATCGTTGAGTGGTTAAGAAAACACGCAAAAAAGCTTGCGTTAATGTTAATTTCAAAATAAAATGAAAAAAATACCTTTGCTAAAACACACCTATACTACAAAAAAAGAGTGCAAGACGTACGTTTCGGGTGGTACGAGGGGTAGTCCCTTCTTCGACTTCAAAAACACCCTCCGACACGAGGCAGGAAGGTGAGAAATGTCAACAAAAGGACACACAGAAAAAAAGGAAGTTAAGGAAAAAAATACTTAGAGGGGAAAGGGAAAATAAAGTGGAGATCGGGGGAGGGGAGAATAAGCAAAAGAGGAACATGATTTTAAAAAAAGAAATAAAAATTAAATAAATTGAAACAGTTCACAAGAAAAGAACATTAAAAGAACAAACACAAAAGCAATACATCCCCCCGGCGTTTTCTTTGCATCTCGACAGGGCAGGGAGGGAGGTTAGGGTTTTTTTTTTTTTTTTTTTTTACTGAGACTGCCGTTGGATGGTTTTAGATTTTGAGCGGCCTCTATTGAAATCGTGACCTCTTTCTAAAAACGGGACATTGCAGGGGACATTTTCTGAAAACGGGACATGACGGTGTCCCGAAGCTGTAGTTGGGGACAACGGGACAAGCCACCTAAAAACGGGACGTAGGGTCACCTTATTCATGCATGTTGATTCTAAAATACTTTTCCATTCATGAACGCTGGCGTATGTAGACTCGAACCACTACTGTTAACAGTTAATTACAGGAACAATGAATGGATTTATGATTTCGAAATGACATTTCCAAACGTTTTCCGTAAAATAAAAATGCCGTTGAATGGATTGGCATAACATGGGCATGAGTGGGCTAAAATGGCGTCCAATGGAACCGGGTCTTTGCGTACTATTATCGCTCAAGAAATTATCCAATGAAATTTTCACGACCGCTTCAACAGAATTTTACATTTTCATAAAAGCATTCCTCTTTTTTAAAATCTGTGTTCGGGGGGGAAAGGGATTAAAATGGAGAAACGCGGGAAGAAAACGAACGTTATTGCCTTGTTAAAACTGAAGACTGCGTTCGTTTTTTTACTTTAATAACTAAGAAACTTTTTTTTAGATTTTTTTGATTGGATACACCCGCATGTTACAGTGTCCGCGAACTACTGAAAGAAAAAAAAGTATGTATTAAGAGGAATCGAACTATTTGATGTCAAAGGAAAAAAATAAGTTTCTCGCTGTCATTTTATTCGTAAAAATATCCAATCATGCTTTAACAATAAAAATCCAATTATAAGAGTTTTTTTTTTTTGTTTTCATTTTTGACTTTGCATGTTATGAAAGCTTATACAAATGGAACTCTCTAAAAAAAAAAAAAAATATACGAACATAAAAAAAAAAAAAAAAAAAATCAAGAGAAAGGTTCATTCTAGTTTTTTTTCTCCCTGATCTTTGAATGATCAACTTGATAAGGAAAAAAAAATCACTTTTGAAAGTGTTTAATTTGAGGATCGATGCAGTCCGTTACCTTCCCCCCCCTCCCCCTCCTATTATTCCTATCCAATGAACTAAACGCGAACTGATATTGAGTCGATCAATGCGATTGGCTAAATTTATAAATTTTCCCTTGCGTGGGACTTAGACTCGATTCAGACGCTATTGATAGCATAGCCTCCATAGGCTGGAATCAATGAACTATAGAACATTCTACAAGTTTTAACCCATGAGATACTCCTTTCCGGCAAATAGGAATCCGATATCGGGATGGGAAATCTGGAAAGTATACATCATTTTGATGTCATGAGCTTTAAATTGCACTCACGTAATCAGTTTCTAATGCAATTTTGACCTCGTGACACTAAGATGACGTCGATACCACTTGCGATTTTAAAATGGTGAATTGGATCTGGGAATAAATCCAGATGGGGAAGTTTTGTCAGTGAAATAAAGGATAATACAAACTTAACACCACGTGACAACTTAAGCAGATTAAACTGCGAAAACCATGGATCCATATTAATCCACGGAGCAAACTATGGAAATTTTACATTCTTCGATGAGTTGTAGAACCCCTATAATACAGGCCGGCTTACGTCTCGAAGTTGCCCAAACCTAAACTATGGGATTGCTCTCTTAGGCGCACTTCTCGCTACTTTGGCATTTCGTTTAAGTAAACGTAATTAGTGAAAACTTTAATATTTTATTAGGATTGCGAAAATAATTGTAGGTATACAACAATATTCAAGATGCTTAATTAAATTTGTTAACATATATGTTGTCTATTTCTTTTTTAAACACATTTTTTAATGCTAAAGAACAAGGTTTTGTTTACAAACACAACAAGTAGCTTTGGCGAGCTTTGGCGATAATGCAAAACGCACTCTTAACATAACATTTGCGTTTTAACAAAACTGAACAAGCTACGAACCACTTTGGTATTTTAAATTAAATAACAAAGATAAACTTACAAGAAAAAGGCATTTTCTAAGGTAACAGTAAAAATTTTCAATAAGAAAATCGAACTTACAAGGATAATTTGAGCAGACGATCCGGAATCTCGTCGCATGTTGATCACCCATTTTCTTCTTTTTTCTTCATCTTTAGAGAATTTAGCCATTCTAAATCCATTTCTTGAATGATTAGAACAATTTATGGCGGCACAACCACCCATAATAACAAATTTATTGGTTTAAAATGCAGAATAAGAACACCAAGCGGTGTCGCCAAGGAGTGATGTGTTAAGCGTAATGTGGGCAATTTTCAGAAGGCGTAGGTCAGCTCTGTATACAGGAGTCTTAACGCAGATTAAACTGCGAAAACCATGGATCCATATTAATCCACGGAGCAAACTATGGAAATTTTACATTCTTCGATGAGTTGCTAAATATAATGACGTCAAAGTTCGAAACACGCATAGAGAATATCATGCTTCCTTGCTTGCAATCACGAGGGTAAAATTATATATCTTCGTGCTTGTGATACAAGCTCGTTATGAGATAACAATTAGGAGAAATTTTAAAATCCAGTTCCATTCAGTTAAAAATTTCCCTTCTTTCAATTAGCGAAGCGAGCGAAATTCGTATTCTTACAACTAAATTTCAGAAAGGTCAGCAAGTCACAGTAAATGTCTGACAAAGAAGAGATTTCTGATCCAGAAATATCTGAAGACAAAACGCCCGAAAAAGAAAAGATTTCTGAACCAGAAATAGGATCTGAAGAAAAAACGCCTGAAAGGGGAGAAGCCATGTCCCAAAATCCCAAGGAACCCTCTAAAGGCCAAAACGACAGTTGGAAACTCCACGACGTCTACGAGGAAGGTTTCTGCTGGAACAGAATACTCACCCGGTCCCAGGTGGCTCCCTTCAGGCTCAAGAACACGCCGTCTGATCTCGAACTGTTCCTAAATGCAGACGCTCATCATCCCGAAGGAAAACCCCACCTGATGGTCACTCTGAAAGGGCAGTATGGAGCTCTACCACGAACCATCATCACCAGACACTACATGAAAAACATAGGTGTAGATGAAGAACTTTGCTCCGCCGTCAACGAATATAAAAGAAGCAAATCTATGTTTTCATATTTAGGACTTTGAAAAGAGTTCTGGATGAGCTGTTCTTGATGTTTTTTTATGGGTTTTTTTTAAGTTAAGGTCATTCAAAATGTACGAGCTATTCTACTCTTCTAAAAGTCACCCAGGCAAATAAAATAGAGTGCTTTATAACAGGCTCTGTGTTACTATGAACAGTCGTACTGGGATCATGAACGTTGTCTTACTTTAACATGAGTTTTTATTCCTCCAGTTGGGATAAATTCCGTAAGCGGGGGCAGGTGCGTGTCAGTGTAGAACTAGTGTTTTGGTTATTTTCAATTTGTTATATATTGTATTGGAAACAGAGTACTTACGTATTATCCCGCCAAGACGAGCGATTTTTCGTCAAGATAAATGCCAGACGAATGAAATGATGGATGGTTCCGAATACGATTAGCAACAGTTTGCCAGCCTATTTTACGAATAAATAATTTGGCGGGAATGACCGCCGGGATAACACGTAAGTACCGAAATATGTGTAGAAATGTTTTAATAAGGTGTTTAGAAAAGTGTATTGTAGTTTTGGGTTTATGTTTTCTTGTGCACAGACTTTTTGTTGCATAAGACAAAAAAAAAAAGGGAATAATTCCGTAAGTGGGGGCAGTTTTAGTTGGCCACTTTTTTTGTTTCCAACGTCTAACCCATTAAGGTTGCCGTTAAAACAGTTTACCATATATTCTAAGCACAATCCGTGCAGATAGGCGTATTTAGCAACGCGAAAAAGCTTTGGCGACATCTGGCTTGGCGACCTGCCCCCGCTTACGGAATTACCCCCCCCCCCCCCCCCAAAAAAAAAAAAAAAAGTCGCCCACTAAATTAGCCCGCGTTTACGGAATTATTCCTTTCAGGTTAATTCCTACTTTACGACCCCACTTTTTTTTGTTGTTGTTGAGTACTTACATATTATCCCGGCGGTCCGCCAAGACGAGTGCTTTTACGCCAAGGTAAATGCCGGGACACATGAAATGACTGATGCTTCAGAATACGATTGGCGAGTTTGCCAGCCTATTGGATGCAAAAATAGTTAGGCGGAAATGACCGACGGGATAATACGTCAGTACCGTTTTTCGCAACAATACAGAACGACTGGTTTATTTTCCATTTTGTTAAAGTTTAATGCAGAATGTGCCATAAAATTAATTATTCCATTACATAATGATCGTTCTTTTGTAGAATTATTAAATTATGATTAATATACAAACATTTTTCACACCATAGCAATACTCTCATTAAAATAAAACAGTTACAAAAACTACATTAAGTTTCTGGGTTCGCAGCTTAAGTCCAGTGCATATGGAAAGTCTCAGTAAACAGTCCAGTAGAAAGGACGGAACGAAAATTTTAACGGTTCAAGAATTTCGACGAACAATTATCTGTACACTGTTTACAGGAATTAACAAGCCAAGCAATCACTTGACTGATGACAGTCAGCGATAATAACGGAAGCTTTCTCAGGTACTGACCTTGCCTACAATAAAATCCTTCCACAGGCTAAAACTGTGGAATAGAACGCTTGACTGTTTTTCTCAGCATGCAACAAAGATTTCACAAAAAGTCTTCCAATATAGGCTTCTCAAAACAAGAGAAAGCGTCGTTCATAATACCGCAATATGAAGAAGCAGAGAACTTCGAGCCCCCTATGAATGGCGCATCTCGATAGCGTAATGCTAATGCAGGCATTACAGGCCCCATTACTACAATCTGTTGCAAGGTTCGGGACTTTTGTCGAAATATCGCCCAATTTTGCTGCTAAAAAATGTCCCCAAAAGTGAAGCGATATCGCCAATATTTGCTGAGAAACCACAAAATACTATGTTTTTATAGGGTAAACACAAAGGTCCCTTTCTCGCGTTTTAGTCTTAGACTGATTTCATGAGCAGATACACGATTCGGGACGCATTATGAATCGACGAAGAAGCGGTTTCCATATTGTTCTTCCATAATGTGTTATACCTAACGTGACCATTTTTTACTTCCTTGTACGTAGTATAAGGAAGTAATGTGATCCCGAAAAATTTTGGGGGCCAAATTTCGACAAAAAAACCGATTTTGACTACCTCTAAATTTAATTTAAAAATTTTTTTCGATGCATCCTATCGTAGGCTAGCATGCACGATCCTATTAACGCGTCTGCAACTCATTTTGACCAGCGGCGAGTCTGCTGTGGCCAGTTTTTCCATGCCGTCTGTACGTACGTACGTACGTACGTATGTATGTAACTCGCATATCTCAAAAACTATTGGTCGTAGAATGTTGAGATTTGATATTTAGGATTGTTCTATGATCTAGTTGTGCACCTCCCCTTTTGGTGGCAATCGAATGGATAGTTTATGTACAGGACCGCCCAAAAGATTCGAAATACATTACGCTCTATGGGCCGAAATTCATTAAACTCGCCTAACTCAAAAGCTATTAGGCGTAGAATGTCGAAACTTCATATTTTGGATAGTTGTAACATCTAGTTGTGCACCTCTCCTTTTGGTTCCATTCGACTGGATAGTTTATCTACAGGACTGCCCAAAACATTCGAAATACATTACGCTCAATGGGCCGAAACTCATTAAACTCGCATATCTCAAAAACTATTAGGCGTAGAATGTTGAAACTTTATATTTAGGATTGCTGTAACATCTAGTTGTGCACCTCCCCTTTCGATTCCATTCGACTGGATAGTTTATCTACAGAACCGCCCAAAAGATTCGAAATACATTACGCTCTATGGGCCGAAATTCATCAAAGCGTTTTTTAGAGGTATTGGGCTATTTCAAACGACTCAGAAGTGATGTATGCTGTAAAGAGTTAGAAAATGAATTTCTCCATTAAAAAAAGTGTCTTTATCATTTGTAGTTCTGCTACAGGAACACTCAAAAGATTTCCAATACATTACGGTCAATGGCAATTTTAGGGGCATTCATCCATTTCAAGCACAATACCGTCCTACAACATAAGTTAGGTAATGGTCCGACCAGGGTCACGTGCCTCCCTCAAGAACTATGCCAAAAGTCGCCAAGCTTGGCGACTTTTGGTGTACGTGTGTGCATATTTAACTCTCAAATCTCAAAAACTATTATGAAATTTCATATATAAGAATGTTGTAACATCTAGTTGTGCATCTCGATTTTTGGTTCCAATCTACTGGAGAGTTTATATACAGGACCACCGAAAAGAATTTTAGTACTTTAATGTCTATGGACATCTTCAATATAATACAACTGTAGACAGTCATTGTTTGGTGCATGCCCAAAAACTCGCCGTCTGTCCTCGACCTTGGCGAGTTTTGGCGAAATATCGCCAAATTTGGCGATAGTCAGTCATTGGGTCCATGCCCAAAGTATCGCCATTTGTCATCGTTCTTGGCGAGTTTTGGCGAAATATCGCCAAATTTGGCGATAATCTGTCATTGTTTGGTTCATGCTTAAAATCTCGCCAAATTTCGTCGACATTGACGAGTTTTCGCCGAAATATCGCCAAATTTGGCGCCAAAAATTATTTCGTATTTTGTATAACACTAAAACTTTAACCCGTAGATTTTTGAACTTTTGTATTTAGAACTATTGCAATATCTAACTGTTTTCCATATCTTTTTTGACAGCAATCGACTGAGAATTTATTTACAGGGTGAGCCAAATGACTTTTAATACATTGAGGTGTATGGATGCATTCAATTCATTGAAAGTCTGTGGTCAATGACTACTTTGGCTATCCCCAAAATCTCGCAGACTATCTCAAGTTTGTCGGCTTTTGGTGAAATATCGCCAAATAAAGTGTCAGAAGGAAATATTTCAAATTGAACTCAGCTTGGCGATATCGAAATATTTGTCTAGAAATCGCTAAACCTTACTATTATTGATATTTTATCTCTTTCAAACAAATAAGTTTAGAGGAAGTGCGTCGAAAATATTTTTGATCTAATGGACATGCAAGGAAGTCATGTGTTGGACACATCAGATTTTTTTTTCCTTCAAAACGGGACATCTACTACTTTTTTGGCAATTGTGTATTAATGACTATGTCATTTTATCTTTCAACACCCTTTTTGAAACATGTGTCCCAAAAATGCCACCTAATTTTACATGCATTTCAATACTATTGGTTCACAACCGCTTTCATCTATTGTGACACTCTTTCGTAAGCTGTAGAATGATCTTCCCATGTATTTTTTTACATATATTTCAATACTATTTGGTCACAGCAGCTTTAATCTACTGTTACACTCTTTCGTAAGCTGTAGAATAGGCATCCGATGTATTTTTCTATCAATAGGTGGCACTCCTAATCCTTTCAACCTAGGGTGACCGGGCGAAATACGCGAAAGAGGAGCGATAAAATGACAAAGTCCATGAGTATCGTTTGAATA
Organism: Cheiracanthium punctorium; assembly: GCA_038373885.1. Classification (NCBI taxonomy): domain Eukaryota; kingdom Metazoa; phylum Arthropoda; class Arachnida; order Araneae; family Cheiracanthiidae; genus Cheiracanthium; species Cheiracanthium punctorium. Next base: position 313,310 of record JAWZYV010012046.1, read on the forward strand.
GGGCCATCATGAAACTAAATAATGAGGGGGATTCATGGGTACCCCCTGAACCCCCTGAACCTCTCGAACAGCCGAGATTTTTTATTTTCTTCCTCAAAACGGGACATCTGCTGCTTTTAAGGCAGGCCGTAGCCAGAAAAAAAATTCGGGGGGGGGGGGGGGGGAAGACCAAAACGTGAAAAGGCTAAATTTTTCACAAAAAGGCTTCATTATTATTGTTTTGTTAACAAAATTTTAAATTTAGGCTGGGTACGGCCGTGTTTTAAGGTAATAGTGCAGGGAGACTGAATTTCAGGTGTGGGTATCTTTGAGTGGTTAAGAAAACGCGCAAAAAAGCTTGTGTTCATGTTAGTACCAAAATAAATTAAAAGAAAATCTTTTCTAATACACACCTATACTACAAAAAAGAGTGCAAGACGTACGTTTCGGATGGTACGAGGGGCAGGTCCTTCTTCGACTTCAACTACACAATCCGACACAAGGCAGGAAGGTAGGAGATTGAGAAATATAAACAAAAGGACACAGAGAAAAAAGGAAGTTGTCATTCGGAAAGAAAAAAAGTCTTAGAAAACCAGACTGAAAAGGGACAATAAAGTGGAGATCGGGGGGGAAGGGAATAAGTAAAAGACGAACATGACTTAAAAAAAAGAAATAAAAATTAAATAAATTGAAACAGTTGACAAAAAAATAGTATTAAAAGAACAAACACAAAAACATTGCATCCCTCTCGGCGTTTTTTCGTCTCGAGACACAGTGGGTTCTAGTGGATCCATTTTGATGCAACAAAAAGCAAAATTCATCGACCTTGGTGAGTTTTGTCAAAATATCGCCCAATCTGGCGATAGTCAGTCATTGCGTCCGTGCCCAAAATATCGCCATTTGTCTTCGTCCTTGGCGAGTTTTGGCGATAGTCAGTCATTGTTTGGTCTATTCGCCAAACCTCGCCCTGGGTCGTCGACCTTGGCGAGTTTGCCGAAATTGGACCGAATCTGGCGCCAGAAATTATTTCGCATTTCTCATAACTCTAAACGTTTTCACCGTAGAGTGTTGAAATTTTGTATTTAGAACTATTGTAACATCTAACTGTGCATCTCTTTCTCTTTCTTTTTTTTTTTTTTTTTTCCAAATTCCTAGTATTAGTTCACCATCTCCCTATATCTATATAAATAAATTAAGACTTTTGTCTGTACATTTCTTGGAATTTAAAAATTTTGCGATTTCTATCCGTTTCAAGCACCCGGGAATCCGATGCCACACTCCAAAAAAAGTTGTCTGTCTGTCGTTCTGTCCGTGACGCTTTTTATGTTTAAGCATCCCGTAAAAACGACTTAATCGAATGATATGAAATTGGGTGTCATGATAGGTGGTCACTCAACTTAAAACATAGGCGTCGAATTTTTAAAAAATCTTGATTGGATTTTGAGATTTTGCGAAAATCCTTTCAAACTGCGTAAATTTGTGTTCGAGCATCACGTAAAAACGACTGAAGCGAATCATATGAAATTGGGTGTCATAATAGGTGGTCATTCAACTTAAAACATAGGCGCCGAATTTTTAAAAAATCCTGATTGGATTTTGAGATTTTGCGAAAATCCTTTCAAACTGCGTCAATTTGTGTTCGCACATCACGTAATAACTGCAAAGGTGAAAAAATGATATTGGGTGAAAGGATAGGTGGTCACTCACCTTAAACTATTAGCATATAATTAAAAAAAATCGATCCGATTTCGAGATTTTGCGAAAATCGTTTAAAACTGAGTGATTCTTTGTTCCCGCATTACGTAATGACGACTCAAGCGAATGATATGAAATTGGGTCACAGGATAGAGGGTTGCTCAACATAATTTACAGGTGTCCAATTTTTTAAACATTTTTATTAGATTTTGAGATTTTGTGAAAATTCTCTCAAAATAGGTTTATATTTCTTCAAACATCACGTAATAACGACTCATACGAATGATACGAAATTGAGTGATAGGATAGGTAGTTGCTAATCTTAATTTATAGGCATTGAAATTTTAAAATATTTTGATTACATTTTGAGATTTTGCGAAAATCGTTTTAAAATGCTGAAATTTTGTTCCAGCATCCCGAAATCAAGACTGCAGGGAATGAAACGAAATTGGGTGACAGGATAGGTTGTCACTCCACTTAAATTCTAGGCTTCCAATTTTTCAAAAATGTTGATTCGATTTTGAGATTTTGCGAAAATTATTTCAATATGCGTGAATATTCGTTCGAGCATCGCATCATGACGACTCAAGCAAATGAAATGATATGACTGAGTGACTCTCTAACCTGTGATATTTTAACAATACATAAAAATTATAACTTCGCTTTCTTTACTTTGGCAACATACTCCATCCATTCTGTGTACTCCTACTGTGCTGACGAAAGTTCTTGCTTTTTAGAAATTTTGCATTCAGTACTAACCCGTCAACGACGGGTACTTCAGCTAGTGTACTTATATATATCTTTTCAGTCGTTAATAAAATACTTTTTATTCATCCACTCCAATTCAAATAGTTTTTTCAAATGTTAATTCATTCATTCAATGCAATTCATTAAATTGAATGAAAAATAACTAAAATAAAACTTTTCATTCTTGACCTAAGTAGGAATTGATCTAAATTCTTTTTTTTATATATTACTTGTTTTTCGATGGACATCGCCCACTGATCTCTCAATGAAAAGGTCCCGTGGCCCCTTGTATAATCCGACAGCGCGACATTTTCACTCACGCTAGAGGACTTGCACACGTACCAAAAAAAAAAATAATTCGGAGCGATGGAGTGAAAATAAAAAAAACCACGCGGTTCATTTGCAATGCTAATAATGGACCATCCTCGGCGCTATCCTTTTTCCGCGATTTCTACACTTTAAAATAGACAATACCTGTAAAGAATTCCGCTCATTAAAGATATCTCCTCCCCACTTATCGCGATCTTACTACAGAAAGTATTCCGAAATGAAGTTTGAGAACGAGGCATTGTGGATATTTTCGGATAAAAGAAGGGAGAACGTTTCAATTAGATTCCTTCGAGAAAGGACTAGTTCTTTTTTTATTCTTACATTCAGCCGAATAATTATTTGGATTTGAAATAACGAGAGTGACCCGTGCTTGTAGCATTGATAGAGGCGTCTTCGTGGATCTCGAGTAGTATCAACACTTCCTAGATAAAGAAAGCCTAACAACGCCTACGCCACCAAGCTTTTGAGGACAGCTGGCTGTGCGGCACAGCCAGCTGCGTCTAAAAAGGGTCTCTAGATCTGTGGCACGCGATGAACGTTTACGATCGTCCGCCCTCTTGCGGGTCGGTCAGTCGAGCGATGGCAACGGCTGCCCTTTTTCAGCATGGGGCAATCTATCCATTCTTCCATTTTTCAGCAGATGTCAGTGCTGTTAAAAATAATCGTGACCATTTTTTGACGGGAAAGGACGTGCTCAAAAGTAAAGGATTCTCGTGGAGCTCTGTCACCCACCACTATTTTGATAGAAATCCAATCTATTCTTCCTGACTGGCAACCGTCCAAACGTCCGAGTGGGGTGTTCCCAGAGCGGGAACACTGCGCGTTAAAGGGTTAAGAAGGGTCAGTAGATTATTCTTTTTTAACTCTTAAAATGAAAAACTCATTCAATGAATTTGTTAATAAAAAAATATTGTATTTTAAACTATATTTTTAAAGAAACATTCTATTTATTTATATCCAACATTAGAAACTACTGCAAAATGTTACGTTTTACATTCTTTTTAAATTTCACCTTGAAACGGGTCTTACCAACACCTCCTAGATATACAGGGCCTAAGAACAGAAACGTTTACGTCATCATTAGGTCCGCTCAAATGACGTCATCCCACATTCACAGAGTAAAACTATTCAAAGTGCGTGGTGGATGGACTCCCGCATAAAACCTTTCGATGATTGAAGATAGAGAATTTAATTTTACGACCCATAGGAAATTTTAACTAACACTCGTTATGTGATAGAATATAGAAATGGATCCAAATAAATTATTTTTCATCATAAAGGTATTTTAATTTTTATCATTAACTCAAGACAGTTTCTAAAATTTGTATCCTTCACCAGAAATTACGAATGGAATTACGTACGTATACTGTTCGTAAAATCGAATGAAAATGGCAGACATGTTCTTGTCTCACTCACCAAAAAGATAATTAAAACGAACCCATCCAATGAGAACCTGTGTCTGGAATACACCCCCCCCCGGCGTCCCCTACCTTATTGTTTCCCTGGGGGGGAGGGAATTCATTAAACAAGTCCCCCCCGCACAAAGAACAACAAACTCGGATTTCCGCTCGAGCACTCTCAAGAAAAATCCCCCGGTTAAAAATTTCGGTTTTATCGAATTGCATTTTATCGAACACAGGAATTCCGCATTGAAACGAAGGCATTCGGGCTAAAAATAGGCGCACTTTTGGAAGCGCCAGAGAAAAATGGCGCGAAACGATTATTCATTTCTAATCTGATTACGTCGGAGCCGGATTCCTAATGAGAAGCCGTTGTCATTTTTTGCGTCTGACGTCACGTGGCTCGCTTACGTGTCGTTAAGTGAGCCGGCAGGATCGCGAGGCACTCCCAATGACCCCGCTTCTGCGGCGAGGCGAGAACTGTTTTACAAAAACTGTGCCCCCCCCCCCCCTCCATTCGATTTCGAAATACGCAGATGTGAACAGACACTGCAAGACAATGAGTTTAACTACAAAATAAATAGAGAGGTATAAATGAAGCTGGATATTATTAATAACTTTTAAAAGAGACTCGTACGTTGAAAGATTCGCTTTAAACAGTTTGTTTAAGAGGCCTTTGTTTTCTTTTGGGGGAAATATTCGGCTCGGTTGTTCGTTAGGGCGCATTCATTCGATGATAATTAAACTTTCCCTGTGAGCAGGTTCCTACAGTGGCGCAGCCAAAGGGAGCGATGGAGAGGTTCGAAGGCGAGAGTTGGAGGGTTGGGGGCAGTAGCAGATCCAGGGGAGGGGCTAAGGAGCTTCAGCCCCCCAAAGAGAATGTTAAAGGGTAACATTCTGCTTTATTATTCACTTTAAATAGCTAAAAGGATCCTATTTTCTAACTTAGCCCCTCCCAAAAGCATGCACATTGGTTTAGACTAAAATTTTGATAGATAGTACATTTTAATTGGGCGAAATTAGCTTTTTTTTTAATGTAGCGCCTCCCCCCCCAAAAAAAAAATTTCTAGATCCGTCACTGGTTGGGGGTGGGCAGGAACGGATTGCAGAGATGGCGACCTAGGGCATAACCTTCATGAGAGGGCCCCTTGTTATGAAATACAATACGAAATAACCTCTCCTATCGCACACTACAAAGTAGTATGCTCTAACAGCGTAAAAATAATGATTGAATCAAGATGCAAAATGAAATGCAATAATAATATTGTGTAGGATAATAAATATTTCAATTCAGGAGCACAGCCAGGGGGTGGGTGGGATATCCCCTCCACCCTCGAAAATTTTCGTTTAGGGATCACACCATGAATGCCGTGCAGAAATTCCGTCTATTTATACACATATAAGTTCATATCCCCACTTCGGAAAAATTTTCTGGCTACGCGCCTGCTTCAGTTATAGTATGCAATTGGCCAATCATTACTTTCAGACTTACTTACGACTGAACGACCCGCAAGAGGGCGGACGATCGAAACGTTCATCGCGTGCCACCGATCGAGAGACCCTTTTTTGACGCAGCCGGCTGTGCGGCACAGCCAGCTGTTGTCCATAAAGGGGTTTCTCGATGCACGCGATGAACGTTTCGATCGTCCGCCCTCTTGCGGGTCGTTCAGTCGAGCGATGGCCACGGCTGCCCCTTTTTCAGCATTGGGAAAGGGTTGCGCCTCAAAGGGTTAACTGAACTTGTATTCATCCGCTACTGTTTCTAAGGCAGCCCCCAAGAGCAAGGTTTGACTGTATATGCGAAGCATGCGTCCATGCATACATGCGGTCATAAGGACAAAAATAAACGCATTGAACATTTTTTTTTTTTCTCTCTTTATATTGAATAGGATAGTAAATAGAAGAGAACTCGTTAATATTAATGAAAGTAGAATAAATACGCCCTTTCATTGGGATTGGGAAAATAAAACAGAAAACACCACTTTAAGGAAAAAAATGGAAAAGTGAAATGGCTCGAAAAAAATTAAGTTATAGGAAGTTGTCATGAATCAATATCAGGCGAAAAGGATGACTCATCCCCCCCCCCCACTGTTCTGCTTTTAGGAGAAAAAAAAAAAGTATTTTCGAAATGCAAAAGCGACCCTTCACTTTAATTTATCAAAAGAAAATACATTCGAGTCACTTTCAGTTTATTTTTTCTCGAAAATGATACAGCGAAAAGTAAATTTTGAAATACAATATTAAGAGTCATTTATGTTAGAATGCTTTATTCTTTTTTAATGACACGGAGCTTTCCCTATTTGTGGAATGGGGTGTCAGAGGAATAAGGCATCCCTTCAGTATTAGGTATTTTTAATGACACCGTGGCAGAATACTGTGCTAGTTTCCGGTTTGGTACTATTCGGCGCGAAACTCACTTTTACTTTGAATAATGTACAAAAATAAAGATTGTTTTTATTATAAAGTTTTTTTTAAAACTATTTTAATTCCGTATCTATCTATATAAATAAAATTAGACTTGTCTGTACATTTCTTGGAATTCAAAAATTTTGTGATTTCTATCCGTTTCAAACACCCGGGAATCCGATGCAACCCTCAAAAAAAAGTTTGTCTGTCTGACATTCTGTCGTTCTCTCATTCTGTCCGTGACGCTTTTTTTGTTTAAGCATCACGTAAAAACGACTGAAGCGAATGATATGAAATTGGGTGTCATGATAGGTGGTCACTCAACTTAAAACATAGGCGTCCAATTTTTAAAAAATCTTGATTGGATTTTGAGATTTTGCGAAAATCCTTTCAAACTGCGTAAATTTGTGTTCAAGCATCACGTAAAAACGACTGAAGCGAATGATATGAAATTGGGTGTCATGATAGGTGGTCACTCAACTTAAAACATAGGCGTCGAATTTAAAAAAAATCTTGATTAGATTTTGAGATTTTGCGAAAATCATTTCAAACTGCGTAAATTTGTGTTCGCACATCACGTAATAACTGCAAAGGTGAAAAAATGATATTGGGTGAAATGATAGGTGGTCACTCACCTTAAACTATAAGCATCTAATTAAAAAATATCGATCCGATTTCGAGATTTTGCGAAAATCGTTTAAAACTGAGTGAATCTTTGTTCCCGCATTACGTAATAACGACTCAAGCGAATGATATGAAATTGGGTCACATGATAGATGGTTGCTCAACATAAACTATAGGTGTCCAATTTTTTAAACATTTTTATTAGATTTTGAGATTTTGTGAAAATTCTCTCAAAATACGTTTATATTTCTTCAAACATCACGTAATAACGACTAATACGAATGATACGAAATTGAGTGATAGGATAGGTAGTTGCTAATCTTAATTTATAGGCGTTGAATTTTAAAAATATTTTGATTCCATTTTGAGATTTTGCGAAAAATCGTTTTAGAATGCTGAAATTTTGTTCCAGCATCACGAAATAAAGACTGCAGGGAATGAAACGAAATTGGGTGACAGGATAGGTTGTCACTCAACTTAAATTCTAGGCTTCCAATTTTTCAAAAATGTTGATTAGATTTTGAGATTTTGCGAAAATTATTTCAATATGCGTCCATATTCGTTCGCGCATCCCATAATTACGACTCAAGCGAATGAAATGATATTACTCAGTGACTCTCTAACCTGTCATATTTTAACAATACATAAAAATTATAACTTCGCTTTCTTTACTTTGGCAACATACTCCATCCATTCTGTGTACTCCTACAATGCTGACGGAAGTTCTTGCTTTTTGGAAATTTGCATTCACTAACCCTTCAAGGACGGGTACTTCAGCTAGTAATATAATATAATCAGTGCTGGCCCCTTTGCGAGACCCCAAAAAAAAAAACATCAGTGGGTCCGGCCATCGCTTCAGGGGAACCCCTCGAAAATAGGCTAACGCTGGCCCCTTTGCGAGAGAAGTGGAAGCACTTTAAAGTATACAAATTTCTATTCATCACCATTTTTTTATTCATGTGAGAGAAACAGATTTTCACAAATAACTGGATCAGATCCCAAAAGTGAAGTTCACGTAGGCCTAGGACCCCTATTTCTCGAGATTTCTAGAAACTGCAGTAGAAATGAATTTGGAAACCGAAACCTCCGTATCTCGAGGTTCTAGTCGACCGATTGGAATGCCACAAAAAGGAACTATTGGAGGAGTAGAATAGGAACTTTAAACTATTTTAAACCCCAGAACAGAGGAATGCCCCGAAAATTCGTAACAATACCTGCGAATACATACACATTGTGACAAACGCACCAATACAGCTGTTCCTTAACCCTTTAGCGCGCGTTGTCCTCGCCGTGAGGACACCAAACTCGGACGTTTTGACTGTTGTCAGTCACGAAGAATAGATTGGAATTCTATAAAAATAGTGGAGGGTGACAGAGCTTCACGAGAATCCTTTACTTTTGAGCACGTCCTTTCCCGTAAAAAAAATGGTCACGATTCTTTTGAACAGCACTGACATCTGCTGAAAAATGGAAGAACGCGAGAACAGCTGAGTAGATGGCCCCATGCTGAAAAGAGGGCAGCCGTTGCCATCGCTCGACTGAACGACCCGCAAGAGGGCGACGATCGAAACGTTCATCGCGTGCCACAGCCAGCTGCGTTCAAAAAGGGTCTCTCGATCTGTGGCACGCGATGAACGTTTCGATCGTCCGCCCTCTTGCGGGTCGTTCAGTCGAGCGATGGTAACGGCTGCCCTTTTTTCAGCATTGAGAAAGGGTTGCGCCTCAAGGGGTTAAAACACGCGGAGTTGGAACGAATGTGAACATAGGACTTCCGGTAAGTTCTGGTGCATGGAGGGTTCCTAAGTCCTGGTGGTGCCACCTACATTATAGTGTGAGCAGACATCACAGGGAGAGCTAATGTATACATTTTATTGAAGAGCCAGCCCTATAAATTGACTCATTCTACGCTTACACTAGCTTAACACATTCTTAACTTCTTTTTTTTTTTCTATAACTGATACCACTCCGTCATATGTGTAAAATCCGAATAGGGCCCCCGTTTTGCTCCACCACCCACCGTTTTCTTGGGACGACCTCCCCCTATTTTTCGTTTTTTCGGCCACGACTGGGGGTCGGAGAATGGGGGGAAGAGATCATTTTAACCGTTGAATGTTTTCTGAGGGGCTGCGCAGTTGCTGAATGACCTCGGCATTCTCTGTTTTCCCGCCTGCACTTTTCATTACCGATACCTCATTGAAAATGTAGGCGGAAAAATGGAGATGCATACAAAGGTCATTACGCATTGTAGAAATAGGTGGATCTCCATCCTGCTGAAACCGCAAGTGTACTTTTCATTTCCGACCCCTTACTTCTCTGTCAAAAATCGGATGTGGACAGCACATAACTTTCTTGCACGTCTGTTCAAAGAAAAATATTTCTAACTTATTTTGTTTGATGGATGATCCTAAACTTATTTTGTTTTGTTGAAAGATTTGTTCCTGACACTTAATTTTGCGATTTTTTGCCAAAAGCAGACAAGTTTGAGGTAGTTTGCTTGAGGATAGCCAAAGTATAGTCATTGACCACAGACTGCCAATGAACTGAATGCATCCACACACCTTGTGCGAAAGAAAATAACTTTTTTTCCATTCTAGCCAAAAATGCTTCCATTCCGATTCGCGTAAAGCTTAAAGCGACCTTATTCTTAGGTATATCCGAGACGTTATAGGACGAAAGGCTAAAATATTGTACGTCACCTTTTTGATATGCGGGACCCTTTGGGAATTTCTTTCGTACGGCGGTTGACCCCATTTCTCGAATATAGAAGCGTGCAACCCCCTTTGGGGACAACTATGGTGAAAAAAGATTGAGTGCAGAGTTAAATTTAAGATAAAAAGGCGTTGTGTAATAATGCAGGTTCGATGCACTTAGTTGCAATAAAGAAAAAGACGTTAAAATACTCAAAACTGTTTTATTTAAAAGAAACTATTGAAACATTATTACAACGGGTGGTGGTGGCTAAGCGAATTAAAAAAAAAACGTCCTATATGGACAGTGAAATTAAGATGGAATGAATTGAAAATGACGCCAGCAGAGAATGGCCCATGGGCGAGAACAACCAATGGGCCGAGATAAATAACGCCCATTCCAGAGCAACTCTAAAACTGAATCCAATAAAATTAAAATGACGCAATCGCGAGCCAATCATTTTAAAGATGAGGCAGGGCCATAGATTTAGGAATACCTAGATAGCTCATCCAATGTTCCTAATAGTGTGCTTTTTGTTGATAAAAACGCACCCCATTTCTGCCACTATCATGGCTGCCGTCGATGTAAAATAGAACATTCGTTGCAATACTTCAGAAAAATAAATAAGTTCGAGGGAAAATATTTCGATGCGAGTACTTTTTAAAATACAGATCGTTCTAAAATGATTGAAAATACATTATAATTTAAGTTATTGTCATTCTGCGCATGCGCATGCCATTATCATGTCTACCGTTTGGAGGCAACAAGTTTCCTCTCGTTATGCTCAATCTAGAGATTCCTATAGCTATGGGCAGGGCAACAAAAGTATAACTTACGCCAGCAGGATGCCAAGAGAGGAATCAAAAAGTTCGTTGCGATTGCAAACGGACGTCATGTCACCTATTTTTAGCTCAGAACGACGCCACCAAGTCTGATGTAGAGAAATAAACAATTAAGAGCAATGCATACGGGAAAAGCGAATATACAGATTTAAAAGCCGAAATGGCAGAAATATGAGAACAGAAAAGATTTAGAATTCTTGATTTTGGATCGATTAAGGGGTCAGGTACCTTTGAGCGTTGTAAATCTCCACGAAAATGGACCCTAACTGCATTTGCAATAGCTCTTCAAGTAACAATACTGAAAACGCATTTTTTACCAGTTATTTAGAAATCTCTTATGAACCTTTTACAGCTCTTGGAATAGTTCTACCTATTAAATTTAATTTTGTATAACTAAAAGTATTCGAGCTCATTTTTTGCTTCTTTACAGTCTTGCGCGCAGCATTTCATAAAATACATATAGTACAAATACTTAAGGGGACAGCCTACTTTTAAGAATGGGAAAATTTAGAAATTTTAGTTCAACTTTCATAATTAAAAAAAAAATAATGAATGCATGCAGAAACACAATTTTTTTTCAGTTAACTACTATGACATTACTCTATTGATTAAAAATATTATTGTAGTTTATTATAAAGGTGATAATTTAAAAAATATTATTTTACCACACAATATTGTAAAAACAATTCAAGGGTACTTTCCCACTGCGCGCAAGATATCTCAATTAGAATTCCTTTGATCCTCATAATTTTTTTCTAAATTAAACAAAACATTATAATTAACAATCTAAACTAAAATGGTTTAATTATTTTCATAATTTAAATTTAAAAAAAATATTTAATCTAAAAGTTTAAATTATCATAAAAATTTTGATAGTTTTACAATCATAACTTTTTTTCTATGAAACACAACCATTTCATTTTAGTTCATTTTGTTCATTATATTAAAATAAATGCCTGAGAAAAATTTCAAGTTGATATCTTAAATAGTTTTTAAAATATCATGCGCGCAAACTTGAAAAACAGTGTTTTGAGAAAACGCCAATTAAAGTTCAAATTGTAGTTTTGGAACATAAATTTAATTTTTAAAAATTAAAAACATTTTCTATTGAAACATTTACTATTTAAAAATAATTTTACTGAGTATTTAAAATGATTAACCCAAAATATGTTTTAATATGGCTTAAGAAACATCCATCTAAAGAAAAGCTCGACAATTGTAAATATGAAAAAATATGTACATACCTTAACAAAAGATACATTTTTAGGATATAAAGGCACGAATATTGGTAAAGTACATTATTTGAAGTTATTTTAATAATTATATCCATGTATATATTTTTTTTACTATGCAACATAAAAATTTGATTTTATTTCACTTTATGAACTTTTCGATTTAAAATTTTCCGCTTTCATGCACATTGCCTTCGTTTTCTTTTATTGCCTCAAACTGAGAACTGTTGAGCATTTTTCTGGCTCTTCGAGTTTCTAAATTAAATTCTGTACATTTCTATTCTCCCTCTTTTATGTTTTGAGTGTCAACATTAGTTGCAGCTTCTACAGCATGCTGCCCAACTTGCGTTTACATTTTCCTTTTTATCTCAATAAATAATTGTCATACAGAAAAATGGTTGGTATCAATCTTTTTAGAATAAAGTAAACTATTTAATGAGATAAAAATCTCAAAATCAATTTTTGGGGCATTTTAAAAGTAGGCTGTCCCCTTAAAAATTTCAACACATAAAGAAAAATATCTTTAAATTAAAATGACGAAACATAATTTTGTTGGGATGCATGCAGCGTTATAGTTTTTGCATTATTATGCAAATGGTAGTTACGAAAATTGCAATTATTATTTTTTTAAAAGGAAAGAAGAGTCCCAGCAAAATTATTTTTCGTCATTTTAATAATAAAATATTTTTCTATGTCTATAACATTTTTGAAGTGACTGTGATACATATATTTTATGAAATGCTGCGCGCAAGACTGTCCAGAAGCAAAAAATGAGCTCGAATATTTTTAGTGACACAAAATTTAATTTAATATATAGAACTATTCCAAGAGCTGTCAAAGGTTCATAAAAGCCTCCTAAATAACTGGTAAAAATGGCTAGTGAACAGAATTGTTACTTCTAGAGCTATAGCCAATGCAATTAGGGTAGATTTTCAACGCTTAAAGGTACCTGACCCCTTAAATTTAAAGAAAGGCAAAGTAAAAAAAAGATGATTCAATTAGACACGTGATCTCCATCACAACAACCTGTGTACAAATTTCGTAGCCGCCGGTGGAGTGAGAACACGGACCGATAAACCAAAATCATAAACACTTTCCGACTTTAGAATGATTGTAGAAGAAGAAATCATCCCCCTCTCTCTCTCTGTCATGGGATGACAGATGAAGGCCTTTTTTTTTTTTTGCTTCGCGCCGAAAAGAAATCGAACTTTATAAACTCTTTTCCTAAGTGCACGTCCAACCTGAAACAGTCCCGTCCTATTACCCCAGTACGGGAAAAATCCGTCGGAGAAATGATCCGGCCAATCCGATGGGACAGTTCGCTGCGACTGAACAGAAAGGGGAAAAAAAAAAGCGGGCGTGTGTGCGAAGAGGGGTGCAGATTGAACCCTTTGAGGTGCAACCCTTTCCCGAGGCTGAAAAAAGGGCAGCCGTGGCCATCGCTCGACGGAACGACCCGCAAGAAGGCGGACGATCGAAACGTTCATCGCGTGACACCGATCGAGAGATCCCTTTTTTGACGCAGCTGGCTGTGCACTGCGTCAAAAAAGGGGTCTCTTGATCGGTGGTACGCGATGCACGTTTCGATCGTCCGCCCTCTTGCGGGTAGTGAAGTCGAGCGATGGCCACGGCTGCCCTTTTTTTCAGCATCGGGCCATCTGTCCAGGTGTTCTCGCATTCTTCCATTTTTCAGCAGATGCCAGTGCTGTTAAAAAAGAATCGCGACCCTTTCTTGACGGGAAAGGACGCTCTAAAAAGTAAAGGATTCTCGTGGAGCTAGGTCACCCGCCACTATATTTTATAGAAATCCAATCTATTCTTCGTGACTATGGGAACCGTCAAAATGTCCGAGTTGGGTGTCCCCAGAGCGGGATCACTGCGCATGAAAGGGTTAAAAGGGGGACGTGGAAGGACGATGCCCCCCCACCCCCACCACGCATCTGCAGCTTATAAACACACTGTTATAAAAAATCTGAAATTCACAGACCCTATCAACCAGGTTTTCACGGGAGAATCTCCCTTATGGGTGAATAGAGGATTTTTGCTGTTTTCCAACGGAAGTTCTGTTAAAAAACGAAAATGATCTGTGATTCTTCTGAAGTCTAGTTCTAAAAGGACATTTTTCGTTGTCTTTCTGGCACCTGCGACCTCGGACTCATGAAATGTCTCCGAGCCACTTCCGCTCGTAAGGAAAATAATACCCACAAAGCTGATTTCAGCCAATTTGAACGCAAGATGTTCGTTGCTCATACTGCCTGCCCTTAAACTAAGGCGACCCTATTTCTAAACAGTATTTTGGGGACACATCCAGCATTGTCCTCGAATCCAAGGAAAACTTGGGGACGCTAGAAAATATTTTTGGGGACTTATTCGAGGACACAACCTATTACCATGTATACCAATACTTTAAATCTTGACTGACTTTGATACTTAAAAATGAACTTTAATAGCTCTTTATATCCGTTGTGTATTCTTATTTCTAATCAATGAATGGAAGTATTTCATTCATTTATAAATATTGATTGAAACCAGAAATAGGAAAGGAACATCCTGTTGAAATATTGCAATGGATTCAAAATTTAACTCTTGGAATAGTATTTGTATTTTTCAGAAGACATTGCTTTTTACATTGGATCACTTTGTAATAATTTTTCACCCTCTCAAAAAAGGATTCGAGTGCAAGAAAATTTTCTTAAGTCCATTTCATATTGAAAGAATGGTTCTTCATGAAAAGGGATGAATCATGAACAAAACTGAAATGGGAAATGGGGCTCATAGTCGGATACTTTATTGAATGTCTGTACACGCTACACACACAATGACAAGAAACGTTTTCAGAGATCGAATTTCATTGTTTCTCTGAGTAGATGGCGCTTTTAGTTGGTTTATTTTTCTTATTTCTTCAGTTTTTTCTTAAAGAAGTAAACTAAACGGAAAGTTTCAGGGAAAAAGTACAAATCTTTAAATTTGGGGACATTTGAGGACAAAGCATTTTTGGGGACAAAATGAAAAAAATATTTATATTTGGGGACTGTCCTCGAATTTCGAGGACGTATGGTCACCTTACCTTAAACGTGCAAAAATGTCATCTCATGACACATGTAACGGACGACTGCAGATAATTGGAATAAAGTATTTCACCAAATGCTAAGTCCTTTTGCTGTCGCTGTATTCGCTTGCGATCCTTTTATTTTATATCCGAATGACAAATGCATCTTTTTCATATTCAGAGTTGTGAAATAAATTCAACCTAAATGTGGAGGGGATGCTTTCGGCATAGACTTTGCTTTCATGGACATAGTTTATTACGATTTTATAATTAAAATCTCGTCGCTGTTGTCAAACAAATGAAGTTACGATATCTTCAGTCAAAGGGGTAAGTACTATTTTACCCTTTTCATGTCAATAAATTGGGTTGCTGCTTTAATTATATCTCGCAGCCGGTTGAACCATGATTGCAGTCCTCAGAGGTTCACTATAACCGGAGTTGATTGTATATATCGTACTAGCTGAAGTACCCGTTCTTCGCACGGGAATGAATGGACTTTTTGATATTACAATTTGTGATGATTACTATTCATTGTAATAAACAGATATAGCAAAGTGGATATCGCGTTATATTGTGTCCAATAATCATGCATACCGAATTGCAAGGCAATCGTTTGTACGGTGCAGAAGGCCATGCGGCGTAGCGCAATCTAGTGGCGAGTTTTAGCAAAACGGATACGGCGAAAATATTTTACGCATTCAGATATCGATGTATACGAATTTTCATGACTATCGGCTGGACAGTCCTGAAGTCCATGTGTTGACGCGACATCTAGTGGCAAGTTATAGGAAAATGGATAGCGCCAAACTCTTCCCCGTGTTCAAATATCTATGTATACCTATTTTCATAACTATCATTTGCACAGTCAAGAAGTGATACACTGCAGGGCCATCTAGTAGTTAAAGTAATGATTTGCTACAGCGCCGTCAAGTGGCGAGTTATAGCAAAATGGATAACGCCAAAATATTCTCATTGTTGAAATAGCTATGTATACTGATTTTCATAGCGACCGTTTGAATGGTCAAGAATTTGGCCTGCTGCAGCGTCATCTAGTGGCGACTTAAAATAATAATGCATTGCAGTGTCATCTAGTGGTGAGTAACATCAAAAGGAACGCAGTTAGAATATATTCTTCGTGCTCAAATGTGTAAGTCTAAAAAATTTTATGCCGATCAGTCGAACGGTATAGAAGTTGATGCTTTGCAGCGCCATTTAGCGGCAAGTTACAGCAAAATGGATAGTGAAAAATATTATCCGTGTTCTAATATTCGCGTGTACCAAATTTCATCAAAATCGGTTGGACGATATTCGCATAGCAAACGGCTAAACGGAATAGAATTCGCCGTTCTGCTGCGCCACCTGGTGGCAAGTTAGAGGAAAACGGATAGCATAAAAAGCTTCTCCATGATAAAAGACTTAGGTGAACCAAATTTCATGGTGCAACGGTGCTCAACGGTGCTGGAGTTTTTCAACCTCATACACTCATACCAACATTCATTTTTATCTATAACCATTGCCATTATATATCCCAGTCTCAAATAAAATCCAGTTTCAAATCTAAGCCTCGCCAAAGTGCCAACATACGCCATTTTGCAAGCGTTTTTTCAGGAAATCATTCGAAGCATTGACTTTGCAGCAATGGAAATGGTTCGACCGCGAAAAAGTAAAGCAAGCCTTTATTTGAAAAGTTGAATCCCTTAATACAGCCGAATTTTTTAAAATTATCAACTATAACGTGTTTTATTCATCATTACTCCGATGTACTAAATGAGAAGATTTCAATTTTCTGAAATTTGGCGGAATTCCCCCAACTTAAATCAATGTACTCATTTGGCGAGAATTCTGGAGATAGATCAATTGAAATCCCTTAATAACTGCATTATTTCTTCACGGATCAT
Organism: Cheiracanthium punctorium; assembly: GCA_038373885.1. Lineage (NCBI taxonomy): Eukaryota > Metazoa > Arthropoda > Arachnida > Araneae > Cheiracanthiidae > Cheiracanthium > Cheiracanthium punctorium. Next base: position 330,200 of record JAWZYV010012046.1, read on the forward strand.
TAAAATTGAACGCTGTATTCTAATAAAACCTTTGCACTTGTTTTCAAAAATCTATTTCCTTAAGCTCTCAATAAATTGCGCCAAGCCGAAATCTGTGCAAACCGCTAGAACTCACTTTCACAAAATCGGCATTTGAGCCATTTTATTTTTTCGCCAAACTAAAATAATTTACCTATTAGCCTCGGAAATCTTCAACTCTTATTGTTTTGCGTGTAAAGCATTACATTCCTGCTCTGATTTTCCATGCACACGATATTATAATTTTAAAAAAAATGGACTTACGAATATAAACTAACAAAAAAAAAAATCATTATTATTCTTTTATTTTTACTTTGAGAATTTAAAGCATTTTATTCGGCAAAATCGCCACACATGGCAACCACGATCCTTATTTCACACTTTTTTCACTACAGGGGTTACAATTACGGAAAGCTTTTTGCGTGAATAGCATAAAAAATCTCTTAAATTCCGGGAACGGGTGGACTTTCAAAGTTTTAAAGTGGACTACGATTTATTCTATATTATTTTACATATCTGTGCTAAATTTCAGGCCGATAGGTCCATTTTTGTGGATTTGTATACGAACGACATTTTATTCGGCAAAATCGCCACACATGGCAACCACGATCCTTATTTCACATTTTTTTCACTACAGGGGTTACAATTACGGAAAGATTTTTGCGTGAATAGCATAAAAAATCTCTTAAATTCCGGGAACGGGTGGACTTTCAAAGTTTTAAAGTGGACTATGAGTTATTCTATATTATTTTACATATCTGTACTAAATTTCAGGCCGATAGGTCCATTTTTGTGGATTTGTATACGAATCAAATCCACAAACAAACAAACAAACAAACAGAATTTCATTTTTATTTATAAGACTAGCTGAAGTACCCGTTCTTCGCACGGGAATGAATGGACTTTTTGATATTAATATTTGTTGTGATTACTATTTATTGTAATAAAGAGATATAGCAAAATGGATATCGCGTTATATTGTGTTCAATAATCATGCATACTGAATTTCAAGGCAATCGTTTTTACGGTGCAGAAGGCGATGCGGCGTAGCACAATCTAGTGGCGAGTTTTAGCAAAACGGATGCGGCAAAAATATTCTTCGCATTCAGATATCGATGTATACGAATTTTCATGACGATCGGCTGAATAGTCTTGAAGTTCATGTGTTGACGCGACATCTAGTGTCAAGTTATAGGAAAATGGATCGTGCCAAACTCTTCCCCGTGTTCAAATATCTATGTATACCTATTATCATAGCGATTATTCGCACAGTCAAGAAGTGATACACTGCAGGGCCATCTAGTGGTTAATTAAAGTAATGATTTGCTACAGCGCCGTCATGTGGCAAGTTATAGCAAAATGGATAACGCCAAAATATTCTCATTGTTCAAATAGCTATGTATACTGATTTTCATAGCCACCGTTTGAATGGTCAAAAATTTGGCCTGCTGCAGCGTCATCTAGTGGCGAGTTAAAATAATAATGCATTGCAGTGCCATCTAGTGGTGAGTAACATCAAAAGTAACGCAGTTAGAATATATTCTTCGTTCTCAAATGTGTAAGTATAAAAAATTTTATGCCGACAGTCGAACGGTATAGAAGTTGATGCGTTGCAGGGCTATTTAGCGGTAAGTTACAGCAAATGGATAGTGAAAAATATTCTCCGTGTTCTAATATTCGCGTGTACCAAATTTCATCGAAATTTGTTGGACGATATTTTCATAGCAAACGGCTAAACGGAATAGAATTCGACGTTCTGCTGCGCCACCTAGTGAAAAGTTAGAGGAAAACGGATAGCATAAAAACCTTCTCCATGATAAAAGACTTAGGTGAACCAAATTTCATGGTGATCGGTGAAACGGTGCTGGAGTTTTTCAACCTCCTACACACATACCAACATTCATTTTTATCTATAACCAGTCTTATTATACGTATATACCAGTCTCAAGTAAAATCCAGTTTCAAATCTAAGCCTCGCCAAAGTGCCAGCATACGCCATTTTGCAAGAGTTTTTTCAGGGAATCATTCGAAGCATTGACTTAGCAGCAATCAAAATGGGAAATGGTTCGACCGCGAGGCATTTATTTGAAAAGTGGAATCCCTTAATACAGCCGCATTTTTTAAATTATCAACTATAACATGTTTTATTCATCGTTACCTCGATGTACTAAATGCGAAGATTTCAATTTTCTGAAATTTGGCGGATTTCCCCCAAGTTAAATCAATGTACTCAATTGGCGAGAATTCTGAAGCTACATCGCTTGAAATGCCCTAATAACTGCATTATTTCTGCACGGATAGTTAAAATTTAATGCTGTATTCTAAGAAAACCTATACACTTGTTTTCAAAAATGCTATTCCCTTAAGCTCTCAGTAAATTGAGTCAAAAAGCCTAAAACTGTGCAAACCGCTAGAACTCACACTCTAAAAATCGGCCTATCAGACATTTTATTTTTCGCCAAACTAAAAAAAATTACATATTAGTCTCGGATATCTTCGATCCTCATTGTTTTGCGTATAAAACATTTCATTCCTGCTCTCATTTCTTATGCGCACACGATATTATAATTAAAAAAAATAACCTAAAAAAATAAACTAAAAAAAAATCATTATTATTCTTTTATTTTTACTTTAAGAATTTAAAACATTTTATTCGGCAAAATCGCCACACATGGCAACCAAGATGCTTATTTCACACACTTTTTTCACTACAGGGGTTAATATTACGTAAAGCTTTCTGTGTGGAGAACATAAAAAATCTCTTAAATTCCGGGAACGGAAATTAAGGGAACCCTTCAGGAGGAAAACGTTTTTAAGTGGAGTTTCAAAGTTTTAAAGTGGACTATCATTTATTCTATATTATTTTACATATCTGTGTAAAATTTCAGGCTGACAGGTCCATTTTTGTGGAATTGTATACTACCCAAATCAACAAATTGACAAACAGAATTTCATTTTATTTATAAGACTAGCTGCGTGCCCGTTCTTCGCACGGTAGGAAACGAAAAAGTTCCTTACATGTGTAATTCCACTTAATTCCAGTGATGTGAAAGCTAAAATAAAAGCGAAATTATTTGACTTATAATGTAAAGTTTGCGTCATGAGTACTAACTTGGCATCATTGCAATATCATGACTCAAAAAACTGCATCAGTGTCATTCGCGATCAGAAAAGTGAAAAGCTTAGCGGTTTGCAGAGAACTCCTGACTTTCAAAATGTGTTATTTCTATATCATACTGTTTTGAGGTTCAAGTTGTAGCATTAAATACCTCAGACACTACATGAAATGAACAACTATTTATTTTAAAATAGCTGCGAATTTCATTTTTAAAAAGTTCAAGTAATCTCCTCTGTCGAAATTACTGCGGGATATATCAACGCAAATTAGAATTACTTATCGTTCAGTTGGTTGTGAAACAACCCTTGAAAAAGGATAAACAGAACACTTTTAATTTCATGAAATATTTATTAACGTTGTATATTGGGATTTATTCATATCATCCTTACAAATCTACCAATACTACCTATTACGCATATTAATACTATCTATCTTCGCTTCTCCCTCTTTAATGCTCAATTTAACGAAACAGCTTACATTATTTGGCACAAATGGGACCTTTATATTCTATGGCGATTCTTTAGCAATTTACGCATTACCATAAACATTATTCATTTCCCATAATAGTTGCTATTTAGGAAGCTCTCCATACAAATTTAATTTATGCATAGTTTTGTAGGATTGGCGTATTTAGCACCGCAAAACATTTAATCTCACCGTGGTGAAAAATATTCAAGCGGTGCCAACTTAAATATCCATGTATCCAATATAAAGATATCTTATAAATCCTCCATAGTTCTGTCTACTGAAAACATCAAACTCTGTCATCTCGAGGAGCTATTTAGAATCGCTATAACTGTGAGAGGACGTTAGAGTTGCAGAGTTTACAAATTTCACGTATTTTTAAAAATTTATGACGTCAGTGTTTAACTACCGTAAAAGATACCCCGGTTGGCATCATGAATTTCTCAGTTTATTTCTAAAGTAAGTTTTAATCAAAATATCGCCTCCTTGTGTTAAAAAAAGAGCAGGGATAAATGAGTTAAATTTGTTTCGTAACTTTTACGTATTTTAAAGCATTTGACGTCATAGATCCTCACTTGCGCATTGAAATTCCGATATCCCATTTAAAAAATCGATTGGTTGGAAAAAGAACATTTTTTCTAATCCTTTTTGTGGCAACGCAATTAATTTAACACGTGCCATGATCAATTAATGCAATCCCGTAAGCTCTCCTTTATGGAGGAACGTAATTCAACGTTAAAATAAAACTATACTCGCAACGTGCATGCATACGTTAGGCAACGCCTGCGCCATAATTAAATGCCAAAAATAAAAATAGTAAATAGAAAAATTTTAATATATCGCGCTTTGAAACGAACTTTGTAACTTTTAAAATGAACATTTTCAGCACCGTGAAGACATTTCAATTTTTAAATAAGCACCGGATTAAAATACCACTTCTAATAATAATAATCGTGAATTTATTAGTTTATTTCTACAGTAAATTTTAATCAAAATATCGTCTCCCTGTGTTGAAAATAGAGCTGGAATAAATGAGTTAAAATTATGGCTTAATTTGTACGTATCTTAAAGCATTTGACGTCATAGATCCTCACTTGCGAATTGAAATTCCGATATCCCATTTCAAAGCTCGATTGGTTGAAAAAACCTTTTTTTGTAATCCTTTCTGTGGCAACAACGGAACATAAGTTCTCCTGCCGCGATCGCAATGTAATGAATGGCGGAATATCGTGTTGATGCTATTAAATTCTAAACATTAGGCTGCATTAAAATTCGTAAAAAATCATCTAATTTACATAATTTTTTCGTTTTTATTTTAAAAGAGGGAGAAAAGAATGTTTCACGATTTGTCAAAATATCAAAAAGTTATGACGGATAGAATTCAAGATGGCGACAATTTTAAAATTATTTTACGAAAAATTCGCCGAAGTCGATGCTTAGTAAAAAAATTCCTAAAAATCGGTAAATTATGTTACGTATTCAGAACAAACTGTTTTTAAAAGAAAAATTTCTCCTCTATCCGATGATACAAATGCCGTTTTGCTGCGAGCGTAATTTCCGCCGTTATTACGAATTAGGTGAGAAAAAATGCCAAAAATCGCATAAAACATAAAATAAAAAAAATTCTAGGTCGAATTTTGAAAAAATCGCTTCGAGGTGCACAACTTCATGTTTAGATGTTCCCCAGTGCCAAATTTGGTGTTTCTAGGTGTAGCCGTTTGTCCGTAACGCCGCCGACACACAGACCCACAGACCCACACACAGAGCCACACACAGACATCTTCTTTTATAATAAGTAGAGATAAAATAAAAAAAATTCTAGGTCGAATTTTGAAAAAATCGCTTCGAGGTGCACAACTTCATGTTTAGATGTTCCCCAGTGCCAAATTTGGTGTTTCTAGGTGTAGCCGTTTGTCCGTAACGCCGCCGACACACAGACCCACAGACCCACACACAGAGCCACACACAGACATCTTCTTTTATAATAAGTAGAGAAGATAACCTACGCTTGTTTTTAAAAATACCCTCTCATTAAATTGCGCCAAGCGCTAGCATCATAGAAAATCTGACACACTTTCAGATTTTTAAATACGCACTAAAGTGCTATATATAAAAAGAGTTATAATCCATGGGTCTTCCCTATTTTCGTTCCTTCTTTCATTAAGTTGGAAAGTGTATCATTATTCATGAGTGTGATTAAACAAAATTAAAATTTATATTTCTAACATCCTTTATTCTGGATGTAATACATTAGATGCAGAAAAGCTGCTCAGAAAAATGCACAATTCCAACTGAATGAAAATTTCAAAAACTTATACGCAGGTGTATTCATAACCCAAATAGCAGACGATTAAATTACGATAAATAGCGCCAAGCGTTAGAATCCTCCTCAAAATCGCGAGAATGCTGAAGATAGATCGCTTGAAATCCCTTAATAACTGCATTATTTTCGCACGGATCATTAAAATTTAACGCTGTATTCTAATAAAACCTTTGTACTTGTTTTCAAAAATCCGTTTCCTTAAGCTCTCAGTAAATTCGCCAAGCCGGAAACTGTTCAAACCGCTAGAACTCACTTTCTCGGCATTTGAGCCATTTTATTTTTTCGCCAAACTAAAAAATTTTAACATATTAGCCTCGGAAATCTTCAATTCTTATTGTTTTGCGTATAAAACATTTCATTCCTGCTCCGATTTCCCATGCACACGATATTATAATTAAAAAAAATATAACCTTACGAATATAAACTAACAAAAAAAATCATTATTATTCTTTTATTTTTACTTTGAGAATTTAAAACATATTCGGCAAAATCGCCACACATGGCAACCACGATCCTTATTTCACACTTTTTTCACTACAGGGGTTACCATTACGGAAAGCTTTTTGCGTGGAGAACATAAAAAATCTCTTAAATTCCGGGAACGGGTGGACTTTCAAAGTTTTAAAGTGGACTGTGATTTATTCTATATTATTTTACATATCTGTGCAAAATTTCAGGCTGATAGGTCCATTTTTGTGGATTTGTATACAACTCAAATCCACAAACAAACAAATAAACAAACAAACAAACAAACAGAATTTCATTTTTATTTATAAGATTAGCCCAGGTATAACATGATGTCCATTGACTGATCCTTTCCCGTAAAAAACTGGGTCGCGGCTAACAAAAGTCGCCAAGTTGGGCGTCCAAAAAGCAAGTTTCCAAGACTGAACTCCGCTTGGCGACATCTTCTATATCTGTCGGGAATTTGCAAAACCCTACTATTTTAAATGGGAACAAAGAGCATAGAAAGGTTTGCCGGTTCCGACCCATGTCAAAAGTCGCGAAAGTTGGCCACTTTCGGCGATGGATCGTTCAAGAATAAGATCCTAGATATCCAAAGAGATCCAAGAATAAGCGACACTCACGGCGTTGGTCTTAATATCAAAAGTCGACAACGTCGGCCACTTTTGGCGATTCATGTCCAAGTTGGGCATCCAGAAACAAGTTTCCAAGACTGAACTCCGTTGGACGACATCTTCTATACTTGTCGGGAAGTTGCTAAACCCTACTCTCTTCAATGGGAACAGAGATCTAGCTTAGAAAGGTTTGCCGATGCCGACCCATGTCAAAAGTCGCCAAAGTTGGCCACTTTCGGCGATGGATCGTCCAAGAATGAAATCGATCCTAAGACTGAACCCTGGGTAGTATTTGCTATATTGGGCGAGAATTCGCCCGTCTTTGCTCATTTGGAATGGGAATAAGGTTTCGTTAGGGTGAAGTCATTTGAAGTCGGTTTTCTTAATAAAAAAAAAGAAAGAAAAAAAAAAGCATACTTGTTCGAATCTCGATTGCAATTGAAGGCTTTAGATACTTGTTCAAAAATTGCACGATTGCCAAAAAGCCTTAAGCCCTCTATTTCCTCGAAACCATCCATATAACATTTATTTTACGAGCATAACTGCTTTTTAAAAAGAAAACCAACCCCCTCGGGAAATCACGTATCGAATCCAATAAGGACTTTTTAAAAAACGGAAAGACAAGAATGCGTTCAACTTTCTACGCACATACTCAAATTGTTATATCGAGTCAGAGTAGTACGATGAGATCGCGATGGCAATCGATGCAAAAATGTTTCTTCTATTTCATTTTTATATTTGCTGCGACCCCATTTAAAGGTATCATCATTCCCTTCCACAGAATTCCAGCTTCCGACTTCCGTAGCAGAGTTATGGAATGAAAGATCTCTCCAGAGATAAGAGAGCTGTGGAACGTTTCTTCGAAGTTTCTCCAATCGAATGTTGAAAAGCAACTGAATTCAGGAAAAAAAACTCGTTATTGTTTGTGTTTGTTTATACCTCTTGGGTCTTCGTTTCGTAATCGCTGTAGAATCTATGAAAATCGCATTAGGTTACGATGGTGATGGATGATAAAGGAGATTTTAAGCTCGTGCGGTCGCCATTTTAAATCGCAAGTATTTTGGAGTTTTTATTCGCCTTTCATCAGTGGCGGATCGTGGGGTTATTGAACCCTTTGAGGCGCAACCCTTTCCCAATGCTGAAAAAAGGGCAGCCGTGGCCATCGCTCGACTGAACGACCCGCAAGAGGGCGCACGATCGAAACGTGCATCGCGTGCCACCGATCGAGAGACCCTTTTTTTGAGGATAGCCGGCTGTCCTCAAATATCTTTTGACGATATGGATGGGCGTCGTGGTCCATGTTCCATAACCTGTGCTTCTGGAACGACTGTCACGAATTGAATCGTATCCCATAATATCTTTTACACTTCCTTCGCAGAAAAAAATCTCGTCCATTTCTTTAAGATATATTGTTAAACAATTTCATAAAAATGCGACTGTTTGTGCGTGAAATCTCTTGAGTAGAAAAAAAGACATTTTCACGAATACAATTCCATACCAGAAAATTAAGAAATTTTAAAAAACGGAATCGTGTGACATGTCGGGCATCCTGACGATTCGAGCAGAAAGGTCCTCGGTCGAAACGAGTTTTTACGTATCCCCCCCGGGAGTCTTCTCCTCTCTTATTGGAGGGTTCAGAGCGCATTGGACTCCCCGCTCTACAAACGGGATAAACCAAGCGAACTGAAAACGAAGTTAAAAATAAAAATGAATAATAAAAGAACAGATCCGTTGGTGAGTAGGTAATTGAGCGATGCGTGTGCTGGAAAAAAAATAAAGGATGGGTTGTTGGTGTTGTTGTTGTCGCTGTTGAGTTGGAACATGTATTCGGATTTGTGTGCTGGATCACGAGGAACCGCTTATAAATCCACGTCCAAGAAAGGACAAACACAAGGAAGGGGCATATGTCTCGGGGGAGGACTTTTGTGGGTCTCTAGCGCGTATTCACGTTCCAGCTGGAGAAAACCGCCCCAAACGCCAGACCGCTCGACCGACGGAACCCTGTTCCTCCACTTGAGCCATGTCACAATGTCAGTGGCTTTAACCTAAGATGATCATACGTCCTCGAAATTCGAGGACAGTCTCCAAATATAGATCTTTTTCACATTTTTGTCCTCAAACATACTTTGTCCCCAAATGTCCCCAAATTTAAAGATTTGTACTTTTTTTTCCCCCGAAAGTTTCCATTTAGTTTACTTCTTTCAGAAAAAAACTGAAGAAATAAGAAAAATAAACCAACTAAAAGCGCTTTCTACTCAGAGAAACAACGAAATTCGATCTCTGAATTTGTCATTGTGTGTGTAGCGTGTACAGACATTCAATAAAGTATTCGACTACGAGCCCCATTTCCCTTTTCAGTTTTGTTCATGATTCATCCCTTTTCATGAAGAATCATGCTTTCAATATGAAACGGACGTACGAAATTTTTCTTGCACTCGAATCCTTTTTTGAGAGGGTGTACAAAGTTTCACGAAAAAGGATCGCAAAATGAGCCCATGTCAAAAGCAATGTCTTCTGAAAAATACAAATACTATGCCGAGAGTTCCATTTTGAATCCATGGCAATATTTCAACAGGATGTTCCTTTCCTATTCCTGGTTCGAATAAATATTTATAAATAAATGAATGAGATACTTCCATTCATTGATTAGAAATAAGAATACACAATGGATATAAAAAGCTATTAGAGCTCATTTTTAAGTATCGAAGTCAGTCAAGATTTAAAGTATCGGTACGCTGGTATACATGGTAATAGGTTGTGTCCTCGAATAGGTCCCCAAAAATATTTTGCAGAGTCCTCAAGTTTTCCTTGGATTCGAGGACAATGCTCGATGTGTCCCCAAAAGACTGTTCAGAAATAGGGTCGCCTTACTTTAACCCCTGTGCTACGCATTGGGTGGGTTGTGTTTCTGTCGCATTGGAGAAGGGCTTGCTTCCGTATTGTCTACTACGAAGTCCAAGTGAGAAGTCCCGTGGCAGCGACCCGTTTCGGTGCAGTATCGCCTCGATCTCTCGATGTCGGAGGGAGATCGGAAACATTCGTGATTTCGAGACAACTAGGTGGAAAAGAACAGGGGCTAGGGGCGGTTTGTGAGGGGAAAACCCCCCTTTATGCGAGATATCGAGGTGACACGGCATTCCGATGCGGATGGAAGGATGGATTGTTGAGTATCACTCCATTGACTGGGACGAGCTTTTGCGTGACGCGTCGACGTACCTGTGTGTGTGTATGCTTGCACGTTTCGTCTAACTGCACGTCCGTTTTGAACTACTTGGAGTGTGAGATTTTGGCATCCAAAGGTAGACGCCATCAGAAGCATTGAAATGTTACATCTAGGTATTCGTAAATCTATGTTCTGAGCTATTAGAGCAGTCCGTCCAGCTCTCGAACCCTTTACCATCACCTACACCACTGTGTAGGGGATCTCCATCCTCTCAAAAAGCAGTCGAGTGTCAGTTGCATGTTTCCTAAGTGGATTTCGTGCCATAAAATCATATTTTTCATAAGAAGTGAATCGAGCGTAAAATAATAATATCTCTTATTTCTTTCGAGCCGCTTGTTATTCGAAAAAACTGAATGAGCTGTTCACGAAACGGAAATAAGAAATGTATCGCATATTCCCAAATACTTTTTTGGGTCGAGTGCAGCCAAGAAAAATCCAGATCTTAGAGGGGCCATCGTTTGTCGGATCGCCCGAACACCCCCAGGGGAGCCGGTGGCTTAGAGGGTTCAATGCATGTCCACTTTCACGCTCATCGCCCAAGCGTACTGCTATGGGTTCGATACCCAGATCTTATCCCTTGGTAATTCAAACATCCTTTCTCTGCGATAGTGAAAAACTGTCATGGTATTGCCCACTTGACTCGACGAGATTTTATAAGCAGATTCTAGGAACCGAGCAAGTGAACCCGAAAGTAAATCTTGCAAATACAGCAAGAGCAAGACCCCTAGGAAGCTTTCTCAACAAACAACAAGTGCTAGTCCAGTGATTGTGCAGCGTGATGGGTGTTGTATCGGGAGAGACGTGTGGCTTTTCGTGGCTGAATGGTGAATGAAAGTCGTTCGGCCAAAAGGTGAGATGAATAGCATTCTGTTCATTTAGTTTTGTAAGCAGAATGTCTTTGACTGGAATCCTGTCTTCTTAAACTTAAGAAGGACTGCAAGTTCGCGCCTTGATTCCGGAAACACACATTCTAGTAAGATGATTTTGTTGCGTAGGGTTTCGATGGGGTTGACCCTGTTAGCTGAAGGTCTTGTGCTTTGTTGACTGCAGTTGGCAAAAGGGTTCCATTCATAGCATACTGTAGCCAGCGGGTCGCACTCTCATTTTTCCGTAATAAAAAGAAAATTTTTTGTAGTGATCGACTCAACTATGCATTTAAAGAATGCGTCGAGAAGGTGATCTTTGGGTGTTTACAGAACCTGCTATCAGAATCGGACTTATTGCTGAGTGAGTCGTAAGATCGGACACCTGTTTATATTGCTGCGAATTTTCGGGGCAACCCGCTGTTCTGGGGCTTACAACAGTTCAAAATTCGTATTCAAATTGTTCAATTTTGCTTTTTGTTGGTCGACTAAAATGGGAGATACGGAGGTTTGGGTTTCCCCATTGATTTTCTATGGCGGTTCTAGAAATCTCGAGAAATAGGGGTCGTAGGCCTTCGTTCGCTTCACTTTAGGGCAGGCCAGGGTTTCTGACTGTCTGCAGACGGGTGGACCCCCAAACAGAAAAAAGAAAATAGAAAAAAGTGCTATACTGATAGCACTTCATGAAGTTTGACACAGAAACTTTTTTGCAGCTGCATTGGCGCCCCAAAAGGCTTACAAACACTTTATTTTATAGGTCGTTCTCAAAATGTTTTGAGAGAGGGTTCCGGAATGGAGAAGGGATTCATGAATAGGAAGGACGCCTATGAATGAATAGATCCCTATTTCATTATAAATCATAATGAATGAATAATAACACCGTACCTCCCCCCATACCCCGAAAGTGACCCCATCCTATTATTGATCCGGTTATATAATAACCCGGGCTCCCCTTCTCTTGAGACGGGCGGCCCCTACCCTCCCAGTCCGGGCCTGCTATAGGGAACCTACTTTGGGCGTCCCATGGGGCGGTATTTTGCCAAAAGTCGCCAAGCTGGGCGACATTTGGGTCATAGAATGCGATTTTCCCAATGGGCTTGTAAAGATAGTTTTCTGCATGACCCTGCATAATAGCCTAACATTTCTCTTCTATGACATCATCCAATTTTCCGCTGGATGTGGAATGTTCGAGAAATACATTCTTCTAGAATCTTCCTGTAGCTTCTGCATCTCCTATAAATGCAAGCACGTCAGAGAGCCCCCATTGAGTGTGCAATGAGCTCCCGTCGACTGAGTCACGCTATAGAAGCGGTATTTTTCGAAGACGATTTTAAAGTGCTGTGGGTTCATTCTGCATTGCTGTGTCTTGAGGGAGTGTTAGTCCATTTGCACTGAATTTTTACCTGTGGAATTGTTTTATCTTCCGATTGTGAGAGCTTCTGATCTAAGCGGATTGTTAAAAGCACGTTACTGCTAGATTGTGCTTGTGAATTGTATACGGCTGATTGTTCTACAAGCCATCCAGTTCGTGTTCCCTCCTGACCAGTGGACTCTTTAATAGAACTTTCTATGGCCACTGGACTTTAGGACGACGAACCCAGGAAAACAAGCAGGGTATATTCTGCAACCCTATTAAGGAAGGTGTCCGTCTCCGGGGAAACGGAGAAGAAATGAGGGATGTTTCGATATTGGACCCCAAGATTATGAAACGAAGGAAGGAAATTTCTGAATGTATTAGAAACTCAGTTCTTTCGGTATTCGATAAGCTAGAAGAGGCAGTCAAGTTCGAGTCCATTTTGTTCGGCTCGTTTAACCCTTCAACGCGCAGTGATCCCGCTCTGGGAACACCTAACTCGGACGTTCTGACTGTGTCCAGTCACGACGAATAGATTCGATTTCTATAAAAAGAGTGGCGGGTGACAGAGCTCCACGAGAATCCTCTACTTTTGAGCACGTCCTTTCCAGTCAAAAAAGGGTCACGATTCTTTTGAACAGCACTCACATCTGCTGAAAAAGGGAAGAAGGCGAGAACAGCTGAATAGAGGGCCCCCTGCTGAAAAAAGGGCATCCGTGGCCATCGCTCGACTGAACGACCCGCAAGAGGGCGGACGATCGAAACGCTCATCGCGTGCCACCGATAAAGAGACCCTTTTTATGACGCAGCTGGCTGTGCCACACAGTCAGCTGTCGTCAGAAAAGGGTCTCGAGATCGGTGGCACGCGATGAACGTTTCGATCGTCCGCCCTCTTGCGGGTCGTTCCGTCGAGCGATGGCCACGGATGCCCTTTTTTCAGCATTGGGAAAGGGTTGCGCCTCAAAGGGTGAAAAGAGACTTTGATTCGAGAACTGTCAATAACAAGATTAATTCTGGTGAATATAAAGGAAAAGTATGAAGAGTTTGCTGCTATGTATTTGTTTTTAATTTGCACAAGCAGCAAAATTTAGGATATTCTATCGTTGAAGTTTACGGATCCATTCACTGAAATTTTGGCCCTCGACTAAAATAATGTTGCAGGAATAGTGTGCTCAATCCTGGGTTCGTGGTTCTAAAGTCCAGTGGGTGTTGAAAGTTCTAGTATGTGTGTGTGATTATGGCAACGCTGCACTAGGGCGATCTGCCAGGGAGGGTGCCTTGGTAAGAGGACTTTCTAAGGGGTTCTAATGCGTATTCACGTTACGTCTGGAGAAAACCTACCCAAACTCCAGACCGTTAGATCGAAAGCCGCGCGATGAGACCCGAACCTGGGACCTTCACACTTGGGCCATCTAACATTTTCAGTGGCATAACCACTGTGCCATGGTAAGGCGTGAAATTTCTAGTAAAGAATCAAATACTAATTCACTTCACCAAAAGGCGCTCTTTCGGATGCCCACTCCTTCCTTACATTTTTATGTCAAGCCCTCCCACCCCCAACACACACACACACATACACTCATCCAAAAACACATACCCCTTCAATATTGTGCGTTTTTTTCCGGTGCGTTTTTTTCCGAGGCGCTTTTTACCGGGTGCGCTTTTTTCCGCCCACCGAAATTCACTGGCACAAACAGCTCGTAACGGGATGATAACAGTCCGTTTAGTATACAGAAGCTTTCACATATTTGTATTTCTCACAATAGAACACTGTCACAGGCAAAAATTCAGTGGCACTCTACCGGGGTAGCCGCGACTGAAGAAGAGAGAGGAGAAAGCAAGAGGGGGTCTGGGTACTGGTTTTCGTGACGTCACAAGAAAGGATGGGATTTGGAACGGTTTGCATTGAGTTCAATGGAAGAAATGGAATTAATAATGCCAATAAATACGAGTAGCTTAATTTTTTATGACGCTTTGAAATAGCATTTTCGTTTTACAACACTTTGTTCTTAAATAATAGTGAATCAACAATATTTTGTGTCAGAAATTAATGAAATAAATTGGTACTGAATTTAAAGCAGTTTCAGCATTGTATGCAGTATGTTTTGCATTTCGGGCTAGCAAATACATTCTAAATAATATAATGGTTACTCAATGTTATCATTTATGTAAAATAATATGTATATGGATTAAATTTATACGTTGTATAAGCGTAAAGTCATATTTTTAAGTAAGTAAAAGTAAATATATTTTTAAGTAAAAATAACAATTTTTATTAATTTTACTTAAAAACTGAAATACATTATTTAGTTTTGCTTCGTTTTAATAAGCTTTTTGAAAGAATTGATGTTAAAAATATCCAGATTCATAAATAGTCATCTCAAGCCATTTCGTGACGTCACCAGAGAGGATGGGATTTCAAAGAGTTTGTATTGAATTCTATGGAAGAAATCTGATCAATAATGTCAATAAACACTAGTAGCACGAGGAATATAATCAGAAATTTCCACAATTAATATTTTAAAAACTTGTACAATACATTCTATATATAATTATGTTATACAGACTCCTAATGTCAAATTTTATTAGAAGCAATTAAAGCACAAAAAACAAGAAAATAAAAAGTAAAAGCTTTTATTACCCAAACCTTACAAATACTATAAAGTTTTTCATGAAAGCACTACAAGTGTTTGCTTTAGTTTTTTCTAGATAAGACTTTCAAATATCACATTGAGACATTTGAAATATACATAATTAAATATTTTTAAAAATTAGTGAGTATAACTCTTGAATATGTAAAACTGCCTAAATGCTCTCAGGGGTTTTCATGTAAAATATATTGCAGTAATACATATACTTTTTTGTTATTGTTGTTAGCATTGCAGCAATACATTTTCTTTTTTGAGTTAATTTCCAAATCTGTGTTCATACTTAATTTCAGAACTTTCAACAAATTCCGGTAAACCGTTTAGTTGGAAATATTTCTTTAATAAATACCTTCTATATTTTTGTTTTTCTAAGTATCCAGCAAATAGATTTCTCTCTCTCTCTCTCTCTCTTTTTTTTAAATAAATAAATCAACCATGAAATCCGCATTGAACCTTAAGCTACAGTTCTTTCTTGTTTTTTGGTAATATCGGATATATAGGCTGGTAAGCTCGAAAAAATGCACGGGATAGCATTCGGTTCTAATTTATAATGCTTTCTTTTTACAGTTAAAAGTGCCCCATCTGATTTTAAAATAGCATCGTCTTTTAAAAGATCTTCATCTCGGAAATGCTCAATACAAACATACATATTTTTTCCTGGGGACCAATTTTTTCTTGGAATATTTTTAGTCCATTCGGCCCTCTTTTCTTCGTTTTTTGGGAAAAGTGAAAACATTTACATTTTCTCCTCTTTAGTAATTAGCTTTACTTACAGCCTGGGACGCAGCAAACGGAAGCATAGTGATTGCTAGAACAAAAGAACAGAAATCAATAAAACTAACGCAAAATACGGCAATTTTATATTTTTATGTACTCTATAGCTTAATAACTATTATCAAGTATGTCGTATTAAGAATAGAGATTGCTGACTTACCATTAGTATCCAAAAAAGGCACAAAACATCTTAGTTTCTTCTACTTTTCCGTATGATTCTAATGCTTTTAACGGAGAAAAGTCCATCCTCTCTTGTGACGTCACAACACCTCCACGCGTTCAGTACCCAGGCTCGCCTTGTAATTGTCTACTCTCCCCCTCCCTTCCCGGGGGCTCCGACTCTACGAGGGATATCACAAACAGTCCCTCAAGACTCGGCCATGAAGAATTTCACACACAGCACTCGAGAACAAAGCTTCAGAATGGCAAGCGAAAATACCGCTTCTAGAGCGCCCATACAAAGCCTTAAGCTTTCGCGGACCTTCGCTCCCTGATCCAGCAGACACATGGTTGACTGGATCGGGGCCGCCCGCTGTTACAAGCTATTAGAAATTTCTCGAAGGTTCCCCTTAAAGCGTGAATTTTGAATAAGTCATAGGAATACAGCTGAATGATTAGGCTATTATGTGATTGGAATGCAGAAAAACCAACTTTAAAGGGCCCCATTGGAAAAATCGCGCTGAATGTCCGAAATATCGACCCATTGGGCGCCAGAAATAAGTCCCCAAAAGTGAGGTTAGCGAAGGTCTAACATCCCTATTTCAAGTAATAACAACACAACCAGTAATAATAATAATCGTAATACAGTAAAACCTCGACACAACGATACTTAAAAGACCCAATGAAAGGGTCGTTCTAGGGGGATGTATCGTTCTATCGATTATATATTGTATGGAAATTCCGTGGGACCGCAAAATCATATCGTTATAGAGAGATTGTATCGAATATCATTATAGCGAGGCTTCGCTGTAATACCTTTTTTTCATTTTTAATTTTAAGTAACGATAATAGCAGTTTTAATTTCGTCGATGTCGTCATTTGAGCAAAATAGAGCGGCAAAAACAAAAATCTCTAAATGGGTGTCCGTACTGTGTTCTGACATCGACCCAAAATCTCTAAGCTTGGAATAATTTTGAAGGAGGGACACGACTGACCAGCGGCCGTCTTTCGACCATTAACCCTTTAACGCGCAGTGTTCCCGCTCTGGGAACACCCAACTCGGACGTTTGGACGGTTGCCAGTCACGAAGAATCGATTGGATTTCTATCAAGAGTAACGGGTGACAGAGCTCCACGAGCATCCTTTACTTTTTAGCACGACTTTTCTCGTAACAAAAAGGGTCACTGTTATTTTTAACAGCACTGACATCTGCTGAAAAATGGAAGAAGGCGAGAACAGCTGGGTAGATGACCCCATGCTGCAAAAAGGGCAGCCGTTGCCATCGCTCGACTTAACTGGCTGTTGACGCAGCTGGCTGTGCGACACAGCCAGCTATATTTCAGTAAGAACGCCAGTTAAACGCCAGCTAATAACCAGCTAATTTCCTATCATTTCCGCAACATTTTTTATCTAATTTGAACACGGGCGTCCTGTTTCGTGTATGCTCCTATTAAAGTAAAAGTAAAGAGGCGTTTTTATTGGGTCCATAACCTGCTTTAAAGGGAGCCACTAGACAATTTTTAAATGGAAATCGAAATTTTTACTTTGATATTATTCTAAAATACTTAATTTAATTTAATGTAATTTAATTTAAGGGCCTGTTCAGTTAAAATCAAATTATTTCTATTTTGTCTTTTAAAACCTTTCTAGTCGATACTAAAAAAAAAAAAAGTTATTCCTGAAATAAAGCGAAGATGTAACACATCATTTAACAAAGAGGATTAAAAAAAAAAAATTAAGATGATAGTTGAAAGAAGGGTGATCTTGTTTTTCAATGAGCGCTGGTTAGGCTCGCTTTAAAAATAAAGAAAGAAAAAAAAGGCCAGGTAGATGGGAGGCCCTTTAGACTCCTCGGACAGTGATGGATGAACTCCCCCCCCCCCCCCAGGGGAACCATTATGCAAATCACTTCTTCTGTGACACGTTTATCTGCCGAACTGTGAATCGATAGTAAAATAGATTAAAACAAGCGCGAAAACAGCGACGTTTTACAAGGATTTTCTCTTGAACGATGCTTTTGTATTTTTAACGTAGGATGTATGCATAAATTTTTTTTTTGAAGTAAAACTTCTTTAGGCGCAACTAGAGAGTAACTCAGATATTTTTTTCTGACGGAAGTAACGCTCACGTGGTTTTGGAAAAGCGGAAGCTGCCTGCGATCGAACTCAACCAGCAGGCGAAAACTACGGTTTAAGAACACGGTGATAGAAAAACATGAAGAAATCGAACCTGCAATCGAGCCAAACTAGCAGACGAAAACTCCATTTTAAGAACACGGAAACAGAATAATACTTCTAACAAAACCAGCAGAGAAAAGGTTTAAGAACACTGCCAGAGAAAAACGCAATAATAGACCCTCCGTGCAGTCGATACCAACCAACAGAAGAAAGCACCAGTTTAGGAACACAGTTAAAGAAAAATACCACAACATGGACATTCTCTCGATTGAAATCCTACGGAAAAACGGTTTAAGAAAACAGTGAAAGAATAATAGTTCAACACGGACACTTCCTGGATGCTAACCTAAGGTGACCCTATTTCTAAACAGTCTTTTGGGGACAAATCAAGCATTATCCTGGAATCCAAGGAAAACTTGGGGACACTAGAAAATATCTTTGGGGACTTATTCGAGGACACAACATATTACCATGCTAATAGCTCTTTATATCAATTGTGTATTCTTATTTCTAATAAATGAATGGAAGTATTTATCAATATTTATTTAAACCAGAAATACGAAAGGAAAAGCATGTTGAAATATTGCAATCTATATAAATAAAATTAGACTTTTGTCTGTACATTTCTTGGAATTCAAAAATGTTGCGTTTTCTATCCGTTTCAAGCACCCGGGAATCCGATGCGACCCTCAAAAAAATGTTTGTCTGTCATTCTGTCATTCTGTCCGTGACGCTTTTTTTGTTTAAGCATCACGTAAAAACGGCCGAAGCGAATGATATGAAATTGGGTGTCATGATAGGTGGTCACTCAACTTAAAACATAGGCGTCGAATTTTTAAAAAACATTGATTAGATTTTCAGATTTTGCGAAAATCGTTTCAAACTGCGTATTGTGTTCGCACATCACGTAATAACTGCAAAGGTGAAAAAATGGTATTGGGTGAAATGATAGGTGGTCACCTTAAACTATAAGCATCTAAAAAAAAACCGATCCGATTTTGGGATTTTGCGAAAATCGTTTCAAACTGAGTGAATTTTTGTTCACACATTACGTAATAACGACTAAAGCGAATGATATGAAATTGGGTCACATGATAGGTTGTTGTTCCACATAAAGTATAGGTGTCCCATTTTTTAAACTTTTTATTAGATTTTGTGAAAATTCTCCCAAAATGCGGTTATATTTTTTCAAGCATCGCGTATTGCTAATCTTAATTTATAGGTGTTGAATTTTAAAAATATTTTGATTACATTTTGATATTTTGTGAAAATCGTTTAAAAATGCTAAAATGTTTATTCCAGCATCCCGAAATATAGACAGCAGGGAATGAAACAAAATGGGGTGACAGGATAGGTTGTCACTCCACTTAAATTCTAGGCTTGCAATTTTTCAAAAATGTTGATTCGATTTTGAGATTTTGCAAAAATTATTTGAATATGTGTCCATATTCGTTCGCGCATCCCATAATGACGACTCAAGCGAATGAAATGATATTACTTAGTGACTCTCTAGCCTGTAATATTTTAACAATCCATAAAAATTATAATTGCGCTTTCTTTACTTTGGCAACATACTACATCCATTCTGTGTACTCCAGCAATGCTGACGAAAGTTCTTGCTTTTAGAAATTTGCATTCAGTACTAACTCGCCAACGACGAGTACTTCAGCTAGTTTATTCAAAATTTAACTCTTGGAATAGTATTTGTGTTTTTCAGAAGACATTGCTTTTTATATTGGCTCGTTTTGTGATCATTTTTCATGAAACCTTTTACACCCGCTCAAAAAAGTATTCGAGTGCAAGAAAAATTTCGTACTTCCATTTCATATTGAAAGCATGGTTGTTCCTGAAAAGTGATGAATCATGAACAAAACTGAAATGGGAAATGGGACTCATAGTCGAATACTTGATTGAATGTCTGTACAGGCTACACATACAATGACAACAAACGTTTTCACAGATCGAATTTCATTGTTTCTCTGAGTTTGTTTGTTTGTTTGTGGTGGTTGACAGGCCGGATTTACACATTTTTGCGCCCTAGTCGAAAGGCCATAATTTCCCCCCCCCCTTGAAAAATGGATCAATAAATCCAGTTTAATATGCATAACTTTTTCTTTTCTTGGACAATAATCAGTTAATGTAAGTCGTTTCAATTTTCCAGTCCTTTTCCTCATCCTTGATTGTTCTGTAGGGGAGTTCTTTGTTCTGCGCCCTTTAGACCGATGCACCCTAGGCCATGGCCTACGTTGGCCTTATGGGAAATCCGGCTCTGTCTAGCGATCTGAAATACCCAAAATCGTCAGTGGCCTATGTGATTAACCCATTTATGCCTAGCGTCCCTTTTTTGGGACGGCATTTTCGCTATCGGTCGAAAACATTATTTATTTTTCCTAGCCTTTATTCGCGAATATTGCTACCCGGTAGTATTGTTTCAACGAATACCATCCGTAAGGAAGCACATCTGCTTGGTTTTCAGGGTCGTGCTGCTGCCCATAAGAATTGGATCACAAAGTCCAACCGCGCTGCTCGGTTAATGAGGTGCAAAGCACATCGGAATCGGACCGTAGATCAGTGGAAACGCTTTCTTTGGAGCGACGCATCAAGGTTCACGTCTCCTGCCAGAATGCATTGTGCCAACAGTCAAGTTCGGCGGAGGTGGAATGAGGGTCTGGGGGTGTTTCTCCTGGTATGGACTGGGAGCCTGGGTCCCCATTCATAGTAAGCTCAACGCCGATGCCTACTTCACTATTTTGGATGACAATGTGCTTGCTACATTGTGGCAGTTTTACGGTTTGGACCCCTGTTACTTTCAGGACGACAGTGCCAGTTGTCATGTTTCGAGGTTAACCAAGGCTTGGTAGGGTGCCAATGGAGTTCATCGAATGGACTGGCCTGCCCAGAGCCCAGACCTGAACCCTATCGAGAACCTCTGGGACGTGTTGGATCGCCGAATGAAGGGGTGCACTACCCGTCCAAAATCGGTGAAAGAACTTCTATGTCTACTCCAAGCCGAGTGGAAGACAATACCACTAGCTGTAATACAAAGACTTGTGGAAAGTATGCCCCGGAGGAAAAAACACTCAAAATACTGGTGTTAAACAATAAGGTAAATAAAAAACTTTGTAAAAAACACACGTAAGATGTAACAGGTAAGTAGATACGTACGCGTTTCGACTAAAAATTGTTTTAGTCTTCCTCAGTCAAAGCCCTTCGTCACTCAGAACAGAGTTCCCTCTCTAACACACTGAACAGAGGTTATGTTGCTTGAAAGGAAGTTACGTGATATCATCTAGCACTTTTTGTTTTTAGCACTTTCCAAAAAAAAATTGAAATGTGTTTACTACTCCGTCAGTCTGTCCCTAAATAGGCATGGATTTCTAAAATGTATATGTGTTATTCGTATGCTCCCAACCCTATTGAAGAGGGTTATAACAGTTAAATAGCTCTTTTACGGGAACAGCCGACGGAATTCTGATACATAACGTTCTATGGATCATTCTTCTTTGAAAAGCTTTCTAGAGATATTCTGTGTTTAAAACAAAGAGACATGAATATGTAATATTAAGAATCGCGTAATAAAGGTCTCCGTGGAAAACAGTATCTGTAGCACTTATAATTCTTCTACAGGAACACTCAAAAGTACTCCGATTCATGACGGTCCATGGCTGTTGAGAGGCATTCATCTATTTCGAGCTCCATACAATAAGCCTATGAACATTTATAACAGTTGACCCTTCAGTAAATGCATGGAAATAACTTTTACAGCTCTTTTACAGGGTGTCGCAAAATTGCTTGAATAGTGATTTACGAACATTTTTTAAGAATAGCTCTAAAATATCGATAGATTTTGAAGACTGCACACATCACCCATTGTGGCGCAAAGATAGTGTTGTGTCGGAAATTCTTCGTAATCGATGAGCTTGATATGATTTATCTGTTTTGTTGCTCATTCATTTAATCTCACATTCAGTTTGATGCACATCGCACGGATGATCACTTCCCCCATAAAAAACACCCCCAGCTTGGATGGATAACCACCAAGTCAGAGGGAAGCATTTGGAAAAGCCACCCGCCGATACATTTGTTTTGTGACAAACAGTTTTTTTTTTGGCTATATTCTCTAAATTGAAAAAAAAAAAAAATATTTTCATCGTTCAATCCCAATAGTTAGTCGAGAGATAAACGGGGAAGCTCAGACCTGTCATTGACATCGGTTTTGCTTGACAAGCGATAAATGGACTCTCCCTTTATTAGAGTTTCCAATTCATGTTTTCAATAAAATGCATTAACTCGAATATTTGTTTTATTTCCTAGTGAAGCAGAGAGTGTTCTCATTCCTGAACAGCGGTTCTGAAACTTTGACCCTTTGAGGCGCAACCCTTTCCCAATGCTGAAAAAAGGGCACCCGTTGCCACCGCTGGACTGAACGATCCGCAAGAAGGCGGACGATCGAAACGTCAAAAAAGGGTCTCTCGATCTGTGGCACGGGATGAACGTTTCGATCGTCCG